>JBBPBP010009779.1:68132151-68150617 GCA_037974735.1 Cicer chorassanicum
CTCGTGTTCCGTGTCGGATTTCAAACCCTAGCCATCGTCTGGCCCGAAAATACCGATTTCGGCCTATTTTTGTCGGGTGGTACGAAAATCGCCCGAAAAGTGCAGATGAAATCGACGACCGCGAGATTCTTGTAGCATTCTTCTCCTAAATTTATGAATGTGTCTCGGCTTCCGTGTCGGATTTTAAACCCTAGCCATCGTCTGGCCCGAAAATACCGATTTCGGCCCATTTTTATCGGGTGGTACGAAAATTGCCCGAAAAGTCCAGATGAAATCGACGACCGCGAGATTCTTGTAGCATTCTTCTCCTAAATTTATGACTGTGTCTCGGGTTTCGTGTCAGATTTCAAACCCTAGCCATCGTTTGGCCCGAAAATACCGATTTCGGCCCATTTTTGTCGGGTGGTACGAAAATCGCCCGAAAAGTCCAGATAAAATCGACGACCGCGAGATCCTTGTAGCATTCTTCTCCAAAATTTATGACTGTGTCTCGGGTTCCGTGTAGGATTTCAAACCCTAGCCATCATCTGGCCCTAAAATACCGATTTTGGCCCATTTTTGTCGGGTGGTACGAAATCGCCCGAAAAGTGCAGATAAAATCGACGACCGCGAGATCCTTGTAGCATTCTTCTCCTAAATTTATGAATGTGTCTCGGGTTCCGTGTCGGATTTCAAACCCTAGCCATCGTTTGGCCCGAAAATACCGATTTCGACCCATTTTTGTTAGGTGGTACGAAAATGGCCCGAAAAGTCCAGATGAAATCGACGACCGCGAGATCCTTGTAGCATACTTCTCCAAAATTTATGACTGTGTCTCGGGTTCCGTGTCGGATTTCAAACCCTAGCCATCGTCTTGCCCGAAAATACCGATTTCGACCTATTTTTGTCGGGTGGTACGAAAATCGCCCGAAAAGTGCAGATGAAATCGACGACCGCGAGATTCTTGTAGCATTCTTCACCTAAATTTATGACTTTGTCTCGGGTTTCGTGTCGCATTTTAAACCCTAGCCATCGTCTGGCCCGAAAATACCGATTCGGCCCATTTTTGTCGGGTGGTACGAAAATCGCCCGAAATGTCCAGATAAAATCGACGACCGCGAGATCCTTGTAGCATTCTTCTCCAAAATTTATGACTGTGTCTCGGGTTCCGTGTAGGATTTCAAACCCTAGCCATCGTCTGGCCCGAAAATACCAATTTCGGCCCATTTTTGTCGGGTGGTACGAAAATCGCCCGAAAAGTGCAGATGAAATCGACGACCGCGAGATCCTTGTAGCATTCTTCTCCAAAATTTTTGACTGTGCCTCGGGTTCCGTGTAGGATTTCAAACCCTAGCCATCGTCTGGCCCGAAAATACCGATTTAGGCCCATTTTTGTCGGGTGGTACGAAAATCGCCCGAAAAATGCAGATGAAATGGACGACCGCGAATTCCTTATAGCATTCTTCTCCTCAATTTATGACTGTGTCTCGGGTTCCGTGTCGGATTTCAAACCCTAGCCATCGTCTGGCCCGAAAATACCGATTTCGGCCCATTTTTTTCGGGTGGTACGAAAATCGCCCGAAAAGTGCAGATGAAATCGACGACCGCGAGATTCTTGTAGCATTCTTCTCCTAAATTTATGAATGTGTCTCGGGTTTCGTGTCGGATTTCAAACCCTAGCCATCGTCTGGCCCGAAAATACCGATTTCGGCCCATTTTTGTCGGTGGTACGAAAATCGCCCGAAAAGTGCTGATGAAATCGACGACCGCGAGATTCTTTTAGCATTCTTCTCCTAAATTTATGACTGTGTCTCGGGTTTCGTGTCGGATTTCAAAGCCTAGCCATCGTCAAGCCCGAAAATATTGATTTCGGCCCATTTTTGTCGGGTGGTACGAAAATCGCCCGAAAAGTGCAGATGAAATCGACGACCGCGAGATTCTTGTAGCATTCTTCTCCTAAATTTATGAATGTGTCTCGGGTTCCGTGTCGGATTTCAAACCCTAGCCATAGTCTGGCCCGAAAATACCGATTTCGTCCCATTTTTGTCGGGTGGTACGAAAATCGCCCGAAAAGTGCAGATGAAATCGACGACCGCGAGATCTTTGTAGCATTCTTCTCCTCAATTAATGACTGTGTCTCGAGTTCCATGTCGGATTTCAAAACCTAGCCATCGTATGGCCCGAAAATACCGATCTCGGCCTATTTTTGTCTGGTGGTACGAAAATCGCCCGAAAAGTCCAGATGAAATCTACGACCGCGAGATCCTTGTAGCATTCTTCTCCTCCATTTATGATTGTGTCTCGGGTTCCGTGTCGGATTTCAAACCCTAGCCATCGTCTGGCCCGAAAATACCGATTTCGACCCATTTTTGTCGGGTGGTACGAAAATCGCCCGAAAAGTGCAGATGAAATCGACGACCGCGAGATTCTTGTAGCATTCTTCTCCTAAATTTATGACTGTGTCTCGGGTTTCGTGTCGGATTTCAAACCCTAGCCATCGTCTGGCACGAAAATACCGATTTCGGCCCATTTTTGTCGGGTGGTACGAAAATCGCCCGAAAAGTGCAGATGAAATCGACGACCGCGAGATTCTTGTAGCATTCTTCTCCTAAATTTATGACTGTGTCTCGGGTTTCGTGTCAGATTTCAAACCCTAGCCATCGTTTGGCCCGAAAATACCGATTTCGGCCCATTTTTGTCGGGTGGTACGAAAATCGCCCGAAAAGTGCAGATGAAATCGACGACCGCGAGATCCTTGTAGCATTCTTCTCCTCAATTTATGACTGCGTCTCGGGTTCCGTGTCGGATTTCAAACCCTAGCCATCGTCTGGACCGAAAATACCGATTTCGGCTCATTTTTGTCGGGTGGTTCGAAAATCGCCCTAAAAGTCCAGATGAAATCGAAGACCGCGAGATCCTTGTAGCATTCTTCTTCTAATTTTATGACTGTGTCTCGGGTTCCGTGTCGGATTTCAAACCCTAGCCATCGTCTGGCCCGAAAATACCGATTTCGGCCCATTTTTGTCGGGTGGTACGAAAATGGCCTGAAAAGTCCAGATGAAATCGACGACCGCGAGATCCTTATAGCATTCTTCTCCAAAATTTATGTCTATGTCTCGGGTTCCGTGTCGGATTGCAAACCCTAGCCATCGTCTGGCCCGAAAATACCGATTTCGGCCCATTTATGTCGGGTGGTACGAAAATCGCCCAAAAAAGTGCAGATGAAGTCGATGACCGCGAGATCCTTGTAGCATTCTTTTCCTCAAATTATGACTGTGTCTCGGGTTCCGTGTCGGATTTCAAACCCTAGCAATCGTCTGGCCCAAAAATACCGATTTCGGCCCATTTTGTCGGGTGGTACGAAAATCGCCCGAAAAGTGCAGATGAAATCGACGACCGTGAGATTCTTGTAGCATTCTTCTCCTAAATTTATGACTGTGTCTCGGGTTTCGTGTCGGATTTCAAACCCTAGCCATCGTCTGGCCCGAAAATACCGATTTCGGCCCATTTTTGTCGGGTGGTACGAAAATCGCCCGAAAAGTGCAGATGAAATCGAAGACCGCGAGATCCTTGTAGCATTCTTCTCCTCAATTTATGACTGTGTCTCGGGTTCCGTGTCGAATTTCAAACCCTAGCCATCGTCTGGCCCGAAAATACCGATTTCGGCCCATTTTTGTCGGGCGGTACGAAAATCGCCCGAAAAGTACAGGTGAAATCGACGACCGCGAGATCCTTATAGCATTCCTCTCCTCCATTTATGACTGTTTCTCGGGTTCCATGTCGGATTTCAAACCCTAGCCATCGTCTGGCCCGAAAATACCGATTTCGGCCCTTTTTTGTCGGGTGGTACGAAAATCGCCCGAAAAGTCCAGATGAAATCGACGACCGCGAGATCCTTGTAGCATTCTTCTCCTAAATTTATGACTGTGTCTCGGGTTCCGTGTCGGATTTCAAACCCTAGCCATCGTCTGGCCCGAAAATACCGATTTCGACCCATTTTTGTCGGGTGGTACGAAAATCGCCCGAATAGTGCAGATGAAATCGACGACCGCGAGATCCTTGTAGCATTCTTCTCCTCAATTTATGACAGTGTCTCGGGTTCCGTGTCGGATTTCAAACCTTAGCTATCGTCTGGCCCGAAAATACCGATTTCGGCTAATTTTTGTCAGGTGGTACGAAAATCGCCCGAAAAGTGCAGATGAAATCGACGACCGCGAGATTCTTGTAGCATTCTTCTCCTAAATTTATGACTGTGTCTCGGGTTTCGTGTCAGATTTCAAACCCTAGCCATCGTTTGGCCCGAAAATACCGATTTCGGCCCATTTTTGTCGGGTGGTACGAAAATCGCCCGAAAAGTCCAGATAAAATCGACGACCGCGAGATCCTTGTAGCATTCTTCTCCAAAATTTATGACTGTGTCTCGGGTTTCGTGTAGGATTTCAAACCCTAGCCATCGTCAGGTTCGAAAATACCGATTTCGGCCCATTTTTGTCGGGTGGTACGAAAATCGCCCAAAAGGTGCAGATGAAATCGACGACTGCGAGATCCTTATAGCATTCTTCTCCTAAATTTATAACTGTGTCTCGGGTTTCGTGTCGGATTTCAAACCCTAGCCATCGTCTGGCCTGAAAATACCGATTTCGGCCCATTTTTGTCGGGTGGTACGAAAATCGCCCGAAACGTGCAGATGAAATAGACGACCGCGAGATCCTTATAGCATTCTTCTCCAAAATTTATGACTGTGTCACGGGTTCCGTGTCGAATTTCAAACCCTAGCCATCGTATGGCCCGAAAATACCGATTTCTGCCCATTTTTGTCGGGTGGTACGAAAAATCGCCCGAAAAGTCCAAATGAAATCGACGACCGCGATATTCTTGTAGCATTCTTCTCCTAAATTTATGACTGTGTCTCGAGTTTCGTGTCGGATTTCAAACCCTAGCCATCGTCTGGCCCGAAAATACCGATTTCGGCCTATTTTTGTCGGGTGGTACGAAAATCGCCCGAAAAGTGCAGATGAAATCGACGACCGCGAGATTCTTGTAGCATTCTTCTCCTAAATTTATGAATGTGTCTCGGGTTCCGTGTCGGATTTCAAACCCCGGCCATCGTCTGGCCCGAAAATAGCGATTTCGGCCCATTTTTTTCGGGTGGTACGAAAATTGCCCGAAAAGTCCAGATGAAATCGACGACCGCGAGATTCTTGTAGCATTCTTCTCCTAAATTTATGACTGTGTCACGGGTTTCGTGTCAGATTTCAAACCCTAGCCATCGTTTGGCCCGAAAATACCGATTTCGGCCCATTTTTGTCGGGTGGTACGAAAATTGCCTGAAAAGTCCAGATAAAATCGACGACCGCGAGATCCTTGTAGCATTCTTCTCCAAAATTTATGAATGTGTCTCGGGTTTCGTGTAGGATTTCAAACCCTAGCCATCGTCAGGCCCGAAAATACCGATTTCGGCCTATTTTTGTCGGGTGGTACGAAAATCGCCCAAAAGGTGCAGATGAAATTGACGACCGCGGGATCCTGGTAGCATTCTTCTCCTAAATTTATAATTGTGTCTCGGGTTTCGTGTCGGATTTCAAACCCTAGCCATCGTCTGGCCCGAAAATACCGATTTCGGCCCATTTTTGTCGGGTGGTAAGAAAATCGCCCGAAAAGTGCAGATGAAATAGACGACCGCGAGATCCTTATAGCATTCTTCTCCAAAATTTATGACTGTGTCACGGGTTCCGTGTCGGATTTCAAACCCTAGCCATCGTATGGCCCGAAAATACCGATTTCTGCCCATTTTTGTCGGGTGGTACGAAAAATCGCCCGAAAAGTGCAGATGAAATCGACGACCGCGATATTCTTGTAGCATTCTTCTCCTAAATTTATGACTGTGTCTCGGGTTTCGTGTCGGATTTCAAACCCTAGCCATCGTCTGGCCCGAAAATACCGATTTCGGCCTATTTTTGTCGGGTGGTACGAAAATCGCCCGAAAAGTGCAGATGAAATCGACGACCGCGAGATTCTTGTAGCATTCTTCTCCTAAATTTATGAATGTGTCTCGGGTTCCGTGTCGGATTTCAAACCCTAGCCATCATCTGGCCCGAAAATAGCGATTTCGACCCATTTTTTTCAGGTGGTACTAAAATTGCCCGAAAAGTCCAGATGAAATCGACGACCGCGAGATTCTTGTAGCATTCTTCTCCTAAATTTATGACTGTGTCTCGGGTTTCGTGTCAGATTTCAAACCCTAGCCATCGTTTGGCCCGAAAATACCGATTTCGGCCCATTTTTGTCGGGTGGTACGAAAATCGCCTGAAAAGTCCAGATAAAATCGACGACCGCGAGATCCTTGTAGCATTCTTCTCCAAAATTTATGACTGTGTCTCGGGTTTCGTGTAGGATTTCAAACCCTAGCCATCGTCAGGCCCGAAAATACCGATTTCGGCCTATTTTTGTCGGGTGGTACGAAAATCCCACAAAAAAGGTGCAGATGAAATTGACGACCGCGGGATCCTGGTAGCATTCTTCTCCTAAATTTATAACTATGTCTCGGGTTTCGTGTCGGATTTCAAACCCTAGCCATCGTCTGGCCCGAAAATACCGATTTCGGCCCATTTTTGTCGGGTGGTACGAAAATCGCCCGAAAAGTGCAGATGAAATCGACGACCGCGAGATCCTTGTAGCATTCTTCTCCTTAATTTATTATTGTGTCTCGGGTTCCGTGCCAGATTTCAAACCCTAGCCATCGTCTGGCCCGAAAAAACCGATTTCGGCCCATTTTTGTCGGGTGGTACGAAAATCGCCCGAAAAGTCCAGATGAAATCTACGACCGCGAGATCCTTGTAGCATTCTTCTCCAAAATTTATGACTGTGTCTTGGGTTTCGTGTAGGATTTCAAACCCTAGCCATCGTCTGGCCCGAAAATACCGATTTCGGCCCATTTTTGTCGGGTGGTACGAAAATCGCCCAAAAAGTGCAGATGAAATTGACGACCGCGAGATCCTGGTAGCATTCTTCTCCTAAATTTATAACTGTGTCTCGGGTTTCGTGTCGGATTTCAAACCCTAGCCATCGTCTGGCCCGAAAATACCGATTTCGGCCCATTTTTGTCGGGTGGTACGAAAATCGCCCGAAACGTGCAGATAGACGACCGCGAGATCCTTATAGCATTCTTCTCCAAAATTTATGACTGTGTCACGGGTTCCGTGTCGGATTTCAAACCCTAGCCATCGTATGGCCCGAAAATACTGATTTCTGCCCATTTTTGTCGAGTGGTTCGAAAATTGCCCGAAAAGTCCAGATGAAATCGACGACCGCGAGATCCTTGTAGCATTCTTCTCCAAAATTTATGACTGTGTCTCGGGTTTCGTGTCGGATTTCAAACCCTAGCCAACGTCTGGCCCGAAAATACCGATTTCGGCCCATTTTTGTCGAGTGGTACGAAAATCGCCCGAAAAGTGCAGATGAAATCGACGACCGCGAGATTCTTGTAGCATTCTTCTCCTAAATTTATAACTGTGTCTCGGGTTTCGTGTCGGATTTCAAACCCTAGCCATCGTTTGGCCCGAAAATACCGATTTCGGCCGATTTTTGTCGGGTGGTACGAAAATCGCCCGAAAAGTGCAGATGAAATCGATGACCACGAGATCCTTGTAGCATTCTTCTCCAAAATTTATGACTGTGTCTCAGGTTCCGTGTCGGATTTCAAACCCTAGCCATCGTCTGGCCCGAAAATACTGATTTCGGCCCATTTTTGTCGAGCGGTTCGAAAATTGCCCGAAAAGTCCAGATGAAATCGACGACCGCGAGATCCTTGTAGCATTCTTCTCCAAAATTTATGACTGTGTCTCGGGTTTCGTGTCGGATTTCAAACCCTAGCCATCGTCTGGCCCGAAAATACCGATTTCGGCCCATTTTTGTCGGGTGGTACGAAAATCGCCCGAAAAGTGCAGATGAAATCGACGACCACGAGATCCTTGTAGCATTCTTCTCCAAAATTTATGACTGTGTCTCGGGTTCCGTGTCGGATTTCAAACCCTAGCCATCGTCTGGCCCGAAAATACTGATTTCGGCCCATTTTTGTTGAGTGGTTCGAAAATTGCCCGAAATGTCCAGATGAAATCGACGACCGCGAGATCCTTGTAGCATTCTTCTCCAAAATTTATGACTGTGTCTCGGGTTTCGTGTCGGATTTCAAACCCTAGCCATCGTCTGGCCCGAAAATACCGATTTCGGCCCATTTTTGTCGAGTGGTTCGAAAATCGCCCGAAAAGTCCAGATGAAATCGACGACCGCGAGATCCTTGTAGCATTCTTCTCCAAAATTTATGACTGTGTCTCGGGTTTCGTGTAGGATTTCAAACCCTAGCCATCGTCTGGCCCTAAAATACCGATTTCGGCCCATTTTTGTCGGGTGATAAGAAAATCGCCCAAAAAGTGCAAATGAAATTGACGACCGCGAGATCCTTGTAGCATTCTTCTCCTCAATTTATGACTGTGTCTCGGGTTCCGTGTAGGATTTCAAACCCTAGCCATCATCTGGCCCGAAAATACCGATTTCTGCCTATTTTTGTCGGGTGATATGAAAATCGCCCGAAAAGTGCAGATGAAATCGACGACCGCGATATTCTTGTAGCATTCTTCTCCTAAATTTATGATTGTGTCTCGGGTTCCGTGTCGGATTTCAAACCCTAGCCATCGTCTGGCCCGAAAATACCGATTTCGGCCTATTTTTGTCGGGTGGTACGAAAATCGCCCGAAAAGTGCAGATGAAATCGACGACCGCGAGATTCTTTTAGCATTCTTCTCCTAAATTTATGAATGTGTCTCGGGTTCCGTGTCGGATTTTAAACCCTAGCCATCGTCTGGGCCGAAAATACCGATTTCGGCCCATTTTTATCGGGTGGTACGAAAATTGCCCGAAAAGTCCAGATGAAATCGACGACCACGAGATTCTTGTAGCATTCTTCTCCTAAATTTATGACTGTGTCTCGGGTTTCGTGTCAGATTTCAAACCCTAGCCATCGTTTGGCCCGAAAATACCGATTTCGGCCCATTTTTGTCGGGTGGTACGAAAATCGCCCGAAAAGTCCAGATAAAATCGACGACCGCGAGATCCTTGTAGCATTCTTCTCCAAAATTTATGACTGTGTCTCGGGTTTCGTGTAGGATTTCAAACCCTAGCCATCGTCAGGTTCGAAAATACCGATTTCGGCCCATTTTTGTCGGGTGGTACGAAAATCGCCCAAAAGGTGCAGATGAAATCGACGACTGCGAGATCCTTATAGCATTCTTCTCCTAAATTTATAACTGTGTCTCGGGTTTCGTGTCGGATTTCAAACCCTAGCCATCGTCTGGCCTGAAAATACCGATTTCGGCCCATTTTTGTCGGGTGGTACGAAAATCGCCCGAAACGTGCAGATGAAATAGACGACCGCGAGATCCTTATAGCATTCTTCTCCAAAATTTATGACTGTGTCACGGGTTCCGTGTCGGATTTCAAACCCTAGCCATCGTATGGCCCGAAAATACCGATTTCTGCCCATTTTTGTCGGGTGGTACGAAAAATCGCCCGAAAAGTCCAAATGAAATCGACGACCGCGATATTCTTGTAGCATTCTTCTCCTAAATTTATGACTGTGTCTCGAGTTTCGTGTCGGATTTCAAACCCTAGCCATCGTCTGGCCCGAAAATACCGATTTCGGCCTATTTTTGTCGGGTGGTACGAAAATCGCCCGAAAAGTGCAGATGAAATCGACGACCGCGAGATTCTTGTAGCATTCTTCTCCTAAATTTATGAATGTGTCTCGGGTTCCGTGTCGGATTTCAAACCCCGGCCATCGTCTGGCCCGAAAATAGCGATTTCGGCCCATTTTTTTCGGGTGGTACGAAAATTGCCCGAAAAGTCCAGATGAAATCGACGACCGCGAGATTCTTGTAGCATTCTTCTCCTAAATTTATGACTGTGTCACGGGTTTCGTGTCAGATTTCAAACCCTAGCCATCGTTTGGCCCGAAAATACCGATTTCGGCCCATTTTTGTCGGGTGGTACGAAAATTGCCTGAAAAGTCCAGATAAAATCGACGACCGCGAGATCCTTGTAGCATTCTTCTCCAAAATTTATGAATGTGTCTCGGGTTTCGTGTAGGATTTCAAACCCTAGCCATCGTCAGGCCCGAAAATACCGATTTCGGCCTATTTTTGTCGGGTGGTACGAAAATCGCCCAAAAGGTGCAGATGAAATTGACGACCGCGGGATCCTGGTAGCATTCTTCTCCTAAATTTATAATTGTGTCTCGGGTTTCGTGTCGGATTTCAAACCCTAGCCATCGTCTGGCCCGAAAATACCGATTTCGGCCCATTTTTGTCGGGTGGTAAGAAAATCGCCCGAAAAGTGCAGATGAAATAGACGACCGCGAGATCCTTATAGCATTCTTCTCCAAAATTTATGACTGTGTCACGGGTTCCGTGTCGGATTTCAAACCCTAGCCATCGTATGGCCCGAAAATACCGATTTCTGCCCATTTTTGTCGGGTGGTACGAAAAATCGCCCGAAAAGTGCAGATGAAATCGTCGACCGCGATATTCTTGTAGCATTCTTCTCCTAAATTTATGACTATGTCTCGAGTTTCGTGTCGGATTTCAAACCCTAGCCATCGTCGTGCCCGAAAATACCGATTTCGGCCTATTTTTGTCGGGTGGTACGAAAATCGCCCGAAAAGTGCAGATGAAATCGACGACCGCGAGATTCTTGTAGCATTCTTCTCCTAAATTTATGAATGTGTCTCGGGTTCCGTGTCGGATTTCAAACCCTAGCCATCATCTGGCCCGAAAATAGCGATTTCGACCCATTTTTTTCAGGTGGTACTAAAATTGCCCGAAAAGTCCAGATGAAATCGACGACCGCGAGATTCTTGTAGCATTCTTCTCCTAAATTTATGACTGTGTCTCGGGTTTCGTGTCAGATTTCAAACCCTAGCCATCGTTTGGCCCGAAAATACCGATTTCGGCCCATTTTTGTCGGGTGGTACGAAAATCGCCTGAAAAGTCCAGATAAAATCGACGACCGCGAGATCCTTGTAGCATTCTTCTCCAAAATTTATGACTGTGTCTCGGGTTTCGTGTAGGATTTCAAACCCTAGCCATCGTCTGGCTCGAAAATACCGATTTCGGCCCATTTTTGTCGGGTGATAAGAAAATCGCCCAAAAAGTGCAAATGAAATTGACGACCGCGAGATCCTTGTAGCATTCTTCTCCTCAATTTATGACTGTGTCTCGGGTTCCGTGTCGGATTTCAAACCCTAGCCATCGTCTGGCCCGAAAATACCGATTTCGGCCCATTTTTGTCGGGTGGTACGAAAATGGCCTGAAAAGTCCAGATGAAATCGACGACCGCGAGATCCTTGTAGCATTCTTCTCCAAAATTTATGACTGTGTCTCGGGTTCCGTGTCGGATTACAAACCCTAGCCATCGTCTGGCCCAAAAATACCGATTTCGTCCCATTTTTGTCGGGTGGTATGAAAATCGCCTGAAAAGTGCAGATGAAATCGCGACCGCGAGATCCTTGTAGCATTCTTCTCCTTAATTTATGACTGTGCCTCGGGTTCCGTGTCGGATTTCAAACCCTAGCCATCGTCTGGCCCGAAAATACCGATTTCGGCCCATTTTTGTCGGGTGGTACGAAAATCGCCCGAAAAGTGCAGATGAAATCGACGACCGCGAGATCTTTGTAGCATTCTTCTCCTCAATTAATGACTGTGTCTCGAGTTCCGTGTCAGATTTCAAACCCTAGCTATCGTCTGGCCCGAAAATACCGATTTCGGCCCATTTTTGTCGGGTGGTACGAAAATCGCCCGAAAAGTCCAGATGAAATCTACGACCGCGAGATCCTTGTAGCATTCTTCTCCAAAATTTATGACTGTGTCTTGGGTTTCGTGTAGGATTTCAAACCCTAGCCATCGTCTGGCCCGAAAATACCGATTTCGGCCCATTTTTGTCGGGTGGTACGAAAATCGCCCAAAAAGTGCAGATGATATTGACGACCGCGAGATCCTTATAGCATTCTTCTCCTCAATTTATGACTGTGTCTCGGGTTCCGTGTCGGATTTCAAACCCTAGCCATCGTTTGGCCCAAAAATACCGATTTCGGCCCATTTTTGTCAGGTGGTACGAAAATGGCCCGAAAAGTCTAGATGAAATCGACGACCGCGAGATTCTTGTAGCATTCTTCTCCTAAATTTATGAATGTGTCTCGGGTTCCGTGTCGGATTTCAAACCCTAGCCATCGTCTGGCCCGAAAATACCGATTTCGGCCCATTTTTGTCGGGTGGTACGTAAATTGCCCGAAAAGTCCATATGAAATCGGCGACCGCGAGATCCTTGTAGCATTCTTCTCCAAAATTTATGACTGTGTCTCGGGTTCCGTGTAGGATTTCAAACCCTAGCCATCGTTTGGCCCGAAAATACCGATTTCGGCCCATTTTTGTCGGGTGGTACGAAAATGGCCTGAAAATTCCAGATGAAATTGACGACCGCGAGATTCTTGTAGCATTCTTCTCCTAAATTTATGAATGTGTCTCGGGTTTTGTGTCGGATTTCAAACCCTAGCCATCATGTGGCCGAAAATACCGATTTCGGCCCATTTTTGTCGGGTGGTACGAAAATCGCCCGAAAAGTGCAGATGAAATCGACGACCGTGTGATCCTTGTAGCATTCTTCTCCTCCATTTATGACTGTGTCTCGGGTTCCGTGTCGGATTTCAAACCCTAGCCATCGTTTGGCCCGAAAATACCGATTTCGGCCAATTTTTGTCGGGTGGTACGAAAATCGCCCGAAAAGTGCAGATGAAATCGACGACCGCGAGATCCTTGTAGCATTCTTCTCCAAAATTTATGACTGTGTCTCGGGTTTCGTGTAGGATTTCAAACCCTAGCCATCGTCTGGCCCGAAAATACCGATTTCGGCCCATTTTTGTTGGGTGGTACGAAAATCGCTCGAAAAGTGCAGATGAAATTGACGACCGCGAGATCCTTATAGCATTCTTCTCCTCAATTTATGACTGTGTCTCGGGTTCCGTGTCGGATTTCAAACCTTAGCCATCGTCTGGCCCGAAAATACCGATTTCGGCCCATTTTTGTCGGTTGGTACGAAAATCGCCCGAAAAGTGCAGATGAAATCGACGACCGCGAGATTCTTGTAGCATTCTTCTCCTAAATTTATGACTGTGTCTCGGGTTTCGTGTCAGATTTCAAACCCTAGCCATCGTTTGGCCCGAAAATACCGATTTCGGCCCATTTTTGTCGGGTGGTACGAAAATCGCCCGAAAAGTCCAGATAAAATCGACGACCGCGAGATCCTTGTAGCATTCTTCTCCAAAATTTATGACTGTGTCTCGGGTTTCGTGTAGGATTTCAAACCCTAGCCATCGTCAGGTTCGAAAATACCGATTTCGGCCCATTTTTGTCGGGTGGTACGAAAATCGCCCAAAAGGTGCAGATGAAATCGACGACTGCGAGATCCTTATAGCATTCTTCTCCTAAATTTATAACTGTGTCTCGGGTTTCGTGTCGGATTTCAAACCCTAGCCATCGTCTGGCCTGAAAATACCGATTTCGGCCCATTTTTGTCGGGTGGTACGAAAATCGCCCGAAACGTGCAGATGAAATAGACGACCGCGAGATCCTTATAGCATTCTTCTCCAAAATTTATGACTGTGTCACGGGTTCCGTGTCGGATTTCAAACCCTAGCCATCGTATGGCCCGAAAATACCGATTTCTGCCCATTTTTGTCGGGTGGTACGAAAAATCGCCCGAAAAGTCCAAATGAAATCGACGACCGCGATATTCTTGTAGCATTCTTCTCCTAAATTTATGACTGTGTCTCGAGTTTCGTGTCGGATTTCAAACCCTAGCCATCGTCTGGCCCGAAAATACCGATTTCGGCCTATTTTTGTCGGGTGGTACGAAAATCGCCCGAAAAGTGCAGATGAAATCGACGACCGCGAGATTCTTGTAGCATTCTTCTCCTAAATTTATGAATGTGTCTCGGGTTCCGTGTCGGATTTCAAACCCTAGCCATCGTCTGGCCCGAAAATACCGATTTCGGCCTATTTTTGTCGGGTGGTACGAAAATCGCCCGAAAAGTCCAGATGAAATCGACGACCGCGAGATCCTTGTAGCATTCTTCTCCAAAATTTATGACTGTGTCTCGGGTTTCGTGTAGGATTTCAAACCCTAGCCATCGTCTGGCCCGAAAATACCGATTTCGGCCCATTTTTGTCGGGTGATAAGAAAATCGCCCAAAAAGTGCAAATGAAATTGACGACCGCGAGATCCTTGTAGCATTCTTCTCCTCAATTTATGACTGTGTCTCGGGTTCCGTGTAGGATTTCAAACCCTAGCCATCATCTGGCCCGAAAATACCGATTTCGGCCTATTTTTGTCGGGTGATATGAAAATCGCCCGAAAAGTGCAGATGAAATCGACGACCGCGATATTCTTGTAGCATTCTTCTCCTAAATTTATGATTGTGTCTCGGGTTCCGTGTCGGATTTCAAACCCTAGCCATCGTCTGGCCCGAAAATACCGATTTCGGCCTATTTTTGTCGGGTGGTACGAAAATCGCCCGAAAAGTGCAGATGAAATCGACGACCGCGAGATTCTTGTAGCATTCTTCTCTTAAATTTATGAATGTGTCTCGGGTTCCGTGTCGGATTTTAAACCCTAGCCATCGTCTGGCCCGAAAATACCGATTTCGGCCCATTTTTGTCGGGTGGTACGAAAATTGCCCGAAAAGTCCAGATGAAATCGACGACCGCGAGATTCTTGTAGCATTCTTCTCCTAAATTTATGACTGTGTCTCGGGTTTCGTGTCAGATTTCAAACCCTAGCCATCGTTTGGCCCGAAAATACCGATTTCGGCCCATTTTTGTCGGGTGGTACGAAAATCGCCTGAAAAGTCCAGATAAAATCGACGACCGCGAGATCCTTGTAGCATTCTTCTCCAAAATTTATGAATGTGTCTTGGGTTTCGTGTAGGATTTCAAACCCTAGCCATCGTCAGGCCCGAAAATATAGATTTCGACCTATTTTTGTCGGGTGGTACGAAAATCGCCCAAAAGGTGCAGATGAAATTGACGACCGCGGGATCCTGGTAGCATTCTTCTCCTAAATTTATAACTGTGTCTCGGGTTTCGTGTCGGATTTCAAACCCTAGCCATCGTCTGGCCCGAAAATACCGATTTCGGCCCATTTTTGTCGGGTGGTACGAAAATAGCCCGAAAAGTGCAGATGAAATAGACGACCGCGAGATCCTTATAGCATTCTTCTCCAAAATTTATGACTGTGTCACGGGTTCCGTGTCGGATTTCAAACCCTAGCCATCGTATGGCCCGAAAATACCGATTTCTGCCCATTTTTGTCGGGTGGTACGAAAAATCGCCCGAAAAGTGCAGATGAAATCGACGACCGCGATATTCTTGTAGCATTCTTCTCCTAAATTTATGACTGTGTCTCGGGTTTCGTGTCGGATTTCAAACCCTAGCCATCGTCTGGCCCGAAAATACCGATTTCGGCCTATTTTTGTCGGGTGGTACGAAAATCGCCCGAAAAGTGCAGATGAAATCGACGACCGCGAGATCCTTATAGCATTCTTCTCCTAAATTTATGACTGTGTCTCGGGTTTCGTGTCGGATTTCAAACCCTAGCCATCGTCTGGCCCGAAAATACCGATTTCGGCCCATTTTTGTCGGGTGGTACGAAAATCGCCCGAAAAGTGCAGATGAAATAGACGACCGCGAGATCCTTATAGCATTCTTCTCCAAAATTTATGACTGTGTCACAGGTTCCGTGTCGGATTTCAAACCCTAGCCATCGTATGGCCCGAAAATACCGATTTCGGCCTATTTTTGTCTGGTGGTACGAAAAATCGGCCGAAAAGTGCAGATGATATCGACGACTGCGAGATCCTTATAGCATTCTTCTCCTCCATTTATGATTGTGTTTCGGGTTCCGTGTCGGATTTCAAACCCTAGCCATCGTCTGGCCCGAAAATACCGATTTCGGCCCATTTTTGTCGGGTGGTACGAAAATCGTCCGAAAAGTGCAGATGAAATCGACGACCGCGAGATTCTTGTAGCATTCTTCTCTTCAATTTATGATTGTGTCTCGGGTTCCATGTAGGATTTCAAACCCTAGCCATCATCTGGCCTGAAAATACCGATTTCGGCCTATTTTTGTCGGGTGATAAGAAAATCGCCCGAAAAGTGCAGATGAAATCGACGACCGCGATATTCTTGTAGCATTCTTCTCCTAAATTTATGATTGTGTCTCGGGTTCCGTGTCGGATTTCAAACCCTAGCCATCATCTGGCCCGAAAATACCGATTTCAGCCCATTTTTGTCGGGTGGTACGAAAATCGCCCGAAAAGTGCAGATGAAATCGACGACCGCGAGATTCTTGTATCATTCTTCTCCTAAATTTATGACTGTGTCTCGGGTTTCGTGTCGGATTTCAAACCCTAGCCATCGTCTGGCCCGAAAAAACCGATTTCGGCCCATTTTTGTCGGGTGGTACGAAAATCGCCTGAAAAGTGCAGATGAAATCGACGACCGCGAGATCTTTGTAGCATTCTTCTCCTCAATTAATGACTGTGTCTCGAGTTCCGTGTCAGATTTCAAACCCTAGCCATCGTCTGGCCCGAAAATACCGATTTCGGCCCATTTTTGTGGGGTGGTACGAAAATCGCCCGAAAAGTCCAGATGAAATCTACGACCGCGAGATCCTTGTAGCATTCTTCTCCAAAATTTATGACTGTGTCTTGGGTTTCGTGTAGGATTTCAAACCCTAGCCATCGTCTGGCCCGAAAATACCGATTTCGGCCCATTTTTGTCGGGTGGTACGAAAATCGCCCGAAAAGTGCAGATGAAATCGACGACCGCGAGATTCTTGTAGCATTCTTCTCCTAAATTTATGACTGTGTCTCGGTTTTCGTGTCGGATTTCAAATTCTAGCCATCGTCTGGCCCGAAAATACCGATTTCGGCCCATTTTTATCGGATGGTACGAAAATCGCCCGAAAAGTGCAGGTGAAATCGACGACCGCAAGATCCTTATAGCATTCTTCTCCTAAATTTATGAATGTGTCTCGGGTTCCGTGTCGGATTTCAAACCCTAGCCATCGTCTGGCCCGAAAATACCGATTTCGGCCCATTTTTGTCGGGTGGTACGAAAATCGCCTGAAAAGTGCAGATGAAATCGACGACCGTGAGATCCTTGTAGCATTCTTCTTCTAAATTTATGAATGTGTCTCGGGTTCCGTGTCGGATTTCAAACCCTAGCCATCGTCTGGCCCGAAAATACCGATTTCGGCCCATTTTTGTCGGGTGGTACGAAAATCGCCCGAAAAGTGCAGATGAAATCGACGACCGCGAGATCCTTGTAGCATTCTTCTCCTCAATTTATGACTGTGTCTCGGGTTCCGGGTCGGATTTCAAACCCTAGCCATCGTCTGGCCCAAAAATACCGATTTCGGCCCATTTTTGTCGGGTGGTACGAAAATCGCCCGTAAAAGTGCAGATGAAATCGACGACCGCGAGATCCTTGTAGCATTTTTCTCATTAATTTATGAATGTGTCTCGGGTTCCGTGTCGGATTTCAAACCCTAGCCATCGTCTGGCCCGAAAATACCGATTTCGGCCCATTTTTGTCGGGTGGTACGAAAATCGCCCGAAAAGTGCAGATGAAATCGACGACCGCGAGATCTTTGTAGCATTCTTCTCCTCAATTAATGACTGTGTCTCGAGTTCCGTGTCAGATTTCAAACCCTAGCTATCGTCTGGCCCGAAAATACCGATTTCGGCCCATTTTTGTCGGGTGGTACGAAAATCGCCCGAAAAGTCCAGATGAAATCTACGACCGCGAGATCCTTGTAGCATTCTTCTCCAAAATTTATGACTGTGTCTTGGGTTTCGTGTAGGATTTCAAACCCTAGCCATCGTCTGGCCCGAAAATACCGATTTCGGCCCATTTTTGTCGGGTGGTACGAAAATCGCCCAAAAAGTGCAGATGATATTGACGACCGCGAGATCCTTATAGCATTCTTCTCCTCAATTTATGACTGTGTCTCGGGTTCCGTGTCGGATTTCAAACCCTAGCCATCGTTTGGCCCAAAAATACCGATTTCGGCCCATTTTTGTTGGGTGGTACGAAAATCTCCCAAAAAGTGCAGATGAAATCGACGACCGCGAGATCCTTGTAGCATTCTTCTCCAAAATTTATGACTGTGTCTCGGGTTCCGTGTAGGATTTCAAACCCTAGCCATCATCTGGCCCAAAAATACCGATTTCGGCCCATTTTTGTCGGGTGGTATGAAAATCGCCCGAAAAGTGCAGATGAAATCGACGACCGCGATATTCTTGTCGCATTCTTCTCCTAAATTTATGATTGTGTCTCGGGTTTCGTGTCGGATTTCAAACCCTAGCCATCGTCTGGCCCGA
>JBBPBP010009779.1:68162486-68208249 GCA_037974735.1 Cicer chorassanicum
GAGATCCTTGTAGCATTGTTTTCCAAAATTTATGACTGTGTCTCGGGTTCCGTGTAGGATTTCAAACCCTAGCCATCGCTGGCCCGAAAATACCGATTTCGGCCCATTTTTGTCGGGTGGTACGAAAATCGCCCAAAAAGTGCAG
The DNA here is from genome assembly GCA_037974735.1 of Cicer chorassanicum. Classification (NCBI taxonomy): domain Eukaryota; kingdom Viridiplantae; phylum Streptophyta; class Magnoliopsida; order Fabales; family Fabaceae; genus Cicer; species Cicer chorassanicum. Next base: position 68,162,632 of record JBBPBP010009779.1, read on the forward strand.
ATGAAATCGACGACCGCGAGATCCTTGTAGCATTCTTCTCCTAAATTTATGAATGTGTCTCGGGTTCCGTGTCAGATTTCAAACCCTAGCAATCGTCTGGCCCGAAAATACCGATTTCGGCCCATTTTTGTCGGCTGGTACGAAAATCGCCCGAAAAGTGCAGATGAAATCGACGACCGGGAGATCCTTGTAGCATTCTTCTCCTCAATTTATGACTGTGTCTCGGGTTCCGTGTCGGATTTCAAACCCTAGCCATCGTTTGGCCCGAAAATACCGATTTCGGTCCATTTTTGTCGGGTGGTACGAAAATCGGCCGAAAAGTGCAGATGTAATCGACGACCGCGAGATTCTAGTACCATTCTTCTCCTAAATTTATGACTGTGTCTGGGGTTTCGTGTCGGATTTCAAACCCTAGCCATCGTCGGGCCCGAAAATACCGATTTCGGCCCATTTTTGTCGGGTGGTACGAAAATCGCCCGAAAAGTGCCGATGAAATAGACGACCGCGAGATCCTTATAGCATTCTTCTCCAAAATTTATGACTGTGTGTCGGGTTCCGTCTCGGATTTCAAACCCTAGCCATCGTCGGGCCCGAAAATACCGATTTCGGCCCATTTTTGTCGCGTGGTACGAAAATCGCCCGAAAAGTCCAGATGAAATCGACGACCGCGAGATCCTTGTAGCATTCTTCTCCAAAATTTATGACTGTGTCTCGGGTTTCGTGTAGGATTTCAAACCCTAGCCATCGTCTGGCCCGAAAATACCGATTTCGGCCCATTTTTGTCGGGTGGTACGAAAATCGCCCGAAAAGTGCAGATGAAATCGACGACCTCGAGATCCTTGTAGCATTCTTCTCCTAAATTTATGACTGTGTCTCGGGTTCCGTGTCGGATTTCAAACCCTAGCCATCGTCTGGCCCGAAAATACCGATTTCGGCCCATTTTTGTCGGGTGGTACGAAAATCGCCCGAAAAGTGCAGATGAAATTGACGACCGCGAGATTCTTGTAGCATTCTTCTCCTAAACTTATGACTGTGTCTCGGGTTTCGTGTCGGATTTCAAACCCTAGCCATCATCTGCCCGAAAATACCGATTTCGGCCCATTTTTGTCCTGTGGTATGAAAATCGCCCGAAAAGTGCAGATGAAATCGACGACCGCGAGATTCTTGTAGCATTCTTCTCTTAAATTTATGACTGTGTCTCGGATTTCGTGTGGATTTCAAACCCTAGCCATCATCTGGCCTGAAAATACCGTTTTCGGACCATTTTTGTCGGGTGGTACGAAAATTGCCCGAAAAGTGCAGATGAAATCGACGACCGCGAGATCCTTGTAGCATTCTTCTCCTAAATTTATGATTGTGTCTCGAGTTCCGTGTCAGATTTCAAACCCTAGCCATCGTCTGGCCCGAAAATACCGATTTCGGCCCATTTTTGTCGCGTGGTACAAAAATCGCCCGAAAAGTCCAGATGAAATCGACGACCGCGAGATCCTTGTAGCATTGTTTTCCAAAATTTATGACTGTGTCTCGGGTTCCGTGTAGGATTTCAAACCCTAGCCATCGCCTGGCCCGAAAATACCGATTTCGGCCCATTTTTGTCGGGTGGTACGAAAATCGCCCGAAAAGTGCAGATGAAATCGACGACCGCGAGATTCTTGTAGCATTCTTCTCCTAAATTTATGACTGTGTCTCGGATTTCGTGTGGATTTCAAACCCTAGCCATCATCTGGCCCGAAAATACCGTTTTTGGTCCATTTTTGTGGGTGGTACGAAAATCGCCCGAAAAGTGCAGATGAAATCGACGACCGCGAGATCCTTGTAGCATTCTTCTCCTAAATTTATGAATGTGTCTCGGGTTCCGTGTCAGATTTCAAACGCTAGCCATCGTCTGGCCCGAAAATACCGATTTCGGCCCATTTTTGTCGCGTGGTACGAAAATCGCCCGAAAAGTCCAGATGAAATCGACGACCGCGAGATCCATGTAGCATTGTTTTCCAAAATTTATGACTGTGTCTCGGGTTCCGTGTAGGATTTCAAACCCTAGCCATCGTCTGGCCCGAAAATACCGATTTCGGCCCATTTTTGTCAGGTGGTACGAAAATCGCCCGAAAAGTGCAGATCAAATCGACAACCGCGAGATTCTTGTAGCATTCTTCTCCAAAATTTATGACTGTGTCTCGGGTTCCGTGTCAGATTTCAAACCCTAGCCATCGTCTGGATCGAAAATACCGATTTCGGCCCATTTTTGTCGGGTGGTACGAAAATCGCCCGAAAAGTGCAGATGAAATTGACGACCGCGAGATTCTTGTAGCATTCTTCTCCTAAATTTATGACTGTGTCTCGGGTTCCGTGTCAGATTTCAAACCCTAGCAATCGTCTGGCCCGAAAATACCGATTTCGGCCCATTTTTGTCGGCTGGTACGAAAATCGCCCGAAAAGTGCAGATGAAATCGACGACCGGGAGATCCTTGTAGCATTCTTCTCCTCAATTTATGACTGTGTCTCGGGTTCCGTGTCGGATTTCAACCCCTAGCCATCGTTTGGCCCGAAAATACCGATTTCGGTCCATTTTTGTCGGGTCGTACGAAAATCGGTCGAAAAGTGCAGATGTAATCGACGACCGCGAGATTCTTGTACCATTCTTCTCCTAAATTTATGACTGTGTCTCGGGTTTCGTGTCGGATTTCAAACCCTAGCCATCGTCGGGCCCAAAAATACCGATTTCGGCCCATTTTTGTCGGGTGGTACGAAAATCGCCCGAAAAGTGCAGATGAAATAGACGACCGCGAGATCCTTATAGCATTCTTCTCCAAAATTTATGACTGTGTCTCGGGTTCCGTGTCAGATTTCAAACCCTAGCCATCGTCTGGATCGAAAATACCGATTTCGGCCCATTTTTGTCGGGTGGTACGAAAATCGCCCGAAAAGTGCAGATGAAATTGACGACCGCGAGATTCTTGTAGCATTCTTCTCCTAAACTTATGACTGTGTCTCAGGTTTCGTGTCGGATTTCAAACCCTAGCCATCGTCTGCCCGAAAATACCGATTTCGGCCCATTTTTGTCGGGTGGTACGAAAATCGCCCGAAAAGTGCAGATGAAATAGACGACCGCGAGATCCTTATAGCATTCTTCTCCAAAATTTATGACTGTGTCTCGGGTTCCGTCTCGGATTTCAAACCCTAGCCATCGTCTGGCCCGAAAATACCGATTTCGGCCCATTTTTGTCGCGTGGTACGAAAATCGCCCGAAAAGTCCAGATGAAATCGACGACCGCGAGATCCTTGTAGCATTGTTTTCCAAAATTTATGACTGTGTCTCGGGTTCCGTGTAGGATTTCAAACCCTAGCCATCGCCTGGCCCGAAAATACCGATTTCGGCCCATTTTTGTCGGGTGGTACGAAAATCGCCCGAAATTCCAGATGAAATAGACGACCGCGAGATCCTTATAGCATTCTTCTCCAAAATTTATGACTGTGTCTCGGGTTCCGTCTCGGATTTCAAACCCTAGCCATCGTCTGGCCCGAAAATACCGATTTCGGCCCATTTTTGTCGCGTGATACGAAAATCGCCCGAAAAGTCCAGATGAAATCGACGACCGCGAGATCCTTGTAGCATTGTTTTCCAAAATTTATGACTGTGTCTCGGGTTCCGTGTAGGATTTCAAACCCTAGCCATCGCTGGCCCGAAAATACCGATTTCGGCCCATTTTTGTCGGGTGGTACGAAAATCGCCCAAAAAGTGCAGATGAAATCGACGACCGCGAGATCCTTGTAGCATTCTTCTCCTAAATTTATGAATGTGTCTCGGGTTCCGTGTCAGATTTCAAACCCTAGCAATCGTCTGGCCCGAAAATACCGATTTCGGCCCATTTTTGTCGGCTGGTACGAAAATCGCCCGAAAAGTGCAGATGAAATCGACGACCGGGAGATCCTTGTAGCATTCTTCTCCTCAATTTATGACTGTGTCTCGGGTTCCGTGTCGGATTTCAAACCCTAGCCATCGTTTGGCCCGAAAATACCGATTTCGGTCCATTTTTGTCGGGTGGTACGAAAATCGGCCGAAAAGTGCAGATGTAATCGACGACCGCGAGATTCTAGTACCATTCTTCTCCTAAATTTATGACTGTGTCTGGGGTTTCGTGTCGGATTTCAAACCCTAGCCGTCGTCGGGCCCGAAAATACCGATTTCGGCCCATTTTTGTCGGGTGGTACGAAAATCGCCCGAAAAGTGCAGATGAAATAGACGACCGCGAGATCCTTATAGCATTCTTCTCCAAAATTTATGATTGTGTGTCGGGTTCCGTCTCGGATTTCAAACCCTAGCCATCGTCGGGCCCGAAAATACCGATTTCGGCCCATTTTTGTCGCGTGGTACGAAAATCGCCCGAAAAGTCTTGATGAAATCGACGACCGCGAGATCCTTGTAGCATTCTTCTCCAAAATTTATGACTGTGTCTCGGGTTCCGTGTAGGATTTCAAACCCTAGCCATCGTCTGGCCCGAAAATACCGATTTCGGCCCATTTTTGTCGGGTGGTACGAAAATCGCCCGAAAAGTGCAGATGAAATCGACGACCGCGAGATCCTTATAGAATTCTTCTCCTCAATTTATGACTGTGTCTCGGGTTCCGTGTCGGATTTCAAACCCTAGCCATCGTCTGGCCCGAAAATACCGATTTCGGCCCATTTTTGTCGGGTGGTACGAAAATTGCCCGAAAAGTGCAGATGAAATCGACGACCGCGAGATTCTTGTAGCATTCTTCTCCTAAATTTATGACTGTGTCTCGGGTTCCGTGTCAGATTTCAAACCCTAGCAATCGTCTGGCCCGAAAATACCGATTTCGGCCCATTTTTATCGGCTGGTACGAAAATCGCCCGAAAAGTGCAGATGAAATCGACGACCGCGAGATCCTTGTAGCATTCTTCTCAATTTATGAGTGTGTCTCGGGTTCCGTGTCGGATTTCAAACCCTAGCCATCGTTTGGCCCGAAAATACCGATTTCGGTCCATTTTTGTCGGGTGGTACGAAAATCGGCCGAAAAGTGCAGATGTAATCGACGACCGCGAGATTCTTGTAGCATTCTTCTCCTAAATTTATGACTGTGTCTCGGGTTTCGTGTCGGATTTCAAACCCTAGCCATCGTCGGGCCCGAAAATACCGATTTCGGCCCATTTTTGTCGGGTGGTACGAAAATCGCCCGAAAAGTGCAGATGAAATAGACGACCGCGAGATCCTTATAGCATTCTTCTCCAAAATTTATGACTGTGTCTCGGGTTCCGTGTCAGATTTCAAACCCTAACCATCGTCTGGATCGAAAATACCGATTTCGGCCCATTTTTGTCGGGTGGTACGAAAATCGCCCGAAAAGTGCAGATGAAATTGACGACCGCGAGATTCTTGTAGCATTCTTCTCCTAAACTTATGACTGTGTCTCAGGTTTCGTGTCGGATTTCAAACCCTAGCCATCGTCTGCCCGAAAATACCGATTTCGGCCCATTTTTGTCCTGTGGTATGAAAATCGCCCGAAAAGTGCAGATGAAATCGACGACCGCGAGATTCTTGTAGCATTCTTCTCTTAAATTTATGACTGTGTCTCGGATTTCGTGTGGATTTCAAACCCTAGCCATCATCTGGCCCGAAAATACCGTTTTCGGTCCATTTTTGTCGGGTGGTACGAAAATTGCCCGAAAAGTGCAGATGAAATCGACGACCGCGAGATCCTTGTAGCATTCTTCTCCTAAATTTATGACTGTGTCTCGGGTTCCGTGTCAGATTTCAAACCCTAGCCATCGTCTGGCCCGAAAATACCGATTTCGGCCCATTTTTGTCGCGTGGTACGAAAATCGCCCGAAAAGTCCAGATGAAATCGACGACCGCGAGATCCTTGTAGCATTGTTTTCCAAAATTTATGACTCTGTCTCGGGTTCCGTGTAGGATTTCAAACCCTAGCCATCGCCTGGCCCGAAAATACCGATTTCGGCCCATTTTTGTCGGGTGGTACGAAAATCGCCCGAAAAGTGCAGATGAAATCGACGACCGCGAGATTCTTGTAGCATTCTTCTCCTAAATTTATGACTCTGTCTCGGGTTCCGTGTCAGATTTCAAACCCTAGCAATCGTCTGGCCCGATAATACCGATTTCGGCCCATTTTTGTCGGCTGGTACGAAAATCGCCCAAAAAGTGCAGATGAAATCGACGACCGGGAGATTCTTGTACCATTCTTCTCCTAAATTGATGACTGTGTCTCGGGTTTCGTGTCGGATTTCAAACCCTAGCCATCGTCGGGCCCGAAAATACCGATTTCGGCCCATTTTTGTCGGGTGGTACGAAAATCGCCCGAAAAGTGCAGATGAAATAGACGACCGCGAGATCCTTATAGCATTCTTCTCCTAAATTTATGACTGTGTCTCGGGTTCCGTCTCGGATTTCAAACCCTAGCCATCGTCTGGCCCAAAAATACCGATTTCGGCCCATTTTTGTCCCGTGGTACGAAAATCGCCCGAAAAGTCCAGATGAAATCGACGACCGCGAGATCCTTGTAGCATTCTTCTCCAAAATTTATGACTGTGTCTCGGGTTCCGTGTAGGATTTCAAACCCTAGCCATCGCCTGGCCCGAAAATACCGATTTCGGCCCATTTTTGTCGGGTGGTACGAAAATCGCCCGAAAAGTCCAGATGAAATAGACGACCGCGAGATCCTTATAGCATTCTTCTCCAAAATTTATGACTGTGTCTCGGGTTCCGTCTCGGATTTCAAACCCTAGCCATCGTTTGGCCCGAAAATACCGATTTCGGTGTCGCGTGGTACGAAAATCGCCCGAAAAGTCCAGATGAAATCGACGACCGCGAGATCCTTGTAGCATTGTTTTCCAAAATTTATGACTGTGTCTCGGGTTCCGTGTAGGATTTCAAACCCTAGCCATCGCCTGGCCCGAAAATACCGATTTCGGCCAATTTTTGTCGGGTGGTACGAAAATTGCCCGAAAAGTGCAGATGAAATCGACGACCGCGAGATTCTTGTAGCATTCTTCTCCTAAATTTATGACTGTGTCTCGGGTTCCGTGTCAGATTTCAAACCCTAGCAATCGTCTGGCCCGAAAATACCGATTTCGGCCCATTTTTGTCGGCTGGTACGAAAATCGCCCGAAAAGTGCAGATGAAATCGACGACCGTGAGATCCTTGTAGCATTCTTCTCCTCAATTTATGAATGTGTCTCGGGTTTCGTGTCGGATTTCAAACCCTAGCCATCGTCTGGCCCGAAAGTACCGATTTCAGTCCATTTTTGTCTTGTGGTACGAAAATCGCCCAAAAAGTGCAGATGAAATAGACGACCGCGAGATCCTTATAGCATTCTTCTCCAAAATTTATGACTGTGTCTCGGGTTCCGTCTCGGATTTCAAACCCTAGCCATCGTCTGGCCCGAAAATACCGATTTCGGCCCATTTTTGTCGGGTGGTACGAAAATCGCCCGAAAAGTGCAGATGAAATCGACGACCGCGAGATCCTTGTAGCATTCTTCTCCTCAATTTATGACTGCGTCTCGGGTTCCGTGTCGGATTTCAAACCCTAGCCATCGTCTGGACCGAAAATACCGATTTCGGCTCATTTTTGTCGGGTGGTTCGAAAATCGCCCGAAAAGTGCAGATGAAATCGATGACCGCGAGATTCTTTTAGCATTCTTCTCCTAAATTTATGACTGTGTCTCGGGTTTCGTGTCGGATTTCAAACCCTAGCCATCGTCTGGCCCGAAAATACCAATTTCGGCCAATTTTTGTCGGGTGGTACGAAAATCACCCGAAAAGTGCAGATGAAATCGACGACCGCGAGATCCTTGTAGCATTCTTCTCCTAAATTTATGACTGTGTCTCGGGTTCCATGTCAGATTTCAAACCCTAGCCATCGTCTGGCCCGAAAATACCGATTTCGGCCCATTTTTGTCGCGTGGTACGAAAATCGCCCGAAAAGTCCAGATGAAATCGACGACCGCGAGATCCTTGTAGCATTGTTTTCCAAAATTTATGACTGTGTCTCGGGTTCCGTGTAGGATTTCAAACCCTAGCCATCGCCTGGCCCGAAAATACCGATTTCGGCCCATTTTTGTCGGGTGGTACGAAAATCGCCCGAAAAGTGCAGATGAAATCGACGACCGCGAGATTCTTGTAGCATTCTTCTCCTAAATTTATGACTGTGTCTCGGATTTCGTGTGGATTTCAAACCCTAGCCATCATCTGGCCCGAAAATACCGTTTTTGGTCCATTTTTGTGGGTGGTACGAAAATCGCCCGAAAAGTGCAGATGAAATCGACGACCGCGAGATCCTTGTAGCATTCTTCTCCTAAATTTATGAATGTGTCTCGGGTTCCGTGTCAGATTTCAAACCCTAGCCATCGTCTGGCCCGAAAATACCGATTTCGGCCCATTTTTGTCGCGTGGTACGAAAATCGCCCGAAAAGTCCAGATGAAATCGACGACCGCGAGATCCTTGTAGCATTGTTTTCCAAAATTTATGACTGTGTCTCGGGTTCCGTGTAGGATTTCAAACCCTAGCCATCGTCTGGCCCGAAAATATCGATTTCGGCCCATTTTTGTCGGGTGGTACGAAAATCGCCCAAAAAGTGCAGATGAAATCGACGACCGCGAGATTCTTGTAGCATTCTTCTCCTAAATTTATGACTGTGTCTCGGGTTCCGTGTCAGATTTCAAACCCTAGCAATCGTCTGGCCCGAAAATACCGATTTCGGCCCATTTTTGTCGGCTGGTACGAAAATCGCCCGAAAAGTGCAGATGAAATCGACTATCGGGAGATCCTTGTAGCATTCTTCTCCTCAATTTATGACTGTGTCTCGGGTTCCGTGTCGGATTTCAAACCCTAGCCATCGTTTGGCCCGAAAATACCGATTTCGGTCCATTTTTTGTGGGTGGTACGAAAATCGGCCGAAAAGTGCATATGTAATCGACGACCGCGAGATTCTTGTACCATTCTTCTCCTAAATTTATGACTTTGTCTCGGGTTTCGTGTCGGATTTCAAACCCTAGCCATCGTCGGGCCCGAAAATACCGATTTCGGCCCATTTTTGTACGGTGGTACGAAAATCGCCCGAAAAGTGCAGATGAAATAGACGACCGCGAGATCCTTATAGCATTCTTCTCCAAAATTTGTGACTGTGTGTCGGGTTCCGTCTCGGATTTCAAACCCTAGCCATCGTCTGGCCCGAAAATACCGATTTCGGCCCATTTTTGTCGCGTGGTACGAAAATCGCCCGAAAAGTCCAGATGAAATCGACGACCGCGAGATCCTTGTAGCATTCTTCTCCAAAATTTATGACTGTGTCTCGGGTTCCGTGTCGGATTTCAAACCCTAGCCATCGTCTGGCCTGAAAATACCGATTTCGGCCCATTTTTGTCGGGTGGTACGAAAATCGCCCGAAAAGTCCAGATGAAATCGACGACCGCGAGATCCTTGTAACATTCTTCTCCTAAATTTATGAATGTGTCTCGGGTTCCGTGTGGGATTTCATACCCTAGCCATCGTCTGGCCCGAAAATACCGATTTCGGCCCATTTTTGTCGGGTTGTACGAAAATCGCCCGAAAAGTCCAGATGAAATCGACGACCGCGAGATCCTTGTAGCATTCTTCTCCAAAATTTATGACTGTGTCTCGGGTTCCGTGTAGGATTTCAAACCCTAGCCATCGTCTGGCCCGAAAATACCGATTTCGGCCCATTTTTGTCGGGTGGTATGAAAATCGCCCGAAAAGTGCAGATGAAATCGACGACCGCGAGATCCTTATAGCATTCTTCTCCAAAATATATGACTGTGTCTCGGGTTCCGTTTTGGATTTCAAACCCTAGCCATCGACTGGCCCGAAAATACCGATTTCGGCCCATTTTTGTCGGGTGGTACGAAAACCGCCTGAAAAGTGCAGATGAAATCGACGACCGCGAGATCCTTGTAGCATTCTTCTCCTCAATTTATGACTGTGTCTCGGGTTCCGTGTCGGATTTCAAACCCTAGCCATCGTCTGGCCCGAAAATACCGATTTCGGCCCATTTTTGTCGGGTGGTACGAAAATTGCCCGAAAAGTGCAGATGAAATCGACGACCGCGAGATTCTTGTAGCATTCTTCTCCTAAATTTATGACTGTGTCTCGGGTTCCGTGTCAGATTTCAAACCCTAGCCATCGTCTGGCCCGAAAATACCGATTTCGGCCCATTTTTGTCGGCTGGTACGAAAATCGCCCGAAAAGTGCAGATGAAATCGACGACCGGGAGATCCTTGTAGCATTCTTCTCCTCAATTTATGACTGTGTCTCGGGTTCCGTGTCGGATTTCAAACCCTAGCCATCGTTTGGCCCGAAAATACCGATTTCGGTCCATTTTTGTCGGGTCGTACGAAAATCGGCCGAAAAGTGCAGATGTAATCGACGACCGCGAGATTCTTGTACCATTCTTCTCCTAAATTTATGACTGTGTCTCGGGTTTCGTGTCGGATTTCAAACCCTAGCCATCGTCGGGCCCGAAAATACCGATTTCGGCCCATTTTTGTCGGGTGGTACGAAAATCGCCCGAAAAGTGCAGATGAAATAGACGACCGCGAGATCCTTATAGCATTCTTCTCCAAAATTTATGACTGTGTCTCGGGTTCCGTGTCAGATTTCAAACCCTAACCATCGTCTGGATCGAAAATACCGATTTCGGCCCATTTTTGTCGGGTGGTACGAAAATCGCCCGAAAAGTGCAGATGAAATTGACGACCGCGAGATTCTTGTAGCATTCTTCTCCTAAACTTATGACTGTGTCTCAGGTTTCGTGTCGGATTTCAAACCCTAGCCATCGTCTGCCCGAAAATACCGATTTCGGCCCATTTTTGTCCTGTGGTATGAAAATCGCCCGAAAAGTGCAGATGAAATCGACGACCGCGAGATTCTTGTAGCATTCTTCTCTTAAATTTATGACTGTGTCTCGGATTTCGTGTGGATTTCAAACCCTAGCCATCATCTGGCCCGAAAATACCGTTTTCGGTCCATTTTTGTCGGGTGGTACGAAAATTGCCCGAAAAGTGCAGATGAAATTGACGACCGCGAGATTCTTGTAGCATTCTTCTCCTAAATTTATGACTGTGTCTCGGGTTCCGTGTCAGATTTCAAACCCTAGCAATCGTCTGGCCCGAAAATACCGATTTCGGCCCATTTTTGTCGGCTGGTACGAAAATCGCCCGAAAAGTGCAGATGAAATCGACGACCGGGAGATCCTTGTAGCATTCTTCTCCTCAATTTATGACTGTGTCTCGGGTTCCGTGTCGGATTTCAAACCCTAGCCATCGTTTGGCCCGAAAATACCGATTTCGGTCCATTTTTGTCGGGTGGTACGAAAATCGGCCGAAAAGTGCAGATGTAATCGACGACCGCGAGATTCTAGTACCATTCTTCTCCTAAATTTATGACTGTGTCTGGGGTTTCGTGTCGGATTTCAAACCCTAGCCATCGTCGGGCCCGAAAATACCGATTTCGGCCCATTTTTGTCGGGTGGTACGAAAATCGCCCGAAAAGTGCCGATGAAATAGACGACCGCGAGATCCTTATAGCATTCTTCTCCAAAATTTATGACTGTGTGTCGGGTTCCGTCTCGGATTTCAAACCCTAGCCATCGTCGGGCCCGAAAATACCGATTTCGGCCCATTTTTGTCGCGTGGTACGAAAATCGCCCGAAAAGTCCAGATGAAATCGACGACCGCGAGATCCTTGTAGCATTCTTCTCCAAAATTTATGACTGTGTCTCGGGTTCCGTCTCGGATTTCAAACCCTAGCCATCGTCTGGCCCGAAAATACCGATTTCGGCCCATTTTTGTCGCGTGGTACGAAAATCGCCCGAAAAGTCCAGATGAAATCGACGACCGCGAGATCCTTGTAGCATTGTTTTCCAAAATTTATGACTGTGTCTCGGGTTCCGTGTAGGATTTCAAACCCTAGCCATCGCATGGCCCGAAAATACCGATTTCGGCCCATTTTTGTCGGGTGGTACGAAAATTGCCCGAAAAGTGCAGATGAAATCGACGACCGTGAGATTCTTGTAGCATTCTTCTCCTAAATTTATGACTGTGTCTCGGGTTCCGTGTCAGATTTCAAACCCTAGCAATCGTCTGGCCCGAAAATACCGATTTCGGCCCATTTTTGTCGGCTGGTACGAAAATCGCCCGAAAAGTGCAGATGAAATCGACGACCGGGAGATCCTTGTAGCATTCTTCTCCTCAATTTATGACTTTGTCTCGGGTTTCGTGTCGGATTTCAAACCCTAGCCATCGTTTGGCCCGAAAATACCGATTTCGGTCCATTTTTGTCGGGTCGTACGAAAATCGGCCGAAAAGTGCAGATGTAATCGACGACCGCGAGATTCTTGTACCATTCTTCTCCTAAATTTATGACTGTGTCTCGGGTTTCGTGTCGGATTTCAAACCCTAGCCATCGTCTGGCCCGAAAATACCGATTTCGGCCCATTTTTGTCGGGTGGTACGAAAATCGCCCGAAAAGTGCAGATCAAATCGACAACCGCGAGATTCTTCTAGCATTCTTCTCCTAAATTTATGACTGTGTCTCGGGTTCCGTGTCAGATTTCAAACCCTAGCAATCGTCTGGCCCGAAAATACCGATTTCGGCCCATTTTTGTCGGCTGGTACGAAAATTGCCCGAAAAGTGCAGATGAAATCGACGACCGCGAGATCCTTGTAGCATTCTTCTCAATTTATGAGTGTGTCTCGGGTTCCGTGTCGGATTTCAAACCCTAGCCATCGTTTGGCCCGAAAATACCGATTTCGGTCCATTTTTGTCGGGTGGTACGAAAATCGGCCGAAAAGTGCAGATGTAATCGACGACCGCGAGATTCTTGTAGCATTCTTCTCCTAAATTTATGACTGTGTCTCGGGTTTCATGTCGGATTTCAAACCCTAGCCATCGTCGGGCCCGAAAATAACGATTTCGGCCCATTTTTGTCGGGTGGTACGAAAATCGCCCGAAAAGTGCAGATGAAATAGACGACCGCGAGATCCTTATAGCATTCTTCTCCAAAATTTATGACTGTGTCTCGGGTTCCGTGTCGGATTTCAAACCCTAGCCATCGTCTGGCCCGAAAATACCGATTTCGGCCCATTTTTGTCGGGTGGTACGAAAATAGCCCGAAAAGTGCAGATGAAATCGACGACCGCGAGATCCTTGTAGCATTCTTCTCCTAATTTTATGACTGTGTCTCGGGTTCCGTGTAAGATTTCAAACCCTAGCCATCGTCTGGCCCAAAAACACCGATTTCTGCCCATTTTTGTCTGGTGGTACGAAAATCGCCCAAAAAGTGCAGATGAAATCGACGACCGCGTGATTCTTGTAGCATTCTTCTCCTAAATTTATGACTGTGTCTCGGGTTTCGTGTCGGATTTCAAACCCTAGCCATCGTCTGGCCCGAAAATATCGATTTCGGCCCATTTTTGTCGGGTGGTACGAAAATCGCCCGAAAAGTGCAGATGAAATCGACGACCGCGAGATCCTTATAGCATTCTTCTCCAAAATTTATGACTGTGTCTCGGGTTCCGTGTCGGATTTCAAACCCTAGCCATCGTCTGGCCCGAAAATACCGATTTCGGCCCATTTTTGTCGGGTGGTACGAAAATAGCCCGAAAAGTGCAGATGAAATCGACGACCGCGAGATCCTTGTAGCATTCTTCTCCTAAATTTATGACTGTGTCTCGGGTTCCGTGTAGGATTTCAAACCCTAGCCATCGTCTGGCCCGAAAATACCGATTTCGGCCCATTTTTGTCGGGTGGTACGAAAATCGCCCGAAAAATGCAGATGAAATCGACGACCGCGAGATCCTTGTAGCATTCTTCTCCTAAATTTATGACTGTGTCTCGGGTTCCGTGTCAGATTTCAAACCCTAGCCATCGTCTGGCCCGAAAATACCGATTTCGGCCCATTTTTGTCGGGTGGTACGAAAATCGCCCGAAAAATGGAGATGAAATCGACGACCGCGAGATCCTTGTAGCGTTCTTCTCCTAAATTTATGACTGTGTCTCGGGTTCCGTGTCGGATTTCAAACCCTAGCAATCGACTGGCCCGAAAATACCGATTTCGGCCCATTTTTGTCGGGTGGTACGAAAATCGCCCAAAAAGTCCAGATGAAATCACCGACCGCGAGATCCTTGTAGCATTCTTCTCTTAAATTTATGACTGTGTCTCGGGTTTCGTGTCGGATTTCAAACCCTAGCCATCGTCTGGCCTGAAAATACCAATTTCGGCCCATTTTTGTCGGGTGGTACGAAAATCGCCCGAAAAGTCCAGATGAAATCGACGACCGCGAGATCCTTGTAGCATTCTTCTCCTAAATTTATGACTGTGTCTCGGGTTCCATGTCAGATTTCAAACCCTAGCCATCGTCTGGCCCGAAAATACCGATTTCGGCCCATTTTTGTCGGGTGGTACGAAAATCGCCCGAAAAGTCCAGATGAAATCGACGACCGCGAGATCCTTGTAGCATTCTTCTCCAAAATTTATGACTCTGTCTCAGGTTCCGTGTTGGATTTCAAACCCTAGCCATCGTCTGGCCCGAAAGTACCGATTTCGGCCCATTTTTGTCGGGTGGTACGAAAATCGCCCGAAAAGTGCAGATGAAATCGACGACCGCGAGATCCTTGTAGCATTCTTCTCCTAAATTTATGAATGTGTCTCGGGTTCCGTGTCAGATTTCAAACCCTAGCCATCGTCTGGCCCGAAAATACCGATTTCGGCCCATTTTTGTCGCGTGGTACGAAAATCGCCCGAAAAGTCCAGATGAAATCGACGACCGCGAGATCCTTGTAGCATTGTTTTCCAAAATTTATGACTGTGTCTCGGGTTCCGTGTAGGATTTCAAACCCTAGCCATCGTCTGGCCCGAAAATATCGATTTCGGCCCATTTTTGTCGGGTGGTACGAAAATCGCCCAAAAAGTGCAGATGAAATCGACGACCGCGAGATTCTTGTAGCATTCTTCTCCTAAATTTATGACTGTGTCTCGGGTTCCGTGTCAGATTTCAAACCCTAGCAATCGTCTGGCCCGAAAATACCGATTTCGGCCCATTTTTGTCGGCTGGTACGAAAATCGCCCGAAAAGTGCAGATGAAATCGACGAACGCGAGATCCTTGTAGCATTCTTCTCAATTTATGAGTGTGTCTCTGGTTCCGTGTCGGATTTCAAACCCTAGCCATCGTTTCGCCCGAAAATACCGATTTCGGTCCATTTTTGTCGGGTGGTACGAAAATCGGCCGAAAAGTGCAGATGTAATCGACGACCGCGAGATTCTTGTAGCATTCTTCTCCTAAATTTATGACTGTGTCTCGGGTTTCATGTCGGATTTCAAACCCTAGCCATCGTCGGGCCCGAAAATACCGATTTCGGCCCATTTTTGTCGGGTGGTACGAAAATCGACCGAAAAGTGCAGATGAAATAGACGACCGCGAGATCCTTATAGCATTCTTCCCCAAAATTTATGACTGTATCTCGGGTTCCGTGTCGGATTTCAAACCCTAGCCATCGTCTGGCCCGAAAATACCGATTTCGGCCCATTTTTGTCGGGTGGTACGAAAATCGCCCGAAAAGTGCAGATGAAATTGACGACCGCGAGATTCTTGTAGCATTCTTCTCCTAAACTTATGACTGTGTCTCGGGTTTCGTGTCGGATTTCAAACCCTAGCCATCATCTGCCCGAAAATACCGATTTCGGCCCATTTTTGTCCTGTGGTATGAAAATCGCCCGAAAAGTGCAGATGAAATCGACGACCGCGAGATTCTTGTAGCATTCTTCTCTTAAATTTATGACTGTGTCTCGGATTTCGTGTGGATTTCAAACCCTAGCCATCATCTGGCCTGAAAATACCGTTTTCGGACCATTTTTGTCGGGTGGTACGAAAATTGCCCGAAAAGTGCAGATGAAATCGACGACCGCGAGATCCTTGTAGCATTCTTCTCCTAAATTTATGATTGTGTCTCGAGTTCCGTGTCAGATTTCAAACCCTAGCCATCGTCTGGCCCGAAAATACCGATTTCGGCCCATTTTTGTCGCGTGGTACAAAAATCGCCCGAAAAGTCCAGATGAAATCGACGACCGCGAGATCCTTGTAGCATTGTTTTCCAAAATTTATGACTGTGTCTCGGGTTCCGTGTAGGATTTCAAACCCTAGCCATCGCCTGGCCCGAAAATACCGATTTCGGCCCATTTTTGTCGGGTGGTACGAAAATCGCCCGAAAAGTGCAGATGAAATCGACGACCGCGAGATTCTTGTAGCATTCTTCTCCTAAATTTATGACTCTGTCTCGGGTTCCGTGTCAGATTTCAAACCCTAGCAATCGTCTGGCCCGATAATACCGATTTCGGCCCATTTTTGTCGGCTGGTACGAAAATCGCCCAAAAAGTGCAGATGAAATCGACGACCGGGAGATTCTTGTACCATTCTTCTCCTAAATTTATGACTGTGTCTCGGGTTTCGTGTCGGATTTCAAACCCTAGCCATCGTCGGGCCCGAAAATACCGATTTCGGCCCATTTTTGTCGGGTGGTACGAAAATCGCCCGAAAAGTGCAGATGAAATAGACGACCGCGAGATCCTTATAGCATTCTTCTCCAAAATTTATGACTGTGTCTCGGGTTCCGTGTCAGATTTCAAACCCTAGCCATCGTCTGGATCGAAAATACCGATTTCGGCCCATTTTTGTCGGGTGGTACGAAAATCGCCCGAAAAGTGCAGATGAAATTGACGACCGCGAGATTCTTGTAGCATTCTTCTCCTAAACTTATGACTGTGTCTCAGATTTCGTGTCGGATTTCAAACCCTAGCCATCGTTTGCCCGAAAATACCGATTTCGGCCCATTTTTGTCGGGTGGTACGAAAATCGCCCGAAAAGTGCAGATGAAATAGACGACCGCGAGATCCTTATAGCATTGTTCTCCAAAATTTATGACTGTGTCTCGGGTTCCGTCTCGGATTTCAAACCCTAGCCATCGTCTGGCCCAAAAATACCGATTTCGGCCCATTTTTGTCGCGTGGTACGAAAATCGCCCGAAAAGTCCAGATGAAATCGACGACCGCGAGATCCTTGTAGCATTCTTCAAAATTTATGACTGTGTCTCGGGTTCCGTGTAGGATTTCAAACCCTAGCCATCGTCTGGCCCGAAAATACCGATTTCGGCCCATTTTTGTCGAGTGGTACGAAAATCGCCCGAAAAGTGCAGATGAAATCGACGACCGCGAGATTCTTGTAGCATTCTTCTCCTAAATTTATGACTGTGTCTCGGATTTTGTGTGGATTTCAAACCCTAGCCATTATCTGGCCCGAAAATACCGTTTTTGGTCCATTTTTGTGGGTGGTACGAAAATCGCCCGAAAAGTGCAGATGAAATCGACGACCGCGAGATCCTTGTAGCATTCTTCTCCTAAATTTATGAATGTGTCTCGGGTTCCGTGTCAGATTTCAAACCCTAGCCATCGTCTGGCCCGAAAATACCGATTTCGGCCCATTTTTGTCGCGTGGTACGAAAATCGCCCGAAAAGTCCAGATGAAATCGACGACCGTGAGATCCTTGTAGCATTGTTTTCCAAAATTTATGACTGTGTCTCGGGTTCCGTGTAGGATTTCAAACCCTAGCCATCGTCTGGCCCGAAAATACCTATTTCGGCCCATTTTTGTCGGGTGGTACGAAAATCGCCCGAAAAGTGCAGATCAAATCGACAACCGCGAGATTCTTGTAGCATTCTTCTCCTAAATTTATGACTGTGTCTCGGGTTCCGTGTCAGATTTCAAACCCTAGCAATCGTCTGGCCCGAAAATACCGATTTCGGCCCATTTTTGTCGGCTGGTACGAAAATCGCCCGAAAAGTGCAGATGAAATCGACGACCGCGAGATCCTTGTAGCATTCTTCTCAATTTATGAGTGTGTCTCGGGTTCCGTGTCGGATTTCAAACCCTAGCCATCGTTTGGCCCGAAAATACCGATTTCGGTCCATTTTTGTCGGGTGGTACGAAAATCGGCCGAAAAGTGCAGATGTAATCGACGACCGCGAGATTCTTGTAGCATTCTTCTCCTAAATTTATGACTGTGTCTCGGGTTTCATGTCGGATTTCAAACCCTAGCCATCGTCGGGCCCGAAAATACCGATTTCGGCCCATTTTTGTCGGGTGGTACGAAAATCGACCGAAAAGTGCAGATGAAATAGACGACCGCGAGATCCTTATAGCATTCTTCCCCAAAATTTATGACTGTATCTCGGGTTCCGTGTCGGATTTCAAACCCTAGCCATCGTCTGGCCCGAAAATACCGATTTCGGCCCATTTTTGTCGGGTGGTACGAAAATCGCCCGAAAAGTGCAGATGAAATTGACGACCGCGAGATTCTTGTAGCATTCTTCTCCTAAACTTATGACTGTGTCTCGGGTTTCGTGTCGGATTTCAAACCCTAGCCATCATCTGCCCGAAAATACCGATTTCGGCCCATTTTTGTCCTGTGGTATGAAAATCGCCCGAAAAGTGCAGATGAAATCGACGACCGCGAGATTCTTGTAGCATTCTTCTCTTAAATTTATGACTGTGTCTCGGATTTCGTGTGGATTTCAAACCCTAGCCATCATCTGGCCTGAAAATACCGTTTTCGGACCATTTTTGTCGGGTGGTACGAAAATTGCCCGAAAAGTGCAGATGAAATCGACGACCGCGAGATCCTTGTAGCATTCTTCTCCTAAATTTATGATTGTGTCTCGAGTTCCGTGTCAGATTTCAAACCCTAGCCATCGTCTGGCCCGAAAATACCGATTTCGGCCCATTTTTGTCGCGTGGTACAAAAATCGCCCGAAAAGTCCAGATGAAATCGACGACCGCGAGATCCTTGTAGCATTGTTTTCCAAAATTTATGACTGTGTCTCGGGTTCCGTGTAGGATTTCAAACCCTAGCCATCGCCTGGCCCGAAAATACCGATTTCGGCCCATTTTTGTCGGGTGGTACGAAAATCGCCCGAAAAGTGCAGATGAAATCGACGACCGCGAGATTCTTGTAGCATTCTTCTCCTAAATTTATGACTCTGTCTCGGGTTCCGTGTCAGATTTCAAACCCTAGCAATCGTCTGGCCCGATAATACCGATTTCGGCCCATTTTTGTCGGCTGGTACGAAAATCGCCCAAAAAGTGCAGATGAAATCGACGACCGGGAGATTCTTGTACCATTCTTCTCCTAAATTGATGACTGTGTCTCGGGTTTCGTGTCGGATTTCAAACCCTAGCCATCGTCGGGCCCGAAAATACCGATTTCGGCCCATTTTTGTCGGGTGGTACGAAAATCGCCCGAAAAGTGCAGATGAAATAGACGACCGCGAGATCCTTATAGCATTCTTCTCCAAAATTTATGACTGTGTCTCGGGTTCCGTGTCGGATTTCAAACCCTAGCCATCGTCTAGCCCGAAAATACCGATTTCGGCCCATTTTTGTCGGGTGATACGAAAATCGCCCGAAAAGTGCAGATGAAATCGACGACCGCGAGATTCTTGTAGCATTCTTCTCTTAAATTTATGACTGTCTCTCGGATTTCGTGTGGATTTCAAACCCTAGCCATCATCTGGCCCGAAAATACCGTTTTCGGACCATTTTTGTCGGGTGGTACGAAAATTGCCCGAAAAGTGCAGATGAAATCGACGACCGCGAGATTCTTGTAGCATTCTTCTCCTAAATTTATGACTGTGTCTCGGGTTCCGTGTCAGATTTCAAACCCTAGCAATCGTCTGGCCCGAAAATACCGATTTCGGCCCATTTTTGTCGGCTGGTACGAAAATCGCCCGAAAAGTGCAGATGAAATCGACGACCGTGAGATCCTTGTAGCATTCTTCTCCTCAATTTATGAATGTGTCTCGGGTTTCGTGTCGGATTTCAAACCCTAGCCATCGTCTGGCCCGAAAGTACCGATTTCAGTCCATTTTTGTCTTGTGGTACGAAAATCGCCCAAAAAGTGCAGATGAAATCGACGACCGCGAGGTCCTTGTAGCATTCTTCTCCTTCATTTATGACTGTGTCTCGGGTTCCGTGTCAGATTTCAAACCCTAGCCATCTTCTGGCCCGAAAATACTGATTTCGGCCCATTTTTGTCGGGTGTACGAAAATCGCCCGAAAAGTCCAGATGAAATCGACGACCGCGAGATTCTTGTAGCATTCTTCTCCTCAATTTATGACTGTGTCTCGGGTTTCGTGTCGGATTTCAAACCCTAGCCATCGTCTGGCCCGATAATACCGATTTCGGCCCATTTTTGTCGTGTGGTATGAAAATCGCCCGAAAAGTGCAGATGAAATCGACGACCGCGAGATTCTTGGTGCATTCTTCTCCTAAATTTATGACTGTGTCTCGGGTTTCGTGTCGGATTTCAAACCATAGCCATCGTCTGGCCCGAAAATACCGATTCCGGCCCATTTTTGTCGGGTGGTACGAAAATCGCCCGAAAAGTGCAGATGAAATCGACGACCGCGAGATTCTTGTAGCATTCTTCTCCTCAATTTATGACTGTGTCTCGGGTTTCGTGTCGGATTTCAAACCCTAGCCATCGTCTGGCCCGAAAATACCGATTTCGGCCCATTTTTGTCGGGTGGTACGAAAATCGCCCGAAAAGTGCAGATGAAATAGACGACCGCGAGATCCTTGTAGCATTCTTCTCCTAATTTTATGACCGTGTCTCGGGTTCCGTGTCGGATTTCAAACCCTAGCCATCGTCTATCCCGAAAATACCGATTTCGGCCCATTTTTGTTGGGTGGTACGAAAATCGCCCGAAAAGTGCAGATGAAATCGACGACCGCGAGATCCTTGTAGCATTCTTCTCCTCAAGTTATGACTGTGTCTCGGGTTCCGTGTCGGATTTCAAACCCTAGCCATCGTCTGGCCCGAAAATACCGATTTCGGCTCATTTTTGTCGGGTGGTACGAAAATCGCCCGAAAAGTGCAGATGAAATCGACGACCGCGAGATCCTTGTAGCATTCTTCTCCTCAATTTATGACTGTGTCTCGGGTTCCGTGTCGGATTTCAAACCCTAGCCATCGTCTGGCCCGAAAATACCGATTTCGGCTAATTTTTGTCGGGTGGTACGAAAATTGCCCGAAAAGTGCAGATGAAATCGACGACCGCGAGATTCTTGTAGCATTCTTCTCCTAAATTTATGACTGTGTCTCGGGTTCCGTGTCAGATTTCAAACCCTAGCCATCGTCTGGCCCGAAAATACCGATTTCGGCCCATTTTTGTCGGGTGGTACGAAAATCGCCCGAAAAGTCCAGATGAAATCGACAACCGTGAGATCCTTGTAGCATTCTTCTCCTAAATTTATGACTGTGTCTCGGGTTCCGTGTAGGATTTCAAACCCTAGCCATCGTCTGGCCCGAAAATACCGATTTCGGCCCATTTTTGTCGGGTGGTATGAAAATCGCCCGAAAAGTGCAGATGAAATCGACGACCGCGAGATCCTTGTAGCATTCTTCTCCTAAATTTATGACTGTGTCTCGGGTTCCGTGTCAGATTTCAAACCCTAGCCATCGTCTGGCCCGAAAATACCGATTTCGGCCCATTTTTGTCGCGTGGTACGAAAATCGCCCGAAAAGTCCAGATGAAATCGACGACCGCGAGATCCTTGTAGCATTGTTTTCCAAAATTTATGACTGTGTCTCGGGTTCCGTGTAGGATTTCAAACCCTAGCCATCGCCTGGCCCGAAAATACCGATTTCGGCCCATTTTTGTCGGGTGGTACGAAAATCGCCCGAAAAGTGCAGATGAAATCGACGACCGCGAGATTCTTGTAGCATTCTTCTCCTAAATTTATGACTGTGTCTCGGATTTCGTGTGGATTTCAAACCCTAGCCATCATCTGGCCCGAAAATACCGTTTTTGGTCCATTTTTGTGGGTGGTACGAAAATCGCCCGAAAAGTGCAGATGAAATCGACGACCGCGAGATCCTTGTAGCATTCTTCTCCTAAATTTATGAATGTGTCTCGGGTTCCGTGTCAGATTTCAAACGCTAGCCATCGTCTGGCCCGAAAATACCGATTTCGGCCCATTTTTGTCGCGTGGTACGAAAATCGCCCGAAAAGTCCAGATGAAATCGACGACCGCGAGATCCATGTAGCATTGTTTTCCAAAATTTATGACTGTGTCTCGGGTTCCGTGTAGGATTTCAAACCCTAGCCATCGTCTGGCCCGAAAATACCGATTTCGGCCCATTTTTGTCAGGTGGTACGAAAATCGCCCGAAAAGTGCAGATCAAATCGACAACCGCGAGATTCTTGTAGCATTCTTCTCCAAAATTTATGACTGTGTCTCGGGTTCCGTGTCAGATTTCAAACCCTAGCCATCGTCTGGATCGAAAATACCGATTTCGGCCCATTTTTGTCGGGTGGTACGAAAATCGCCCGAAAAGTGCAGATGAAATTGACGACCGCGAGATTCTTGTAGCATTCTTCTCCTAAATTTATGACTGTGTCTCGGGTTCCGTGTCAGATTTCAAACCCTAGCAATCGTCTGGCCCGAAAATACCGATTTCGGCCCATTTTTGTCGGCTGGTACGAAAATCGCCCGAAAAGTGCAGATGAAATCGACGACCGGGAGATCCTTGTAGCATTCTTCTCCTCAATTTATGACTGTGTCTCGGGTTCCGTGTCGGATTTCAACCCCTAGCCATCGTTTGGCCCGAAAATACCGATTTCGGTCCATTTTTGTCGGGTCGTACGAAAATCGGTCGAAAAGTGCAGATGTAATCGACGACCGCGAGATTCTTGTACCATTCTTCTCCTAAATTTATGACTGTGTCTCGGGTTTCGTGTCGGATTTCAAACCCTAGCCATCGTCGGGCCCAAAAATACCGATTTCGGCCCATTTTTGTCGGGTGGTACGAAAATCGCCCGAAAAGTGCAGATGAAATAGACGACCGCGAGATCCTTATAGCATTCTTCTCCAAAATTTATGACTGTGTCTCGGGTTCCGTGTCAGATTTCAAACCCTAGCCATCGTCTGGATCGAAAATACCGATTTCGGCCCATTTTTGTCGGGTGGTACGAAAATCGCCCGAAAAGTGCAGATGAAATTGACGACCGCGAGATTCTTGTAGCATTCTTCTCCTAAACTTATGACTGTGTCTCAGGTTTCGTGTCGGATTTCAAACCCTAGCCATCGTCTGCCCGAAAATACCGATTTCGGCCCATTTTTGTCGGGTGGTACGAAAATCGCCCGAAAAGTGCAGATGAAATAGACGACCGCGAGATCCTTATAGCATTCTTCTCCAAAATTTATGACTGTGTCTCGGGTTCCGTCTCGGATTTCAAACCCTAGCCATCGTCTGGCCCGAAAATACCGATTTCGGCCCATTTTTGTCGCGTGGTACGAAAATCGCCCGAAAAGTCCAGATGAAATCGACGACCGCGAGATCCTTGTAGCATTCTTCTCCAAAATTTATGACTGTGTCTCGGGTTCCGTGTAGGATTTCAAACCCTAGCCATCGTCTGGCCCGAAAATACCGATTTCGGCCCATTTTTGTCGGGTGGTACGAAAATTGCCCGAAAAGTGCAGATGAAATCGACGACCGCGAGATTCTTGTAGCATTCTTCTCCTAAATTTATGACTGTGTCTCGGGTTCCGTGTCAGATTTCAAACCCTAGCAATCGTCTGGCCCGAAAATACCGATTTCGGCCCATTTTTATCGGCTGGTACGAAAATCGCCCGAAAAGTGCAGATGAAATCGACGACCGCGAGATCCTTGTAGCATTCTTCTCAATTTATGAGTGTGTCTCGGGTTCCGTGTCGGATTTCAAACCCTAGCCATCGTTTGGCCCGAAAATACCGATTTCGGTCCATTTTTGTCGGGTGGTACGAAAATCGGCCGAAAAGTGCAGATGTAATCGACGACCGCGAGATTCTTGTAGCATTCTTCTCCTAAATTTATGACTGTGTCTCGGGTTTCATGTCGGATTTCAAACCCTAGCCATCGACTGCCCGAAAATACCGATTTCGGCCCATTTTTGTCGGGTGGTACGAAAATCGCCCGAAAAGTGCAGATGAAATAGACGACCGCGAGATCCTTATAGCATTCTTCTCCAAAATTTATGACTGTGTCTCGGGTTCTGTCTCGGATTTCAAACCCTAGCCATCGTCTAACCCGAAAGTACCGATTTCAGCCCATTTTTGTCTTGTGGTACGAAAATCGCCCAAAAAGTGCAGATGAAATCGACGACCGCGAGGTCCTTGTAGCATTCTTCTCCTTCATTTATGACTGTGTCTCGTGTTCCGTGTCAGATTTCAAACCCTAGCCATCTTCTGGCTCGAAAATACAGATTTCGGCCCATTTTTGTCGGGTGGTACGAAAATCGCCCGAAAAGTCCATATGAAATCGACGACCGCGAGATCCTTGTAGCATTCTTCTCCAAAATTTATGACTGTTTCTTGGGTTTTGTGTAGGATTTCAAACCCAAGCCATCGTCTGGCCCGAAAATACCGATTTCGGCCCATTTTTGTCGCGTGGTACGAAAATCGCCCGAAAAGTCCAGATGAAATCGACGACCACGAGATTCTTGTAGCATTCTTCTCCTAAATTTATGACTGTGTCTCGGGTTCCGTGTCAGATTTCAAACCCTAGCAATCGTCTGGCCCGAAAATACCGATTTCGGCCCATTTTTGTCGACTTGTACGAAAATCGCCCGAAAAGTGCAGATGAAATCGACGACCGCGAGATCCTTGTAGCATTCTTCTCCTCAATCTATGACTGTGTCTCGATTTTCGTGTCGGATTTCAAACCCTAGCCATCGTCTGGCCCGAAAGTACCGATTTCAGCCCATTTTTGTCTTGTGGTACGAAAATCGCCCAAAAAGTGAAGATGAAATCGACGACCGCGAGGTCCTTGTAGCATTCTTCTCCTTCATTTATGACTGTGTCTCGGGTTCCGTGTCAGATTTCAAACCCTAGCCATCTTCTGGCCCGAAAATACTGATTTCGGCCCATTTTTGTCGGGTGTACGAAAATCGCCCGAAAAGTCCAGATGAAATCGACGACCGCGAGATCCTTGTAGCATTCTTCTCCTCAATTTGTGACTGTGTCTCGGGTTTCGTGTCGGATTTCAAACCCTAGCCATCGTCTGGCCCGAAAGTACCGATTTCAGCCTATTTTTGTCTTCTGGTACGAAAATCGCCCAAAAAGTGCAGATGAAATCGACGACCGCGAGGTCCTTGTAGCATTCTTCTCCTTCATTTATGACTGTGTCTCGGGTTCCGTGTCAGATTTCAAACCCTAGCCATCTTCTGGCCCGAAAATATAGATTTCAAACCCTAGCCATCTTCTGGCCCGAAAATACAGATTTCGGCCTATTTTTGTCGGGTGGTACGAAAATCGCCCGAAAAGTCCAGATGAAATCGACGACCGCGAGATCCTTGTAGCATTCTTCTCCAAAATTTATGACTGTTTCTCGGGTTTTGTGTAGCATTTCAAACCCAAGCCATCGTCTGGCCCGAAAATACCGATTTCGGCCCATTTTTGTCGGGTGGTTCGAAAATCGCCCAAAAAGTGCAGATGAAATTGACGACCGCGAGATCCTTATAGTATTCTTCTCCTCAATTTATGACTGTGTCTCGGGTTCCGTGTCGGATTTCAAACCCTAGCCATCGTTTGGCCCGAAAATACCGATTTCGGCCCATTTTTGTCAGGTGGTACGAAAATCGCCCGAAAAGTGCAGATGTAATCGACGACCGCGAGATTCTTGTAGCATTCTTCTCATAAATTTATGACTGTGTCTCGGGTTTCGTGTCGGATTTCAAACCCTAGCCATCGTTGGACCCGAAAATACCGATTTCGGCCCATTTTTGTCGGGTGGTACGAAAATCGCCCGAAAAGTGCAGATGAAATAGACGACCGCGAGATCCTTATAGCATTCTTCTCCAAAATTTATGACTGTGTCTCGGGTTCCGTGTAGGATTTCAAACCCTAGCCATCGTTTGGCCCGAAAATACCGATTTCGGCCCATTTTTGTCGCGTGGTACGAAAATCGCCCGAAAAGTGCAGATGAAATCGACGACCGCGAGATCCTTGTAGCATTCTTCTCCTCAATTTATGACTGTGTCTCGGGTTTCGTGTCGGATTTCAAACCCTAGCCATCGTCTGGCCCGAAAGTACCGATTTCAGCCCATTTTTGTCTTGTGGTACGAAAATCGCCCAAAAAATGCAGATGAAATCGACGACCGCGAGGTCCTTGTAGCATTCTTCTCCTTCATTTATGACTGTGTCTCGGGTTCCGTGTCAGATTTCAAACCCTAGCCATCTTCTAGCCCGAATATATAGATTTCGGCCCATTTTTGTCGGGTGGTACGAAAATCGGCCGAAAAGTCCAGATGAAATCGACGACCGCGAGATCCTTGTCGCATTCTTCTCCAAAATTTATGATTGTTTCTCGGGTTTTGTGTAGGATTTCAAACCCAAGCCATCATCTGGCCCGAAAATACCGATTTCGGCCCATTTTTGTCGGGTGGTACGAAAATCGCCCAAAAAGTGCAGATGAAATTGACGACCGCGAGATCCTTATAGCATTCTTCTCCTCAATTTATGACTGTGTCTCGGGTTCCGTGTCGGATTTCAAACCCTAGCCATCGTTTGGCCCGAAAATACCGATTTCGGCCCATTTTTGTCGGGTGGTACGAAAATCGCCCGAAAAGTGCAGATGAAATAGACGACCGCGAGATCCTTATAGCATTCTTCTCCAAAATTTATGACTGTGTCTCGGGTTCCGTGTCGGATTTCAAACCCTAGCCATCGTATGGCCCGAAAATACCGATTTCGGCATATTTTTGTCTGGTGGTACGAAAAATCGCCCGAAAAGTGCAGATGAAATCGACGACTACGAGATCCTTATAGCATTCTTCTGCTCCATTTATGATTGTGTCTCGGGTTCCGTGTCGGATTTCAAACCCTAGCCATCGTCTGGCCCGAAAATACCGATTTCGGCCCATTTTTGTCGGGTGGTACGAAAATCGCCCGAAAAGTGCAGATGAAATCGACGACCGCGAGATTCTTGTAGCATTCTTCTCCTAAATTTATAACTGTGTCTCGGGTTTCGTGTCGGATTTCAAACCCTAGCCATCGTCTGGCCCGAAAATACCGATTTCGGCCCATTTTTGTCAGATGGTACGAAAATCGCCCGAAAAGTGCAGATGAAATCGACGACCGCGAGATCCTTGTAGCATTCTTCTCCTAAATTTATGAATGTGTCTCGGGTTCCGTGTCGGATTTCAAACCCTAGCCATCGTCTGGCCTGAAAATACCGATTTCGGCCCATTTTTGTCGGGTGGTACGAAAATCGCCCGAAAAGTGCAGATGAAATCGACGACCGCGAGATTCTTGTAGCATTCTTCTCCTAAATTTATGACTGTGTCTCGGGTTTCGTGTCAGATTTCAAACCCTAGCAATCGTCGGGCCCGATAATACCGATTTCGGCCCATTTTTGTCGGCTGGTACGAAAATCGCCCGAAAAGTGCAGATGAAATCGACGACCGGGAGATCCTTGTAGCATTCTTCTCCTCAATTTATGACTGTGTCTCGGGTTCCGTGTCGGATTTCAAACCCTAGCCATCGTTTGGCCCGAAAATACCGATTTCGGTCCATTTTTGTCGGGTCGTACGAAAATCGGTCGAAAAGTGCAGATGTAATCGACGACCGCGAGATTCTTGTACCATTCTTCTCCTAAATTTATGACTGTGTCTCGGGTTTCGTGTCGGATTTCAAACCCTAGCCATCGTCGGGCCCGAAAATACCGATTTCGGCCCATTTTTGTCGGGTGGTACGAAAATCGCCCGAAAAGTGCAGATGAAATAGACGACCGCGAGATCCTTATAGCATTCTTCTCCAAAATTTATGACTGTGTCTCGGGTTCCGTGTCAGATTTCAAACCCTAACCATCGTCTGGATCGAAAATACCGATTTCGGCCCATTTTTGTCGGGTGGTACGAAAATCGCCCGAAAAGTGCAGATGAAATTGACGACCGCGAGATTCTTGTAGCATTCTTCTCCTAAACTTATGACTGTGTCTCAGGTTTCGTGTCGGATTTCAAACCCTAGCCATCGTCTGCCCGAAAATACCGATTTCGGCCCATTTTTGTCCTGTGGTATGAAAATCGCCCGAAAAGTGCAGATGAAATCGACGACCGCGAGATTCTTGTAGCATTCTTCTCTTAAATTTATGACTGTGTCTCGGATTTCGTGTGGATTTCAAACCCTAGCCATCATCTGGCCCGAAAATACCGTTTTCGGTCCATTTTTGTCGGGTGGTACGAAAATTGCCCGAAAAGTGCAGATGAAATCGACGACCGCGAGATCCTTGTAGCATTCTTCTCCTAAATTTATGACTGTGTCTCGGGTTCCGTGTCAGATTTCAAACCCTAGCCATCGTCTGGCCCGAAAATACCGATTTCGGCCCATTTTTGTCGCGTGGTACGAAAATCGCCCGAAAAGTCCAGATGAAATCGACGACCGCGAGATCCTTGTAGCATTGTTTTCCAAAATTTATGACTGTGTCTCGGGTTCCGTGTAGGATTTCAAACCCTAGCCATCGCCTGGCCCGAAAATACCGATTTCGGCCCATTTTTGTCGGGTGGTACGAAAATCGCCCGAAAAGTGCAGATGAAATCGACGACCGCGAGATTCTTGTAGCATTCTTCTCCTAAATTTATGACTGTGTCTCGGATTTCGTGTGGATTTCAAACCCTAGCCATCATCTGGCCCGAAAATACCGTTTTTGGTCCATTTTTGTGGGTGGTACGAAAATCGCCCGAAAAGTGCAGATGAAATCGACGACCGCGAGATCCTTGTAGCATTCTTCTCCTAAATTTATGAATGTGTCTCGGGTTCCGTGTCAGATTTCAAACGCTAGCCATCGTCTGGCCCGAAAATACCGATTTCGGCCCATTTTTGTCGCGTGGTACGAAAATCGCCCGAAAAGTCCAGATGAAATCGACGACCGCGAGATCCATGTAGCATTGTTTTCCAAAATTTATGACTGTGTCTCGGGTTCCGTGTAGGATTTCAAACCCTAGCCATCGTCTGGCCCGAAAATACCGATTTCGGCCCATTTTTGTCGGGTGGTACGAAAATCGCCCGAAAAGTGCAGATCAAATCGACAACCGCGAGATTCTTGTAGCATTCTTCTCCTAAATTTATGACTGTGTCTCGGGTTCCGTGTCAGATTTCAAACCCTAGCAATCGTCTGGCCCGAAAATACCGATTTCGGCCCATTTTTGTCGGCTGGTACGAAAATCGCCCGAAAAGTGCAGATGAAATCGACGACCGCGAGATCCTTGTAGCATTCTTCTCCTCAATTTATGACTGTGTCTCGAGTTTCGTGTCGGATTTCAAACCCTAGCCATCGTCTGGCCCGAAAGTACCGATTTCAGCCCATTTTTGTCTTGTGGTACGAAAATCGCCCAAAAAGTGCAGATGAAATCGACGACCGCGAGGTCCTTGTAGCATTCTTCTCCTTCATTTATGACTGTGTCTCGGGTTCCGTGTCAGATTTCAAACCCTAGCCATCTTCTGGCCCGAAAATACTGATTTCGGCCCATTTTTGTCGGGTGTACGAAAATCGCCCGAAAAGTCCAGATGAAATCGACGACCGCGAGATTCTTGTAGCATTCTTCTCCTCAATTTATGACTGTGTCTCGGGTTTCGTGTCGGATTTCAAACCCTAGCCATCGTCTGGCCCGATAATACCGATTTCGGCCCATTTTTGTCGTGTGGTATGAAAATCGCCCGAAAAGTGCAGATGAAATCGACGACCGCGAGATTCTTGGTGCATTCTTCTCCTAAATTTATGACTGTGTCTCGGGTTTCGTGTCGGATTTCAAACCATAGCCATCGTCTGGCCCGAAAATACCGATTTCGGCCCATTTTTGTCGGGTGGTACGAAAATCGCCCGAAAAGTGCAGATGAAATCGACGACCGCGAGATTCTTGTAGCATTCTTCTCCTAAATTTATGACTGTGTCTCGGGTTCCGTGTCAGATTTCAAACCCTAGCCATCGTCTGGCCCGAAAATACCGATTTCGGCCCATTTTGTCGTGTGGTATGAAAATCGCCCGAAAAGTGCAGATGAAATCGACGACCGCGAGATTCTTGGTGCATTCTTCTCCGAAATTTATGACTGTGTCTCGGGTTTCGTGTCGGATTTCAAACCCTAGCCATCGTCTGGCCCGAAAATACCGTTTTCGGTCCATTTTTGTCGGGTGGTACGAAAATCGCCCGAAAAGTGCAGATGAAATCGACGACCGCGAGATCCTTGTAGCATTCTTCTCCTAAATTTATGACTGTGTCTCGGGTTCCGTGTCAGATTTCAAACCCTAGCCATCGTCTGGCCTGAAAATTCCGATTTCGGCCCATTTTTGTCGGGTGGTACGAAAATCGCCCGAAAAGTGCAGATGAAATTGACGACCGCGAGATTCTTGTAGCTTTCTTCTCCTAAATTTATGACTATGTCTCAGGTTTCGTGTCGGATTTCAAACCCTAGCCATCGACTGCCCGAAAATACCGATTTCGGCCCATTTTTGTCGGGTGGTACGAAAATCGCCTGAAAAGTGCAGATGAAATAGACGACCGCGAGATCCTTATAGCATTCTTCTCCAAAATTTATGACTGTGTCTCGGGTTCTGTCTCGGATTTCAAATCCTAGCCATCGTCTAACCCGAAAGTACCGATTTCAGCCCATTTTTGTCTTGTGGTACGAAAATCGCCCAAAAAGTGCAGATGAAATCGACGACCGCGAGGTCCTTGTAGCATTCTTCTCCTTCATTTATGACTGTGTCTCGTGTTCCGTGTCAGATTTCAAACCCTAGCCATCTTCTAGCTCGAAAATACAGATTTCGGCCCATTTTTGTCGGGTGGTACGAAAATCGCCCGAAAAGTCCAGATGAAATCGACGACCGCAAGATCCTTGTAGCATTCTTCTCCAAAATTTATGACTATTTCTCGGGTTTTGTGTAGGATTTCAAACCCAAGCCATCGTCTGGCCCGAAAATACCGATTTCGGCCCATTTTTGTCGCGTGGTACGAAAATCGCCCGAAAAGTCCAGATGAAATCGACGACCACGAGATTCTTGTAGCATTCTTCTCCTAAATTTATGACTGTGTCTCGGGTTCCGTGTCAGATTTCAAACCCTAGCAATCGTCTGGCCCGAAAATACCGATTTCGGCCCATTTTTGTCGACTGGTACGAAAATCGCCCGAAAAGTGCAGATGAAATCGACGACCGCGAGATCCTTGTAGCATTCTTCTCCTCAATCTATGAATGTGTCTCGGGTTTCGTGTCGGATTTCAAACCCTAGCCATCGTCTGGCCCGAAAGTATCGATTTCAGCCCATTTTTGTCTTGTGGTACGAAAATCGCCCAAAAAGTGAAGATGAAATCGACGACCGCGAGGTCCTTGTAGCATTCTTCTCTTTCATTTATAACTGTGTCTCGGGTTCCGTGTCAGATTTCAAACCCTAGCAATCGTTTGGCCCGAAAATACCGATTTCGGCCCATTTTTGTCGACTGGTACGAAAATCGCCCGAAAAGTGCAGATGAAATCGACGACCGCGGATCCTTGTAGCATTCTTCTCCTCAATCTATTACTGTGTCTCGGGTTTCGTGTCGGATTTCAAACCCTAGCCATCGTCTGGCCCGAAAGTACCGATTTCAGCCCATTTTTGTCTTGTGGTACGAAAATCGCCCAAAAAGTGAAGATGAAATCGACGACCGCGAGGTCCTTGTAGCATTCTTCTCCTTCATTTATGACTGTGTCTCGGGTTCCGTGTCAGATTTCAAACCCTAGCCATCTTCTGGCCCGAAAATACTGATTTCGGCCCATTTTTGTCGGGTGTACGAAAATCGCCCGAAAAGTCCAGATGAAATCGACGACCGCGAGATTCTTGTAGCATTCTTCTCCTCAATTTATGACTGTGTCTCGGGTTTCGTGTCGGATTTCAAACCCTAGCCATCGTCTGGCCCGATAATACCGATTTCGGCCCATTTTTGTCGTGTGGTATGAAAATCGCCCGAAAAGTGCAGATGAAATCGACGACCGCGAGATTCTTGGTGCATTCTTCTCCTAAATTTATGACTGTGTCTCGGGTTTCGTGTCGGATTTCAAACCATAGCCATCGTCTGGCCCGAAAATACCGATTCCGGCCCATTTTTGTCGGGTGGTACGAAAATCGCCCGAAAAGTGCAGATGAAATCGACGACCGCGAGATTCTTGTAGCATTCTTCTCCTCAATTTATGACTGTGTCTCGGGTTTCGTGTCGGATTTCAAACCCTAGCCATCGTCTGGCCCGAAAATACCGATTTCGGCCCATTTTTGTCGGGTGGTACGAAAATCGCCCGAAAAGTGCAGATGAAATAGACGACCGCGAGATCCTTATAGCATTCTTCTCCAAAATTTATGACTGTGTCTCGGGTTCTGTCTCGGATTTCAAACCCTAGCCATCGTCTAACCCGAAAGTACCGATTTCAGCCCATTTTTGTCTTGTGGTACGAAAATCGCCCAAAAAGTGCAGATGAAATCGACGACCGCGAGGTCCTTGTAGCATTCTTCTCCTTCATTTATGACTGTGTCTCGTGTTCCGTGTCAGATTTCAAACCCTAGCCATCTTCTAGCTCGAAAATACAGATTTCGGCCCATTTTTGTCGGGTGGTACGAAAATCGCCCGAAAAGTCCAGATGAAATCGACGACCGCAAGATCCTTGTAGCATTCTTCTCCAAAATTTATGACTGTTTCTCGGGTTTTGTGTAGGATTTCAAACCCAAGCCATCGTCTGGCCCGAAAATACCGATTTCGGCCCATTTTTGTCGCGTGGTACGAAAATCGCCCGAAAAGTCCAGATGAAATCGACGACCACGAGATTCTTGTAGCATTCTTCTCCTCAATCTATGAATGTGTCTCGGGTTTCGTGTCGGATTTCAAACCCTAGCCATCGTCTGGCCCGAAAGTACCGATTTCAGCCCATTTTTGTCTTGTGGTACGAAAATCGCCCAAAAAGTGAAGATGAAATCGACGACCGCGAGGTCCTTGTAGCATTCTTCTCCTTCATTTATGACTGTGTCTCGGGTTCCGTGTCAGATTTCAAACCCTAGCCATCTTCTGGCCCGAAAATACTGATTTCGGCCCATTTTTGTCGGGTGTACGAAAATCGCCCGAAAAGTCCAGATGAAATCGACGACCGCGAGATCCTTGTAGCATTCTTCTCCAAAATTTATGACTGTTTCTCGGGTTTTGTGTAGGATTTCAAACCCAAGCCATCGTCTGGCCCGAAAATACCGATTTCGGCCCATTTTTGTCGGGTGGTTCGAAAATCGCCAAAAAAGTGCAGATCAAATTGACGACCGCGAGATCCTTATAGCATTCTTCTCCTCAATTTATGATTGTGTCTCGGGTTCCGTGTCGGATTTCAAACCCTAGCCATCGTTTGGCCCGAAAATACCGATTTCGGCCCATTTTTGTCGGGTGGTACGAAAATCGCCCGAAAAGTGCAGATGTAATCGACGACCGCGAGATTCTTGTAGCATTCTTCTCCTAAATTTGTGACTGTGTCTCGGGTTTCGTGTCGAATTTCAAACCCTAGCCATCGTCGGGCCCGAAAATACCGATTTCGGCCCATTTTTGTCGGGTGGTACGAAAATCGCCCAAAAAGTGCAGATGAAATAGACGACCGCGAGATCCTTATAGCATTCTTCTCCAAAATTTATGACTGTGTCTCGGGTTCCGTGTCGGATTTCAAACCCTAGCCATCGTCTGGCCCAAAAATACCGATTTCGGCCCATTTATGTCGGGTGGTACGATAATCGCCCGAAAAGTGCAGATGAAATTGACGACTGCGAGATACTTGTAGCATTCTTCTCCTAAATTTTTGACTGTGTCTCGGGTTTCGTGTCGGATTTCAAACCCTAGCCATCGTCTGCCAGAAAATACCGATTTCGGCCCATTTTTGTCGGGTGGTACGAAAATCGCCCGAAAAGTGCAGATGAAATTGACGACCGCGAGATCCTTATAGCATTCTTCTCCAAAATTTATGACTGTGTCTCGGGTTCCGTCTCGGATTTCAAACCCTAGCCATCGTCTGGCCCGAAAGTACCGATTTCAGCCCATTTTTGTCTTGTGGTACGAAAATCGCTTAAAAAGTGCAGATGAAATCGACGACCGCGAGGTCCTTGTAGCATTCTTCTCCTTCATTTATGACTGTGTCTCGGGTTCCGTGTCAGATTTCAAACCCTAGCCATCTTCTGGCCCGAAAATACAGATTTCGGCCCATTTTTGTCGGGTGGTACGAAAATAGCACGAAAAGTCCAGATGAAATCGACGACCGCGAGATCCTTGTAGCATTCTTCTCCAAAATTTATGACTGTTTCCCGGGTTTTGTGTAGGATTTCAAACCCAAGCCATCGTCTGGCCCGAAAATACCGATTTCGGCCCATTTTTGTCAGGTAGTTCGAAAATCGCCCAAAAAGTGCAGGTGAAATTGACGACTGCGAGATCCTTATAGCATTCTTCTCCTCAATTTATGACTGGTTCTCTGGTTCCGTGTCGGATTTCAAACCCTAGCCATCGTTTGGCCCGAAAATACCGATTTCGGCCCATTTTTGTCGGTTGGTACGAAAATCGCCCGAAAAGTGCAGATGTAATCGACGACCGCGAGATTCTTGTAGCATTCTTCTCCTAAGTTTATGATTGTGTCTCGGGTTTCATGTCGGATTTCAAACCCCAGCCATCGTCTGCCCCGAAAGTACCGATTTCAGCCCATTTTTGTCTTGTGGTACGAAAATCGCCCAAAAAGTGCAGATGAAATCGACGACCACGAGGTCCTTGTAGCATTCTTCTCCTTCATTTATGACTGTGTCTCGGGTTCCGTGTCAGATTTCAAACCCTAGCCATCTTCTGGCCCGAAAATACAGATTTCGGCCCATTTTTGTCGGGTGGTACGAAAATCGCCCGAAAAGTCCAGATGAAATCGACGACCGCGAGATCCTTGTAGCATTCTTCTCCAAAATTTATGACTGTTTCTCGGGTTTTGTGTAGCATTTCAAACTCAAGCCATCGTCTGGCCCGAAAATACCGATTTCGGCCCATTTTTGTCGGGTGGTTCGAAAATCGCCCAAAAAGTGTAGATGAAATTGACGACCGCGAGATCCTTATAGCATTCTTCTCCTCAATTTATGACTGTGTCTCGGGTTCCGTGTCGGATTTCAAACCCTAGCCATCGTTTGGCCCGAAAATACCGATTTCGGCCCATTTTTGTCAGGTGGTACGAAAATCGCCCGAAAAGTGCAGATGTAATCGACGACCGCGAGATTCTTGTAGCATTCTTCTCCTAAATTTATGACTGTGTCTCGGGTTTCGTGTCGGATTTCAAACCCTAGCCATCGTTGGACCCGAAAATACCGATTTCGGCCCATTTTTGTCGGGTGGTACGAAAAATCGCCCGAAAAGTGCAGATGAAATAGACGACCGCGAGATCCTTATAGCATTCTTCTCCAAAATTTATGACTGTGTCTCGGGTTCCGTGTCGGATTTCAAACCCTAGCCACCGTCTGGCCCGAAAATACCGATTTCGGCCCATTTTTGTCGGGTGGTACGAAAATCGCCCGAAAAGTGCAGATGAAATTGACGACCACGAGATTCTTGTAGCATTCTTCTCCTAAATTTATGACTGTGTCTGGGGTTCCGTCTCGGATTTCAAACCCTAGCCATCGTCTGGCTCGAAAATACCGATTTCGGCCCATTTTTGTCGCGTGGTACGAAAATCGCCCGAAAAGTCCCGATGAAATCGACGACCGCGAGATCCTTGTATCATTCTTCTCCAAAATTTATGACTGTGTCTCGGGTTCCGTGTAGGATTTCAAACCATAGCCATCGTCTGGCCCGAAAATACCGATTTCGGCCCATTTTTGTCGGGTGGTACGAAAATTGCCCGAAAAGTGCAGATGAAATCGACGACCGCGAGATTCTTGTAGCATTCTTCTCCTCAATTTATGAATGTGTCTCGGGTTTCGTGTCGGATTTCAAACCCTAGCCATCGTCTGGCCCGAAAATACCAATTTCGGCCCATTTTTGTCGTGTGGTATGAAAATCGCCCGAAAAGTGCAGATGAAATCGACGACCGTGAGATTCTTGGTGCATTCTTCTCCTAAATTTATGACTGTGTCTCGGGTTTCGTGTCGGATTTCAAACCCTAGCCATCGTCTGGCCCGAAAATACCGTTTTCGGTCCATTTTTGTCTGTTGGTACGAAAATCGCCCGAAATGTGCAGATGAAATCGACGACCGCGAGATCCTTGTAGCATTCTTCTCCTAAATTTATGACTGTGTCTCGGGTTCCGTGTCAGATTTCAAACCCTATCCATCGTCTGGCCCGAAAATACCGATTTCGGCCCATTTTTGTCGCGTGGTACGAAAATTGCCCGAAAAGTCCAGATGAAATCGACGACCGCGAGATTCTTGTTGCATTCTTCTCCTAAATTTATGACTGTGTCTCGGGTTCCGTGTCAGATTTCAAACCCTAGCAATCGTTTGGCCCGAAAATACCGATTTCGGCCCATTTTTGTCGGCTGGTACGAAAATCGCCCGAAAAGTGCAGATAAAATCGACGACCGCGAGATCCTTGTAGCATTCTTCTCCTCAATCTATGACTGTGTCTCGGGTTTCGTGTCGGATTTCAAACCCTAGCCATCGTCTGGCCCGAAAGTACCGATTTCAGCCTATTTTTGTCTTGTGGTACGAAAATCACCCAAAAAGTGAAGATGAAATCGACGACCGCGAGGTCCTTGTAGCATTCTTCTCCTTCATTTATGACTGTGTCTCGGGTTCCGTGTCAGATTTCAAACCCTAGCCATCTTCTGGCCCGAAAATACTGATTTCGGCCCATTTTTGTCGGGTGTACGAAAATCGCCCGAAAAGTCCAGATGAAATCGACGACCGCGAGATCCTTGTAGCATTCTTCTCCAAAATTTATGACTGTTTCTCGGGTTTTGTGTAGGATTTCAAACCCAAGCCATCGTCTGGCCCGAAAATACCGATTTCGGCCCATTTTTGTCGGGTGGTTCGAAAATCGCCCAAAAAGTGCAGATCAAATTGACGACCGCGAGATCCTTATAGCATTCTTCTCCTCAATTTATGACTGTGTCTCGGGTTCCGTGTCGGATTTCAAACCCTAGCCATCGTTTGGCCCGAAAATACCGATTTCGGCCCATTTTTGTCGGGTGGTACGAAAATCGCCCGAAAAGTGCAGATGAAATCGACGACCGCGAGATTCTTGTAGCATTCTTCTCCTAAATTTATGACTGTGTCTCGGGTTCCGTGTCAGATTTCAAACCCTAGCAATCGTCTGGCCCGAAAATACCGATTTAGGCCCATTTTTGTCGGCTGGTACGAAAATCGCCCGAAAAGTTCAGATGAAATCGACGACCGTGAGATCCTTGTAGCATTCTTCTCCTCAATTTATGAATGTGTCTCGGGTTTCGTGTCGGATTTCAAACCCTAGCCATCGTCTGGCCCGAAAGTACCGATTTCAGTCCATTTTTGTCTTGTGGTACGAAAATCGCCCAAAAAGTGCAGATGAAATCGACGACCGCGAGGTCCTTGTAGCATTCTTCTCCTCAATTTATGACTGTGTCTCGAGTTTCGTGTCGGATTTCAAACCCTAGCCATCGTCTGGCCCGAAAGTACCGATTTCAGCCCATTTTTGTCTTGTGGTACGAAAATCGCCCAAAAAGTGCAGATGAAATCGACGACCGCGAGGTCCTTGTAGCATTCTTCTCCTTCATTTATGACTGTGTCTCGGGTTCCGTGTCAGATTTCAAACCCTAGCCATCTTCTGGCCCGAAAATACTGATTTCGGCCCATTTTTGTCGGGTGTACGAAAATCGCCCGAAAAGTCCAGATGAAATCGACGACCGCGAGATTCTTGTAGCATTCTTCTCCTCAATTTATGACTGTGTCTCGGGTTTCGTGTCGGATTTCAAACCCTAGCCATCGTCTGGCCCGATAATACCGATTTCGGCCCATTTTTGTCGTGTGGTATGAAAATCGCCCGAAAAGTGCAGATGAAATCGACGACCGCGAGATTCTTGGTGCATTCTTCTCCTAAATTTATGACTGTGTCTCGGGTTTCGTGTCGGATTTCAAACCATAGCCATCGTCTGGCCCGAAAATACCGATTCCGGCCCATTTTTGTCGGGTGGTACGAAAATCGCCCGAAAAGTGCAGATGAAATCGACGACCGCGAGATTCTTGTAGCATTCTTCTCCTCAATTTATGACTGTGTCTCGGGTTTCGTGTCGGATTTCAAACCCTAGCCATCGTCTGGCCCGAAAATACCGATTTCGGCCCATTTTTGTCGGGTGGTTCGAAAATCGCCCGAAAAGTGCAGATGTAATCGACGACCGCGAGATCGTTATAGCATTCTTCTCCTCAATTTATGACTGTGTCTTGGGTTCCGTGTCGGATTTCAAACCCTAGCCATCGTTTGGCCCGAAAATACCGATTTCGGCCCATTTTGGTCGGGTGGTACGAAAATCGCCCAAAAAGTGCAGATGTAATCGACGACCGCGAGATTCTTGTAGCATTCTTCTCCTAAATTTATGACTGTGTCTCGGGTTCCGTGTCGGATTTCAAACCCTAGCCATCGTCGGGTCCGAAAATTCCGATTTCGGCCCATTTTTGTCGGGTGGTTCGAAAATCGGTCGAAAAGTGCAGATGAAATAGACGACCGCGAGATCCTTATAGCATTCTTCTCCAAAATTTATGACTGTGTCTCGGGTTCCGTGTCAGATTTCAAACCCTAGCCATCGTCTGGCCCGAAAATACCGATTTCGGCCCATTTTTGTCGGGTGGTTCGAAAATCGCCCGAAAAGTGCAGATGAAATTGACGACCGCGAGATTCTTGTAGCATTCTTCTCCTAAATTTATGACTGTGTCTCAGATTTCGTGTCAGATTTCAAACCCTAACCATTGTCTGCCCGAAAATACCGATTTCGGCCCATTTTTGTCGGGTGGTACGAAAATCGCCCGAAAAGTGCAGATGAAATAGACGACCGCGAGATCCTTATAGCATTCTTCTCCAAAATTTATGACTGTGTCTCGGGTTCCGTGTCGGATTTCAAACCCTAGCCATCGTCTGGTCCAAAAATACCGATTTCGGCCCATTTATGTCGGGTGGTATGAAAATCGCCCGAAAAGTGCAGATGAAATTGACGACCGCGAGATTCTTGTAGCATTCTTCTCCTAAATTTATGACTGTGTCTCGGGTTTCGTGTCGGATTCCAAACCCTAGCCATCGTCTGCCAGAAAATACCGATTACGGCCCATTTTTGTCGGCTGGTACGAAAATCGCCCGAAAAGTGCAGATGAAATCGACGACCGCGAGATCCTTGTAGCATTCTTCTCCTCAATCTATGACTGTGTCTCGGGTTTCGTGTCGGATTTCAATCCCTAGCCATCGTCTGGCCCGAAAGTACCGATTTCAGCCTATTTTTGTCTTGTGGTACGAAAATCACCCAAAAAGTGAAGATGAAATCGACGACCGCGAGGTCCTTGTAGCATTCTTCTCCTTCATTTATGACTGTGTCTCGGGTTCCGTGTCAGATTTCAAACCCTAGCCATCTTCTGGCCCGAAAATACTGATTTCGGCCCATTTTTGTCGGGTGTACGAAAATCGCCCGAAAAGTCCAGATGAAATCGACGACCGCGAGATTCTTGTAGCATTCTTCTCCTCAATTTATGACTGTGTCTCGGGTTTCGTGTCGGATTTCAAACCCTAGCCATCGTCTGGCCCGATAATACCGATTTCGGCCCATTTTTGTCGTGTGGTATGAAAATCGCCCGAAAAGTGCAGATGAAATCGACGACCGCGAGATTCTTGGTGCATTCTTCTCCTAAATTTATGACTGTGTCTCGGGTTTCGTGTCGGATTTCAAACCATAGCCATCGTCTGGCCCGAAAATACCGATTCCGGCCCATTTTTGTCGGGTGGTACGAAAATCGCCCGAAAAGTGCAGATGAAATCGACGACCGCGAGATTCTTGTAGCATTCTTCTCCTCAATTTATGACTGTGTCTCGGGTTTCGTGTCGGATTTCAAACCCTAGCCATCGTCTGGCCCGAAAATACCGATTTCGGCCCATTTTTGTCGGGTGGTTCGAAAATCGCCCGAAAAGTGCAGATGTAATCGACGACCGCGAGATCGTTATAGCATTCTTCTCCTCAATTTATGACTGTGTCTTGGGTTCCGTGTCGGATTTCAAACCCTAGCCATCGTTTGGCCCGAAAATACCGATTTCGGCCCATTTTGGTCGGGTGGTACGAAAATCGCCCAAAAAGTGCAGATGTAATCGACGACCGCGAGATTCTTGTAGCATTCTTCTCCTAAATTTATGACTGTGTCTCGGGTTCCGTGTCGGATTTCAAACCCTAGCCATCGTCGGGTCCGAAAATTCCGATTTCGGCCCATTTTTGTCGGGTGGTTCGAAAATCGGTCGAAAAGTGCAGATGAAATAGACGACCGCGAGATCCTTATAGCATTCTTCTCCAAAATTTATGACTGTGTCTCGGGTTCCGTGTCAGATTTCAAACCCTAGCCATCGTCTGGCCCGAAAATACCGATTTCGGCCCATTTTTGTCGGGTGGTTCGAAAATCGCCCGAAAAGTGCAGATGAAATTGACGACCGCGAGATTCTTGTAGCATTCTTCTCCTAAATTTATGACTGTGTCTCAGATTTCGTGTCAGATTTCAAACCCTAACCATTGTCTGCCCGAAAATACCGATTTCGGCCCATTTTTGTCGGGTGGTACGAAAATCGCCCGAAAAGTGCAGATGAAATAGACGACCGCGAGATCCTTATAGCATTCTTCTCCAAAATTTATGACTGTGTCTCGGGTTCCGTGTCGGATTTCAAACCCTAGCCATCGTCTGGTCCAAAAATACCGATTTCGGCCCATTTATGTCGGGTGGTATGAAAATCGCCCGAAAAGTGCAGATGAAATTGACGACCGCGAGATTCTTGTAGCATTCTTCTCCTAAATTTATGATTGTGTCTCGGGTTTCGTGTCGGATTTCAAACCCTAGCCATCGTCTGCCAGAAAATACCGATTACGGCCCATTTTTGTCGGCTGGTACGAAAATCGCCCGAAAAGTACAGATGAAATCGACGACCGCGAGATCCTTGTAGCATTCTTCTCCTCAATCTATGACTGTGTCTCGGGTTTCGTGTCGGATTTCAATCCCTAGCCATCGTCTGGCCCGAAAGTACCGATTTCAGCCTATTTTTGTCTTGTGGTACGAAAATCACCCAAAAAGTGAAGATGAAATCGACGACCGCGAGGTCCTTGTAGCATTCTTCTCCTTCATTTATGACTGTGTCTCGGGTTCCGTGTCA
The DNA here is from genome assembly GCA_037974735.1 of Cicer chorassanicum. Lineage (NCBI taxonomy): Eukaryota > Viridiplantae > Streptophyta > Magnoliopsida > Fabales > Fabaceae > Cicer > Cicer chorassanicum. The sequence continues at coordinate 68,204,077 of JBBPBP010009779.1, forward strand.
GATTTCAAACCCTAGCCATCTTCTGGCCCGAAAATACTGATTTCGGCCCATTTTTGTCGGGTGTACGAAAATCGCCCGAAAAGTCCAGATGAAATCGATGACCGCGAGATCCTTGTTGCATTCTTCTCCAAAATTTATGACTGTTTCTCGGGTTTTGTGTAGGATTTCAAACCCAAGCCATCGTCTGGCCCGAAAATACCGATTTCGGCCCATTTTTGTCGGGTGGTTCGAAAATCGCCTAAAAAGTGCAGATCAAATTGACGACCGCGAGATCCTTATAGCATTCTTCTCCTCAATTTATGACTGTGTCTCGGGTTCCTTGTCGGATTTCAAACCCTAGCCATCGTTTGGCCCGAAAATACCGATTTCGGCCCATTTTTATCGGGTGGTACGAAAATCGCCCGAAAAGTGCAGATGTAATCGACGACCGCGAGATTCTTGTAGCATTCTTCTCCTAAATTTATGACTGTGTCTCGGGTTTCGTGTCGAATTTCAAACCCTAGCCATCGTCGGGCCCGAAAATACCGATTTCGGCCCATTTTTGTCGGGTGGTACGAAAATCGCCCGAAAAGTGCAGATGAAATAGACGACCGTGAGATCCTTATAGCATTCTTCTCCTAAATTTATGACTGTGTCTCGGGTTCCGTGTCGGATTTCAAACCCTAGCCATCGTCTGGCCCAAAAATACCGATTTCGGCCCATTTATGTCGGGTGGTACGAAAATCGCCCGAAAAGTGCAGATGAAATTGACGACCGCGAGATTCTTGTAGCATTCTTCTCCTAAATTTATGACTGTGTCTCGGGTTTCGTGTCGGATTTCAAACCCTAGCCATCGTCTGCCAGAAAATACCGATTTCGGCCCATTTTTGTCGGGTGGTACGAAAATCGCCCGAAAAGTGCAGATGAAATTGACGACCGCGAGATCCTTATAGCATTCTTCTCCAAAATTTATGACTGTGTCTCGGGTTCCGTCTCGGATTTCAAACCCTAGCCATCGTCTGGCCCGAAAGTACCGATTTCAGCCCATTTTTGTCTTGTGGTACGAAAATCGCCCAAAAAGTGCAGATGAAATCGACGACCGCGAGGTCCTTGTAGCATTCTTCTCCTTCATTTATGACTGTGTCTCGGGTTCCGTGTCAGATTTCAAACCCTAGCCATCTTCTGGCCCGAAAATACTGATTTCGGCCCATTTTTGTCGGGTGGTACGAAAATCGCACGAAAAGTGCAGATGAAATCGACGACCGTGAGATCCTTGTAGCATTCTTCTCCTCAATTTATGAATGTGTCTCGGGTTTCGTGTCGGATTTCAAACCCTAGCCATCGTCTGGCCCGAAAGTACCGATTTCAGCCCATTTTTGTCTTGTGGTACGAAAATCGCCCAAAAAGTGCAGATGAAATCGACGACCGCGAGGTCCTTGTAGCATTCTTCTCCTTCATTTATGACTGTGTCTCGGGTTCCGTGTCAGATTTCAAACCCTAGCCATCTTCTGGCCCGAAAATACTGATTTCGGCCCATTTTTGTCGGGTGGTACGAAAATCGCCCGAAAAGTCCAAATGAAATTGACGACCGCGAGATCCTTGTAGCATTCTTCTCCAAAACTTATGACTGTTTCTCGGGTTTTGTGTAGGATTTCAAACCCAAGCCATCGTCTGGCCCGAAAATACCGATTTCGGCCCATTTTTATCGGGTGGTACGAAAATCGCCCGAAAAGTGCAGATGAAATCGACGACCGCGAGATCCTTATAACATTCTTCTCCTCAATTTATGACTGTGTCTCGGGTTCCGTGTCAGATTTCAAACCCTAGCCATCGTCTGGCGAAAATCGCCCGAAAAGTGCAGATGAAATAGACGACCGCGAGATCCTTATAGCATTCTTCTCCAAAATTTATGATTGTGTCTTAGGTTCCGTGTCGGATTTCAAACCCTAGCCATCGTCTGGCCCGAAAATACCGATTTCGGTCCATTTTTGTCGGGTGGTACGAAAATCGCCCGAAAAGTGCAGATGAAATCGACGACCGCGAGATTCTTGTAGCATTCTTCTCCTAAATTTATGACTGTGTCTCGGGTTTCGTGTCGGATTTCAAACCCTAGCCATCGTCTAGCACGAAAATACCGATTTCGGCCCATTTTTGTTGGGTGGTACGAAAATCGTTCGAAAAGTGCAGATGAAATCGACGACCGCGAAATTCTTGTAGCATTCTTCTCCTAAATTTATGATTGTGTCTCGGGTTTCGTGTCGGATTTCAAACCCTAGCCATCGTTTGGCCCGAAAATACCGATTTCGGCCCATTTTTGTCGGGTGGTACGAAAATCGCCCGAAAAGTGCAGATGAAATCGACGACCGCGAGATCCTTATAGCATTCTTCTCCAAAATTTATGACTGTGTCTCGGGTTCCGTCTCGGATTTGAAACCCTAGCCATCGTCGGGCCCGAAAATACCGATTTCGGCCCATTTTTGGTGGGTGGTACGAAAATCGCCCGAAAAGTGCAGATGAAATAGACGACCGCGAGGTCCTTGTAGCATTCTTCTCCTTCATTTATGACTGTGTCTCGGGTTCAGTGTCAGATTTCAAACCCTAGCCATCTTCTGGCCCGAAAATACAGATTTCGGCCCATTTTTGTCGGGTGGTACGAAAATCGCCCGAAAAGTCCAGATGAAATCGACGACCGCGAGATCCTTGTAGCATTCTTCTCCAAAATTTATGACTGTTTCCCGGGTTTTGTGTAGGATTTCAAACCCAAGCCATCGTCTGGCCCGAAAATACCGATTTCGGCCCATTTTTGTCGGGTGGTACGAAAATCGCCCGAAAAGTGCAGATGAAATAGACGACCGCGAGATCCTTATAGCATTCTTCTCCAAAATTTATGACTGTGTCTCGGGTTCCGTGTCAGATTTCAAACCCTAGCCATCGTCTGGATCGAAAATACCGATTTCGGCCCATTTTTGTCGGGTGGTACGAAAATCGCCCGAAAAGTGCAGATGAAATTGACGACCGCGAGATTCTTGTAGCATTCTTCTCCTAAATTTATGACTGTGTCTCGGGTTCCGTGTCAGATTTCAAACCCTAGCAATCGTCTGGCCCGAAAATACCGATTTCGGCCCATTTTTGTCGGCTGGTACGAAAATCGCCCGAAAAGTGCAGATGAAATCGACGACCGCGAGATCCTTGTAGCATTCTTCTCCTCAATTTATGACTGTGTCTCGAGTTTCGTGTCGGATTTCAAACCCTAGCCATCGTCTGGCCCGAAAGTACCGATTTCAGCCCATTTTTGTCTTGTGGTACGAAAATCGCCCAAAAAGTGCAGATGAAATCGACGACCGCGAGGTCCTTGTAGCATTCTTCTCCTTCATTTATGACTGTGTCTCGGGTTCCGTGTCAGATTTCAAACCCTAGCCATCTTCTGGCCCGAAAATACAGATTTCGGCCCATTTTTGTCGGGTGGTACGAAAATCGCCCGAAAAGTCCAGATGAAATCGACGACCGCGAGATCCTTGTAGCATTCTTCTCCAAAATTTATGACTGTTTCCCGGGTTTTGTGTAGGATTTCAAACCCAAGCCATCGTCTGGCCCAAAATACCGATTTCGGCCCATTTTTGTCGGGTGGTTCGAAAATCGCCCAAAAAGTGCAGATGAAATTGACGACCGCGAGATCCTTATAGCATTCTTCTCCTCAATTTATGACTGTGTCTCGGGTTCCGTGTCGGATTTCAAACCCTAGCCATCGTTTGGCCCGAAAATACCGATTTCGGCCCATTTTTGTCGGGTGGTACGAAAATCGCCCGAAAAGTGCAGATGTAATCGACGACCGCGTGATTCTTGTAGCATTCTTCTCCTAAATTTATGACTGTGTCTCGGGTTTCGTGTCGAATTTCAAACCCTAGCCATCGTCGGGCCCGAAAATACTGATTTCGGCCCATTTTCGTCGGGTGGTACGAAAATCGCCCGAAAAGTGCAGATGAAATAGACGACCGCGAGATCCTTATAGCATTCTTCTCCAAAATTTATGACTGTGTCTCGGGTTCCGTGTCGGATTTCAAACCCTAGCCATCGTCTGGTCCAAAAATACCGATTTCGGCCCATTTATGTCGGGTGGTATGAAAATCGCCCGAAAAGTGCAGATGAAATTGACGACCGCGAGATTCTTGTAGCATTCTTCTCCTAAATTTATGA
>JBBPBP010009779.1:68231826-68254044 GCA_037974735.1 Cicer chorassanicum
CTTGTAGCATTCTTCTCCTAAATTTATGACTGTGTCTCGGGTTCCGTGTCAGATTTCAAACCCTAGCAATCGTCTGGCCCGAAAATACCGATTTCGGCCCATTTTTGTCGGCTGGTACGAAAATCGCCCGAAAAGAGCAGATGAAATCGACGACCGTGAGATCCTTGTAGCATTCTTCTCCTCAATTTATGAATGTGTCTCGGGTTTCGTTTCGGATTTCAAACCCTAGCCATCGTCTGGCCCGAAAGTACCGATTTCAGTCCATTTTTGTCTTGAGGTACGAAAATCGCCCGGAAAGTCCAGATGAAATCGACGACCGCGAGATCCTTGTAGCATTCTTCTCCTAAATTTATGACTGTTTCTCGGGTTTTGTGTAGGATTTCAAACTCAAGCCATCGTCTGGCCCGAAAATACTGATTTCGGCCCATTTTTGTCGGGTGGTTCGAAAATCGCCCAAAAAGTGCAGATGAAATTGACGACCGCGAGATCCTTATAACATTCTTCTCCAAAATTTATGACTGTGTCTCAGGTTCCGTGTCGGATTTCAAACCCTAGCCATCGTCTGGCCCGAAAATACCGATTTCGGCCCATTTTTGTCGGGTGGTACGAAAATCGCCCGAAAAGTGCAGATGAAATTGACGACCGCGAGATTCTTGTAGCATTCTTCTCCTAAATTTATGACTGTGTCTCGGGTTTCGTGTCGGATTTCAAACCCTAGCCATCGTCTGCCCGAAAATACCGATTTCGGCCCCTTTTTGTCGGGTGGTACGAAAATCGCCCGAAAAGTGCAGATGAAATAGACGACCGCGAGATCCTTATAGCATTCTTCTCCAAAATTTATGACTGTGTCTCGGGTTCCGTCTCGGATTTCAAACCCTAGCCATCGTCTGGCCCGAAAATACCGATTTCGGCCCATTTTTGTCGCATGGTACGAAAATCGCCCGAAACGTGCAGATGAAATCGACGACCGCGAGATCCTTGTAGCATTCTTCTCCAAAATTTATGACTGTGTCTCGGGTTCTGTATAGGATTTCAAACCCTAGCCATCGTCTGGCCCGAAAATACCGATTTCGGCCCATTTTTGTCGGGTGGTACGAAAATCGCCCGAAAAGTGCAGATGAAATCGACGACCACGAGATTCTTGTAGCATTCTTCTCCTCAATTTATGACTGTGTCTCGGGTTTCGTGTCGGATTTCAAACCCTAGCCATCGTCTGGCCCGAAAATACCAATTTCGGCCCATTTTTGTCGTGTGGTATGAAAATCGCACGAAAAGTGCAGATGAAATCGACGACCACGAGATTCTTGGTGCATTCTTCTCCTAAATTTATGACTGTGTCTCGGGTTTCGTGTCGGATGTCAAACCCTAGCCATCGTCTGGCCCGAAAATACCGTTTTCGGTCCATTTTTGTCGGGTGGTACGAAAATCGCCCGAAAAGTGCAGATGAAATCGACGACCGCGAGATCCTTGTAGGATTCTTCTCCTAAATTTATGACTGTGTCTCGGGTTCCGTGTCAGATTTCAAACCCTAGCAATCGTCTGGCCCGAAAATACCGATTTCGGCCCATTTTTGTCGCGTGGTACGAAAATCGCCCGGAAAGTCCAGATGAAATCGACGACCGCGAGATCCTTGTAGCATTCTTCTCCAAAATTTATGACTGTGTCTCGGGTTCCGTGTAGGATTTCAAACCCTAGCCATCGTGTGGCCCGAAAATACCGATTTCGGCCCATTTTTGTCGGGTGGTACGAAAATCGCCCGAAAAGTGCAGATGAAATCGACGACCGCGAGATTCTTGTAGCATTCTTCTCCTAAATTTATGACTGTGTCTCGGGTTCCGTGTCAGATTTCAAACCCTAGCAATCGTTTGGCCCGAAAATACCGATTTCGGCCCATTTTTGTCGGCTGGTACGAAAATCGCCCGAAAAGTGCAGATGAAATCGACGACCGTGAGATCCTTGTAGCATTCTTCTCCTCAATTTATGAATGTGTCTCGGGTTTCGTGTCGGATTTCAAACCCTAGCCATCGTCTGGCCCGAAAGTACCGATTTCAGTCCATTTTTGTCTTGTGGTACGAAAATCGCCCAAAAAGTGCAGATGAAATCGACGACCGCGAGGTCCTTGTAGCATTCTTCTCCTTCATTTATGACTGTGTCTCGGGTTCCGTGTCAGATTTCAAACCCTAGCCATATTTTGGCCCGAATATACTGATTTCGGCCCATTTTTGTCGGGTGGTACGAAAGTCGCCCGAAAAGTCCAGATGAAATCGACGACCGCGAAATCCTTGTAGCATTCTTCTCCAAAATTTATGACTGTTTCTCGGGTTTTGTGTAGGATTTCAAACCCAAGCCATCGTCTGGCCCGAAAATACTGATTTCGGCCCATTTTTGTCGGGTGGTTCGAAAATCGCCCAAAAAGTGCAGATGAAATTGACGACCGCGAGATCCTTATAACATTCTTCTCCAAAATTTATGACTGTGTCTCGGGTTCCGTCTCAGATTTCAAACCCTAGCCATCGTCTGGCCCGAAAATACCGATTTCGGTCCATTTTTGTCGCATGGTACGAAAATCGCCCGAAACGTGCAGATGAAATCGACGACCGCGAGATCCTTGTAGCATTCTTCTCCAAAATTTATGACTGTGTCTCGGGTTCTGTGTAGGATTTCAAACCCTAGCCATCGTCTGGCCCGAAAATACCGATTTCGGCCCATTTTTGTCGGGTGGTACGAAAATCGCCCGAAAAGTGCAGATGAAATCGACGACCGTGAGATCCTTGTAGCATTCTTCTCCTCAATTTATGAATGTGTCTCGGGTTTCGTGTCGGATTTCAAACCCTAGCCAACGTCTGGCCCGAAAGTACCGATTTCAGTCCATTTTTGTCTTGTGGTACGAAAATCGCCCAAAAAGTGCAGATGAAATAGACGACCGCGAGATCCTTATAGCATTCTGTCTCGGGTTCCGTGTCAGATTTCAAACCCTAGCCATCTTCTGGCCCGAAAATACCGATTTCGGCCCATTTTTGTCGGGTGGTTCGAAAATCGCCCGAAAAGTCCAGATGAAATCGACGACCGCGAAATCCTTGTAGCATTCTTCTCCAAAATTTATGACTGTTTCTGAGGTTCCGTGTCGGATTTCAAACCCTAGCCAACGTCTGGCCCGAAAATACCGATTTCGGCCCATTTTTGTCTTGTGGTACGAAAATCGCCCAAAAAGTGCAGATGAAATAGACGACCGCGAGATCCTTATAGCATTCTTCTCCAAAATTTATGACTGTGTCTCGGGTTCCGTCTCGGATTTCAAACCCTAGCCATCGTCTGGCCCGAAAATACCGATTTCGGCCCATTTTTGTCGGGTGGTACGAAAATCGCCCGAAAAGTGCAGATGAAATCGACGACCGCGAGGTCCTTGTAGCATTCTTCTCCTTCATTTATGACTGTGTCTCGGGTTCCGTGTCAGATTTCAAACCCTAGCCATCTTCTGGCCCGAAAATACTGATTTCGGCCCATTTTTAACGGGTGGTACGAAAATCGCCCGAAAAGTCCAGATGAAATCGACGACCGCGAGATCCTTGTAGCATTCTTCTCCAAAATTTATGACTGTTTCTCTGGTTTTGTGTAGGATTTCAAACCCAAGCCATCGTCTGGCCTGAAAATACTGATTTCGGCCCATTTTTGTCGGGTGGTTCGAAAATCGCCCAAAAAGTGCACATGAAATTGACGACCGCGAGATCCTTATAGCATTCTTCTCCAAAATTTATGACTGTGTCTCAGGTTCCGTGTCGGATTTCAAACCCTAGCCATCGTCTGGCCCGAAAATACCGATTTCGGCCCATTTTTGTCGGGTGGTACGAAAATCGCCCGAAAAGTGCAGATGAAATCGACGACCGCGAGATTCTTGTAGCATTCTTCTCCTAAATTTATGACTGTGTCTCGGGTTCCGTGTCAGATTTCAAACCCTAGCAATCGTCTGGCCCGAAAATACCGATTTCGGCCCATTTTTGTCGGCTGGTACGAAAATCGCCCGAAAAGTGCAGATGAAATCGACGACCATGAGATCCTTGTAGCATTCTTCTCCTCAATTTATGAATGTGTCTCGGGTTTCGTGTCGGATTTCAAACCCTAGCCATCGTCTAGCCCGAAAGTACCGATTTCAGTCCATTTTTGTCTTGTGGTACGAAAATCGCCCAAAAAGTGCAGATGAAATCGACGACCGCGAGGTCCTTGTAGCATTCTTCTCCTTCATTTATGACTGTGTCTCGGGTTCCGTGTCAGATTTCAAACCCTAGCCATCTTCTGGCCCGAAAATACTGATTTCGGCCCATTTTTAACGGGTGGTACGAAAATCGCCCGAAGAGTCCAGATGAAATCGACGACCGCGAGATCCTTGTAGCATTCTTCTCCAAAATTTATGACTGTTTCTCTGGTTTTGTGTAGGATTTCAAACCCAAGCCATCGTCTGGCCTGAAAATACTGATTTCGGCCCATTTTTGTCGGGTGGTTCGAAAATCGCCCAAAAAGTGCACATGAAATTGACGACCGCGAGATCCTTATAGCATTCTTCTCCAAAATTTATGACTGTGTCTCAGGTTCCGTGTCGGATTTCAAACCCTAGCCATCGTCTGGCCCGAAAATACCGATTTCGGCCCATTTTTGTCGGGTGGTACGAAAATCGCCCGAAAAGTGCAGATGGAATTGACGACCGCGAGATTCTTGTAGCATTCTTCTCCTAAATTTATGACTGTGTCTCGGGTTTCGTGTCGGATTTCAAACCCTAGCCATCGTTTGCCCGAAAATACCGATTTCGGCCCCTTTTTGTCGGGTGGTACGAAAATCGCCCGAAAAGTGTAGATGAAATAGACGACCACAAGATCCTTATAGCATTCTTCTCCAAAATTTATGATTGTGTCTCGGGTTCCGTCTCGGATTTCAAACCCTAGCCATCGTCTGGCCCGAAAATACCGATTTCGGCCCATTTTTGTCGCATGGTACAAAAATCGCCCGAAACGTGCAGATGAAATCGACGACCGCGAGATCCTTGTAGTATTCTTCTCCAAAATTTATGACTGTGTCTCGAGTTCTGTGTAGGATTTCAAACCCTAGCCATCGTCTGGCCCGAAAATACCGATTTCGGCCCATTTTTGTCGGGTGGTACGAAAATCGCCCGAAAAGTGCAGATGAAATCGACGACCACCAGATTCTTGTAGCATTCTTCTCCTCAATTTATGACTGTGTCTCGGGTTTCGTGTCGGATTTCAAACCCTAGCCATCGTCTGGCCCGAAAATACCAATTTCGGCCCATTTTTGTCGTGTGGTATGAAAATCGCACGAAAAGTGCAGATGAAATCGACGACCGCGAGATTCTTGGTGCATTATTCTCCTAAATTTATGACTGTGTCTCGGGTTTCGTGTCGGATGTCAAACCCTAGCCATCGTTTGGCTCGAAAATACCGTTTTCGGTCCATTTTTGTCGGGTGGTACGAAAATCGCCCGAAAAGTGCAGATGAAATCGACGACCGCGAGATCCTTGTAGCATTCTTCTCCTAAATTTGTGACTGTGTCTCGGGTTCCGTGTCAGATTTCAATCCCTAGCCATCGTCTGGCCCGAAAATACCGATTTCGGCCCATTTTTGTCGCGTGGTACGAAAATCGCCCGGAAAGTGCAGATGAAATCGACGACCGCGAGATCCTTGTAGCATTCTTCTCCTAAATTTATGACTGTGTCTCGGGTTCCGTGTCAGATTTCAAACCCTAGCCATCGTCTGGCCCGAAAATACCGATTTCGGCCCATTTTTGTCGCGTGGTACGAAAATCGCCCGGAAAGTCCAGATGAAATCGACGACCGCGAGATCCTTGTAGCATTCTTCTCCAAAATTTATGACTGTGTCTCGGGTTCCGTGTAGGATTTCAAACCCTAGCCATCGTGTGGCCCGAAAATACCGATTTCGGCCCATTTTTGTCGGGTGGTACGAAAATCGCCCGAAAAGTGCAGATGAAATCGACGACCGCGAGATTCTTGTAGCATTCTTCTCCTCAATTTATGACTGTGTCTCGGGTTCCGTGTCGGATTTCAAACCCTAGCCATCGTCTGGCCCGAAAATACCGATTTCGGCCCATTTTTGTCGGGTGGTACGAAAATCGCCCGAAAAATGCAGATGAAATTGATGACCGCGAGATCCTTGTAGCATTCTTCTCCTCAATTTATGACTGTGTCTCGGGTTCCGTGTCGGATTTCAAACCCTAGCCATCGTCTGGCCCGAAAATACCGATTTCGTCCCATTTTTGTCTGGTGGTACGAAAATCGCCGAAAAGTGCAGATGAAATCGACGACCGCGAGATTCTTGTAGCATTCTTCTCCTAAATTTATGAATGTGTCTCGGGTTCCGTGTCGGATTTCAAACCCTAGCCATCGTCTGGCCCGAAAATACCGATTTCGGCCCATTTTTGTCGGGTGGTACGCAAATTGCCCGAAAAGTCCAGATGAAATCGGCGACCGCGAGATCCTTGTAGCATTCTTCTCCAAAATTTATGACTGTGTCTCGGGTTCCGTGTAGGATTTCAAACCCTAGCCATCGTCTGGCCCGAAAATACCGATTTCGGCCCATTTTTGTCGGGTGGTACGAAAATCGCCCGAAAAGTGCAGATGAAATCGACGACCACGAGATTCTTGTAGCATTCTTCTCCTCAATTTATGACTGTGTCTCGGGTTTCGTGTCGGATTTCAAACCCTAGCCATCGTCTGGCCCGAAAATACCAATTTCGGCCCATTTTTGTCGTGTGGTATGAAAATCGCACGAAAAGTGCAGATGAAATCGACGACCGCGAGATTCTTGGTGCATTCTTCTCCTAAATTTATGACTGTGTCTCGGGTTTCGTGTCGGATGTCAAACCCTAGCCATCGTTTGGCCCGAAAATACCGTTTTCGGTCCATTTTTGTCGGGTGGTACGAAAATCGCCCGAAAAGTGCAGATGAAATCGACGACCGCGAGATCCTTGTAGCATTCTTCTCCTAAATTTATGACTGTGTCTCGGGTTCCGTGTCAGATTTCAATCCCTAGCCATCGTCTGGCCCGAAAATACCGATTTCGGCCGATTTTTGTCGTGTGGTACGAAAATCGCCCGGAAAGTCCAGATGAAATCGACGACCGCGAGATCCTTGTAGCATTCTTCTCCTAAATTTATGACTGTGTCTCGGGTTCCGTGTCAGATTTCAAACCCTAGCCATCGTCTGGCCCGAAAATACCGATTTCGGCCCATTTTTGTCGCGTGCTACGAAAATCGCCCGGAAAGTCCAGATGAAATCGACGACCGCGAGATCCTTGTAGCATTCTTCTCCAAAATTTATGACTGTGTCTCGGGTTCCGTGTAGGATTTCAAACCCTAGCCATCGTGTGGCCCGAAAATACCGATTTCGGCCCATTTTTGTCGGGTGGTACGAAAATCGCCCGAAAAGTGCAGATGAAATCCACGATCGCGAGATTCTTGTAGCATTCTTCTCCTAAATTTATGACTGTGTCTCGGGTTCCGTGTCAGATTTCAAACCCTAGCAATCGTCTGGCCCGAAAATGCCGATTTCGGCCCATTTTTGTCGGCTGGTACGAAAATCGCACGAAAAGTGCAGATGAAATCGACGACCGTGAGATCCTTGTAGCATTCTTCTCCTCAATTTATGAATGTGTCTCGGGTTTCGTGTCGGATTTCAAACCCTAGCCATCGCCTGGCCCGAAAGTACCGATTTCAGCCCATTTTTGTCTTGTGGTACGAAAATCGCCCAAAAAGTGCAGATGAAATCGACGACCGCGAGGTTCTTAAGCATTCTTCTCCTTCATTTATGACTGTGTCTCGGGTTCCGTGTCAGATTTCAAACCCTAGCCATCTTCTGGCCCGAAAATACTGATTTCGGCCCATTTTTGTCGGGTGGTACGAAAATCGCCCGAAAAGTCCAGATGAAATTGACGACCGCGAGATCCTTGTAGCATTCTTCTCCAAAACTTATGACTGTTTCTCGGGTTTTGTGTAGGATTTCAAACCCAAGCCATCGTCTGGCCCGAAAATACCGATTTCGACCCATTTTTATCGGGTGGTACGAAAATCGCCCGAAAAGTGCAGATGAAATCGACGACCGCGAGATCCTTATAACATTCTTCTCCTCAATTTATGACTGTGTCTCGGGTTCCGTGTCAGATTTCAAACCCTAGCCATCGTCTGGCGAAAATCGCCCGAAAAGTGCAGATGAAATAGACGACCGCGAGATCCTTATAGCATTCTTCTCCAAAATTTATGATTGTGTCTTAGGTTCCGTGTCGGATTTCAAAGCCTAGCCATCGTCTGGCCCGAAAATACCGATTTCGGTCCATTTTTGTCGGGTGGTACGAAAATCGCCCGAAAAGTGCAGATGAAATCGACGACCGCGAGATTCTTGTAGCATTCTTCTCCTAAATTTATGACTGTGTCTCGGGTTTCGTGTCGGATTTCAAACCCTAGCCATCTTCTGCCCGAAAATACCGATTTCGGCCCCTTTTTGTCGGGTGGTACGAAAATCGCCCGAAAAGTGCAGATGAAATCGACGACCGCGAGGTCCTTGTAGCATTCTTCTCCTTCATTTATGACTGTGTCTCGGGTTCCGTGTCAGATTTCAAACCCTAGCCATCTTCTGGCCCGAAAATACTGATTTCGGCCCATTTTTGTCGGGTGGTACGAAAATCGCCCGAAAAGTCCAGATGAAATCGACGACCGCGAGATCCTTGTAGCATTCTTCTCCAAAATTTATGACTGTTTCTCGGGTTTTGTGTAGGATTTCAAACCCAAGCCATCGTCTGGCCCGAAAATACCGATTTCGGCCCATTTTTGTCGGGTGGTTCGAAAAATCGCCCAAAAAGTGCAGATGAAATTGACGACCGCGAGATCCTTATAGCATTCTTCTCCTTAATTTATGACTGTGTCTCGGGTTCCGTGTCGGATTTCAAACCCTAGCCATCGTTTGGCCCGAAAATACGGATTTCGGCCCATTTTTGTCGGGTGGTACGAAAATCGCCCGAAAAGTGAATATGTAATCGACGACCGCGAGATTCTTGTAGCATTCTTCTCCTAAATTTATGACTGTGACTCGGGTTTCGTGTCGGATTTCAAACCCTAGCCATCTTCTCCCCGAAAATACCGATTTCAGCCCATTTTTGTCGGGTGGTACGATAATCGCCCAAAAAGTGCAGATGAAATCGACGAACGCGAGATCCTTTCAGCATTCTTCTCCTCAATTTATGACTGTGTCTCGGGTTCCGTGTCGGATTTCAAACCCTAGCCATCGTCTGGCTCGAAAATACCGATTTCGGCCCATTTTTATCGGGTGGTACGAAAATCGCCCGAAAAATGCTGATGAAATCGACGACCGCGAGATTCTTGTAGCATTCTTCTCCTCTATTTATGACTGTGTCTCGGGTTTCGTGTCGGATTTCAAACCCTAGCCATCGTCTGGCCCGAAAATACCGATTTCGGCCCATTTTTGTCGTGTGGTATGAAAATCGCACGAAAAGTGCAGATGAAATCGACGACCGCGAGATTCTTGGTGCATTCTTCTCCTAAATTTATGACTGTGTCTCGGGTTTCGTGTCGGATGTCAATCCCTAGCCATCGTCTGGCCCGAAAATACCGTTTTCGGTCCATTTTTGTCGGGTGGTACGAAAATCGCCCGAAAAGTGCAGATGAAATCGACGACCGCGAGATCCTTGTAGCATTCTTCTCCTAAATTTATGACTGTGTCTCGGGTTCCGTGTCAGATTTCAATCCCTAGCCATCGTCTGGCCCGAAAATACCGATTTCGGCCGATTTTTGTCGTGTGGTACGAAAATCGCCCGGAAAGTCCAGATGAAATCGACGACCGCGAGATCCTTGTAGCATTCTTCTCCTAAATTTATGACTGTGTCTCGGGTTCCGTGTCAGATTTCAAACCCTAGCCATCGTCTGGTCCGAAAATACCGATTTCGGCCCATTTTTGTCGCGTGGTACGAAAATCGCCCGGAAAGTCCAGATGAAATCGACGACCGCGAGATCCTTGTAGCATTCTTCTCCAAAATTTATGACTGTGTCTCGGGTTCCGTGTAGGATTTCAAACCCTAGCCATCGTGTGGCCCGAAAATACCGATTTCGGCCCATTTTTGTCGGGTGGTACGAAAATCGCCCGAAAAAAGCAGATGAAATCGACGACCGCGAGATTCTTGTAGCATTCTTCTCCTAAATTTATGACTGTGTCTCGGGTTCCGTGTCAGATTTCAAACCCTTGCAATTGTCTGGCCCGAAAATACCGATTTCGGCCCATTTTTGTCGGCTGGTACGAAAATCGCCCGAAAAGTGCAGATGAAATCGACGACCGCGAGATTCTTGTAGCATTCTTCTCCTCAATTTATGACTGTGTCTCAGGTTTCGTGTCGGATTTCAAACCCTAGCCATCGTCTGGCCCGAAAATACCGATTTCGGCCCATTTTTGTCGCGCGGTACGAAAATCGCCCGAAAAGTCCAGATGAAATCGACAACCGCGAGATCCTTGTAGCATTCTTCTCCAAAATTTATGACTGTGTCTCGGGTTCCGTGTAGGATTTCAAACCCTAGCCATCGTCTCGCCCGAAAATACCGATTTCGGCCGATTTTTGTCGGGTGGTACGAAAATCGCCCGAAAAGTGCAGATGAAATCGACGACCGCGAGATTCTTGTAGCATTCTTCTCCTAAATTTATGACTGTGTCTCGGGTTCCGTGTCAGATTTCAAACCCTAGCCATCGTCTGGCCCGAAAATACCGATTTCGGCCCATTTTGTCGTGTGGTATGAAAATCGCCCGAAAAGTGCAGATGAAATCGACGACCGCGAGATTCTTGGTGCATTCTTCTCCGAAATTTATGACTGTGTCTCGGGTTTCGTGTCGGATTTCAAACCCTAGCCATCGTCTGGCCCGAAAATACCGTTTTCGGTCCATTTTTGTCGGGTGGTACGTAAATCGCCCGAAAAGTGCAGATGAAATCGACGACCGCGAGATCCTTGTAGCATTCTTCTCCTAAATTTATGACTGTGTCTCGGGTTCCGTGTCAGATTTCAAACCCTAGCCTTCGTCTGGCCCGAAAATACCGATTTCAGCCCATTTTTGTCGCGTGGTACGAAAATCGCCCGGAAAGTCCAGATGAAATCGACGACCGCGAGATCCTTGTAGCATTCTTCTCCAAAATTTATGACTGTGTCTCGGGTTCCGTGTAGGATTTCAAACCCTAGCCATCGTGTGGCCCGAAAATACCGATTTCGGCCCATTTTTGTCGGGTGGTACGAAAATCGCCCGAAAAAAGCAGATGAAATCGACGACCGCGAGATTCTTGTAGCATTCTTCTCCTAAATTTATGACTGTGTCTCGGGTTCCGTGTCAGATTTCAAACCCTTGCAATTGTCTGGCCCGAAAATACCGATTTCGGCCCATTTTTGTCGGCTGGTACGAAAATCGCCCGAAAAGTGCAGATGAAATCGACGACCGCGAGATCCTTGTAGCATTCTTCTCCTCAATTTATGACTGTGCCTCGAGTTTCGTGTCGGATTTCAAACCCTAGCCATCGTCTGGCCCGAAAGTACCGATTTCAGCCCATTTTTGTCTTGTGGTACGAAAATCGCCCAAAAAGTGCAGATGAAATCGACGACCGCGAGGTCCTTGTAGCATTCTTCTCCTTCATTTATGACTGTGTCTCGGGTTCCGTGTCAGATTTCAAACCCTAGCCATCTTCTGGCCCGAAAATACTGATTTCGGCCCATTTTTGTCGGGTGGTACGAAAATCGCCCGAAAAGTCCAAATGAAATTGACGACCGCGAGATCCTTGTAGCATTCTTCTCCAAAACTTATGACTGTTTCTCGGGTTTTGTGTAGGATTTCAAACCCAAGCCATCGTCTGGCCCGAAAATACCGATTTCGGCCCATTTTTATCGGGTGGTACGAAAATCGCCCGAAAAGTGCAGATGAAATCGACGACCGCGAGATCCTTATAACATTCTTCTCCTCAATTTATGACTGTGTTCTCGGGTTTCGTGTCGGATTTCAAACCCTAGCCATCGTCTGGCCCGAAAATACCGATTTCGGCCCATTTTTGTGGGGTGGTACGAAAATCGCCCGTAAAAGTGCAGATGAAATCGACGACCGCGAGATCCTTGTAGCATTCTTCTCCTCAATTTATGACTGTGTCTCGGGTTCCGTGTCGGATTTCAAACCCTAGCCATCGTCTGGCCCGAAAATACCGATTTCGGCCCATTTTTGTCGGGTGGTACGAAAAACGCCCGAAAAGTGTGGATGAAATCGACGACCGCGAGATCCTTGTAGCATTCTTCTCCTAAATTTATAACTGTTTCTCGGGTTCCGTGTCGGATTTCAAACCCTAGCCATTGTTTGGCCCGAAAATACCGATTTCGGCACATTTTTGTCGGGTGGTATGAAAATCGCCCGAAAAGTGCAGATGAAATCGACGACCGCGAGATCCTTGTAGCATTCTTCTCCTAAATTTATGACTGTGTCTCGGGTTCCGTTTCGGTTTTCAAACCCTAGCCATCGTCTGGCCCGAAAATACCGATTTCGGCTCCTTTTTGTCGGGTAGTACGAAAATCGCCCGAAAAGTGCAGATGAAATCGACGACCGCGAGATCCTTGTAGCTTTCTTCTCCTCAATTTATGACTGTGTCTCGGGTTCCGTTTCAGTTTTCGAACCCTAGCCATCGTCTGGCCCGAAAATACCGATTTTGGCCCATTTTTATCGAGTGGTACGAAAATGGCCCGTAAAGTCCAGATGAAATCGACGACCGCGAGATCCTTGTAGCATTCTTCTCCAAAATTTATGACTGTGTCTCGGGTTCCGTGTCGGATTTCAAACCCTAGCCATCGTCTGGCCCGAAAATACCGATTTCGGCCCATTTTTGTCGGGTGGTACGAAAAACGCCCGAAAAGTGTGGATGAAATCGACGACCGCGAGATCCTTGTAGCATTCTTCTCCTAAATTTATGACTGTGTCTCGGGTTCCGTGTAGGATTTCAAACCCTAGCCATCGTCTGGCCCGAAAATACCGATTTGGCCCATTTTTATCGGGTGGTACGAAAATCGCCCGAAAAGTGCAGATGAAATCGACGATCGCGAGATCCTTGTAGCATTCTTCTCCTAAATTTATGAATGTGTCTCGGGTTCCGTCTCGGATTTCAAACCCTAGCCATCGTCTGGCCCGAAAATACCGATTTTGGCCCATTTTTGTCGGGTGGTACGAAAATGGCCCGAAAAGTCCAGATGAAATTGACGACCGCGATATCCTTGTAACATTCTTCTCCAAAATTTATGTCTGTGTCCCGAGTTCCGTGTCGGATTTCAAACCCTAGCCATTGTTTGGCCCGAAAATACCGATTTCGGCACATTTTTGTCGGGTGGTACGAAAATCGCCCGAAAAGTGCAGATGAAATCGACGACCGCGAGATTCTTGTAGCATTCTTCTCCTAAATTTATGACTTTGTCTCAATTTTCGTGTCGGATTTCAAACCCTAGCCATCGTCTGGCCCGAAAATACCGATTTCGGCCCATTTTTGTCGGGTGGTACGAAAAACGCCCAAAAAGTGTGGATGAAATCGACGACCGCGAGATCCTTGTAGCATTCTTCTCCTAAATTTATGACTGTGTCTCGGGTTCCGTGTCGGATTTCAAACCCTACCCATCGTCTGGCTTGAAAATACCGATTTTGGCCCATGTTTGTCGGGTGGTTCAAAAATCGCCCGAAAAGTGCAGATGAAATCGAAACCGCGAGATCCTTGTAGCATTCTTCTCCTAAATTTAAGACTGTGTCTCGGGTTCCGTGTCGGATTTCAAACCCTAGCCATCGTCTGGCCCGAAAATACCGATTTCGGCCCATTTTGGTCGAGTGGTACGAAAATCGCCCGAAAAGTCTAGATGAAATCGACGACCGCGATATCCTTGTAGCATTCTTCTCCTAAATTTATGACTGTGTCTCGGGTTCGGTGTCGGATTTCAAACCCTAGCCATCGTTTGGCCCGAAAATAACGATTTCGACCCATTTTTGTCGGGTGGTACGAAAATCGCCCGAAAAGTCCAGATGAAATCGACGACCGCGAGATCCTTTTAGCTTTCTTCACCTAAATTTATGACTCTGTCTCGGGTTCCTTGTCAGATTTCAAACCGTAGCCATCGTCTGGCCTGAAAATACCGATTACGGCCCATTTTTGTCGGGTGGTACGAAAATCGCCCGAAAAGTCCAGATGAAATCGACGACCGCGAGATCCTTGTAGCATTCTTCTCCAAAATTTATGACTGTGTCTCGGGTTCCGTGTCGGATTTCAAACCCTAGCCATCGTCTGGCCCGAAAATACCAATTTCGGCCCATTTTTGTCGGGTGGTACGAAAATCGCCCGAAAAGTGTAGATGAAATTGACGACCGCGAGATCCTTATAGCATTCTTCTCCTCAATTTATGACTGTGTCTCGGGTTCCGTGTCGGATTTCAAACCCTAGCCATCGTTTGGCCCGAAAATACCGATTTCGGCCCATTTTTGTCGGGTGGTACGAAAATCGCCCGAAAAGTGAATATGTAATCGACGACCGCGAGATTCTTGTAGCATTCTTCTCCTAAATTTATGACTGTGACTCGGGTTTCGTGTCGGATTTCAAACCCTAGCCATCTTCTCCCCGAAAATACCGATTTCAGCCCATTTTTGTCGGGTGGTACGATAATCGCCCAAAAAGTGCAGATGAAATCGACGAACGCGAGATCCTTTCAGCATTCTTCTCCTCAATTTATGACTGTGTCTCGGGTTCTGTGTCGGATTTCAAACCCTAGCCATCGTCTGGCTCGAAAATACCGATTTTGGCCCATTTTTATCGGGTGGTACGAAAATCGCCGGAAAAATGCTGATGAAATCGACGACCGCGAGATTCTTGTAGCATTCTTCTCCTCAATTTATGACTGTGTCTCGGGTTTCGTGTCGGATTTCAAACCCTAGCCATCGTCTGGCCCGAAAATACCGATTTCGGCCCATTTTTGTCGTGTGGTATGAAAATCG
Source organism: Cicer chorassanicum (assembly GCA_037974735.1). Classification (NCBI taxonomy): domain Eukaryota; kingdom Viridiplantae; phylum Streptophyta; class Magnoliopsida; order Fabales; family Fabaceae; genus Cicer; species Cicer chorassanicum. Next base: position 68,246,882 of record JBBPBP010009779.1, read on the forward strand.
CACGAAAAGTGCAGATGAAATCGACGACCGCGAGATTCTTGGTGCATTCTTCTCCTAAATTTATGACTGTGTCTCGGGTTTCGTGTCGGATGTCAATCCCTAGCCATCGTCTGGCCCGAAAATACCGTTTTCGGTCCATTTTTGTCGGGTGGTACGAAAATCGCCCGAAAAGTGCAGATGAAATCGACGACCGCGAGATCCTTGTAGCATTCTTCTCCTAAATTTATGACTGTGTCTCGGGTTCCGTGTCAGATTTCAATCCCTAGCCATCGTCTGGCCCGAAAATACCGATTTCGGCCGATTTTTGTCGTGTGGTACGAAAATCGCCCGGAAAGTCCAGATGAAATCGACGACCGCGAGATCCTTGTAGCATTCTTCTCCTAAATTTATGACTGTGTCTCGGGTTCCGTGTCAGATTTCAAACCCTAGCCATCGTCTGGTCCGAAAATACCGATTTCGGCCCATTTTTGTCGCGTGGTACGAAAATCGCCCGGAAAGTCCAGATGAAATCGACGACCGCGAGATCCTTGTAGCATTCTTCTCCAAAATTTATGACTGTGTCTCGGGTTCCGTGTAGGATTTCAAACCCTAGCCATCGTGTGGCCCGAAAATACCGATTTCGGCCCATTTTTGTCGGGTGGTACGAAAATCGCCCGAAAAGTGCAGATGAAATCGACGACCGCGAGATTCTTGTAGCATTCTTCTCCTAAATTTATGACTGTGTCTCGGGTTCCGTGTCAGATTTCAAACCCTAGCAATCGTTTGGCCCGAAAATACCGATTTCGGCCCATTTTTGTCGGCTGGTACGAAAATCGCCCGAAAAGTGCAGATGAAATCGACGACCGTGAGATCCTTGTAGCATTCTTCTCCTCAATTTATGAATGTGTCTCGGGTTTCGTGTCGGATTTCAAACCCTAGCCATCGTCTGGCCCGAAAGTACCGATTTCAGTCCATTTTTGTCTTGTGGTACGAAAATCGCCCAAAAAGTGCAGATGAAATAGACGACCGCGAGATCCTTATAGCATTCTTCTCCAAAATTTATGACTGTGTCTCGGGTTCCGTCTCGGATTTCAAACCCTAGCCATCGTCTGGCCCGAAAATACCGATTTCGGCCCATTTTTGTCGGGTGGTACGAAAATCGCCCGAAAAGTGCAGATGAAATCGACGACCGCGAGGTCCTTGTAGCATTCTTCTCCTTCATTTATGACTGTGTCTCGGGTTCCGTGTCAGATTTCAAACCCTAGCCATCTTCTGGCCCGAAAATACTGATTTCGGCCCATTTTTGTCGGGTGGTACGAAAATCGCCCAAAAAGTCCAGATGAAATCGACGACCGCGAGATCCTTGTAGCATTCTTCTCCAAAATTTATGACTGTTTCTCGGGTTTTGTGTAGGATTTCAAACCCAAGCCATCGTCTGGCCCGAAAATACCGATTTCGGCCCATTTTTGTCGGGTGGTTCGAAAAATCGCCCAAAAAGTGCAGATGAAATTGACGACCGCGAGATCCTTATAGCATTCTTCTCCTCAATTTATGACTGTGTCTCGGGTTCCGTGTCGGATTTCAAACCCTAGCCATCGTTTGGCCCGAAAATACCGATTTCGGCCCATTTTTGTCGGGTGGTACGAAAATCGCCCGAAAAGTGAATATGTAATCGACGACCGCGAGATTCTTGTAGCATTCTTCTCCTAAATTTATGACTGTGACTCGGGTTTCGTGTCGGATTTCAAACCCTAGCCATCTTCTCCCCGAAAATACCGATTTTAGCCCATTTTTGTCGGGTGGTACGATAATCGCCCAAAAAGTGCAGATGAAATCGACGAACGCGAGATCCTTTCAGCATTCTTCTCCTCAATTTATGACTGTGTCTCGGGTTCCGTGTCGGATTTCAAACCCTAGCCATCGTCTGGCTCGAAAATACCGATTTCGGCCCATTTTTATCGGGTGGTACGAAAATCGCCCGAAAAATGCTGATGAAATCGACGACCGCGAGATTCTTGTAGCATTCTTCTCCTCTATTTATGACTGTGTCTCGGGTTTCGTGTCGGATTTCAAACCCTAGCCATCGTCTGGCCCGAAAATACCGATTTCGGCCCATTTTTGTCGTGTGGTATGAAAATCGCACGAAAAGTGCAGATGAAATCGACGACCGCGAGATTCTTGGTGCATTCTTCTCCTAAATTTATGACTGTGTCTCGGGTTTCGTGTCGGATGTCAATCCCTAGCCATCGTCTGGCCCGAAAATACCGTTTTCAGTCCATTTTTGTCGGGTGGTACGAAAATCGCCCGAAAAGTGCAGATGAAATCGACGACCGCGAGATCCTTGTAGCATTCTTCTCCTAAATTTATGACTGTGTCTCGGGTTCCGTGTCAGACTTCAATCCCTAGCCATCGTCTGACCCGAAAATACCGATTTCGGCCCATTTTTGTCGCGTGGTACGAAAATCGCCCGGAAAGTCCAGATGAAATCGACGACCGCGAGATCCTTGTAGCATTCTTCTCCAAAATTTATGATTGTGTCTCGGGTTCCGTGTAGGATTTCAAACCCTAGCCATCGTGTGGCCCGAAAATACCGATTTCGGCCCATTTTTGTCGGGTGGTACGAAAATCGCCCGAAAAGTGCAGATGAAATCGACGACCGAGAGATTCTTGTAGCATTCTTCTCCTAAATTTATGACTGTGTCTTGGGTTCCGTGTTAGATTTCAAACCCTAGCAATCGTCTGGCCCGAAAATACCGATTTCGGCCCATTTTTGTCGGCTGGTACGAAAATCGCACGAAAAGTGCAGATGAAATCGACGACCGTGAGATCCTTGTAGCATTCTTCTCCTCAATTTATGAATGTGTCTCGGGTTTCGTGTCGGATTTCAAACCCTAGCCATCGTCTGGCCCGAAAGTACCGATTTCAGCCCATTTTTGTCTTGTGGTACGAAAATCGCCCAAAAAGTGCAGATGAAATCGACGACCGCGAGGTCCTTAAGCATTCTTCTCCTTCATTTATGACTGTGTCTCGGGTTCCGTGTCAGATTTCAAACCCTAGCCATCTTCTGGCCCGAAAATATTGATTTCGGCCCATTTTTGTCGGGTGGTACGAAAATCGCCCGAAAAGTCCAGATGAAATTGACGACCGCGAGATCCTTGTAGCATTCTTCTCCAAAACTTATGACTGTTTCTCGGGTTTTGTGTAGGATTTCAAACCCAAGCCATCGTCTGGCCCGAAAATACCGATTTCGGCCCATTTTTATCGGGTGGTACGAAAATCGCCCGAAAAGTGCAGATGAAATCGACGACCGCGAGATCCTTATAACATTCTTCTCCTCAATTTATGACTGTGTCTCGGGTTCCGTGTCAGATTTCAAACCCTAGCCATCGTCTGGCGAAAATCGCCCGAAAAGTGCAGATGAAATAGACGACCGCGAGATCCTTATAGCATTCTTCTCCAAAATTTATGATTGTGTCTTAGGTTCCGTGTCGGATTTCAAAGCCTAGCCATCGTCTGGCCCGAAAATACCGATTTCGGTCCATTTTTGTCGGGTGGTACGAAAATCGCCCGAAAAGTGCAGATGAAATCGACGACCGCGAGATTCTTGTAGCATTCTTCTCCTAAATTTATGACTGTGTCTCGGGTTTCGTGTCGGATTTCAAACCCTAGCCATCTTCTGCCCGAAAATACCGATTTCGGCCCCTTTTTGTCGGGTGGTACGAAAATCGCCCGAAAAGTGCAGATGAAATCGACGACCGCGAGGTCCTTGTAGCATTCTTCTCCTTCATTTATGACTGTGTCTCGGGTTCCGTGTCAGATTTCAAACCCTAGCCATCTTCTGGCCCGAAAATACTGATTTCGGCCCATTTTTGTCGGGTGGTACGAAAATCGCCCGAAAAGTCCAGATGAAATCGACGACCGCGAGATCCTTGTAGCATTCTTCTCCAAAATTTATGACTGTTTCTCGGGTTTTGTGTAGGATTTCAAACCCAAGCCATCGTCTGGCCCGAAAATACCGATTTCGGCCCATTTTTGTCGGGTGGTTCGAAAAATCGCCCAAAAAGTGCAGATGAAATTGACGACCGCGAGATCCTTATAGCATTCTTCTCCTTAATTTATGACTGTGTCTCGGGTTCCGTGTCGGATTTCAAACCCTAGCCATCGTTTGGCCCGAAAATACGGATTTCGGCCCATTTTTGTCGGGTGGTACGAAAATCGCCCGAAAAGTGAATATGTAATCGACGACCGCGAGATTCTTGTAGCATTCTTCTCCTAAATTTATGACTGTTTCTCGGGTTTTGTGTAGGATTTCAAACTCAAGCCATCGTCTGGCCCGAAAATACTGATTTCGGCCCATTTTTGTCGGGTGGTTCGAAAATCGCCCAAAAAGTGCAGATGAAATTGACGACCGCGAGATCCTTATAACATTCTTCTCCAAAATTTATGACTGTGTCTCAGGTTCCGTGTCGGATTTCAAACCCTAGCCATCGTCTGGCCCGAAAATACCGATTTCGGCCCATTTTTGTCGGGTGGTACGAAAATCGCCCGAAAAGTGCAGATGAAATTGACGACCGCGAGATTCTTGTAGCATTCTTCTCCTAAATTTATGACTGTGTCTCGGGTTTCGTGTCGGATTTCAAACCCTAGCCATCGTCTGCCCGAAAATACCGATTTCGGCCCCTTTTTGTCGGGTGGTACGAAAATCGCCCGAAAAGTGCAGATGAAATAGACGACCACAAGATCCTTATAGCATTCTTCTCCAAAATTTATGACTGTGTCTCGGGTTCCGTCTCGGATTTCAAACCCTAGCCATCGTCTGGCCCGAAAATACCGATTTCGGCCCATTTTTGTCGCATGGTACAAAAATCGCCCGAAACGTGCAGATGAAATCGACGACCGCGAGATCCTTGTAGTATTCTTCTCCAAAATTTATGACTGTGTCTCGAGTTCTGTGTAGGATTTCAAACCCTAGCCATCGTCTGGCCCGAAAATACCGATTTCGGCCCATTTTTGTCGCGTGGTACGAAAATCGCCCGGAAAGTGCAGATGAAATCGACGACCGCGAGATCCTTGTAGCATTCTTCTCCTAAATTTGTGACTGTGTCTCGGGTTCCGTGTCAGATTTCAATCCCTAGCCATCGTCTGGCCCGAAAATACCGATTTCGGCCCATTTTTGTCGCGTGGTACGAAAATCGCCCGGAAAGTGCAGATGAAATCGACGACCGCGAGATCCTTGTAGCATTCTTCTCCTAAATTTATGACTGTGTCTCGGGTTCCGTGTCAGATTTCAAACCCTAGCCATCGTCTGGCCCGAAAATACCGATTTCGGCCCATTTTTGTCGCGTGGTACGAAAATCGCCCGGAAAGTCCAGATGAAATCGACGACCGCGAGATCCTTGTAGCATTCTTCTCCAAAATTTATGACTGTGTCTCGGGTTCCGTGTAGGATTTCAAACCCTAGCCATCGTGTGGCCCGAAAATACCGATTTCGGCCCATTTTTGTCGGGTGGTACGAAAATCGCCCGAAAAGTGCAGATGAAATCGACGACCGCGAGATCCTTGTAGCATTCTTCTCCTAAATTTATGACTGTGTCTCGGGTTCCGTGTCAGATTTCAATCCCTAGCCATCGTCTGGCCCGAAAATACCGATTTCGGCCGATTTTTGTCGTGTGGTACGAAAATCGCCCGGAAAGTCCAGATGAAATCGACGACCGCGAGATCCTTGTAGCATTCTTCTCCTAAATTTATGACTGTGTCTCGGGTTCCGTGTCAGATTTCAAACCCTAGCCATCGTCTGGCCCGAAAATACCGATTTCGGCCCATTTTTGTCGGGTGGTACGAAAATCGCACGAAAAGTCCAGATGAAATCGACGACTGCGAGATCCTTGTAGCATTCTTCTCCTAAATTTATGACTGTGTCTCGGGTTCCGTGTCGGATTTCAAACCCTAGCCATCTTTTGGCCCGAAAATACCAATTTCGGCACATTTTTGTCTGGTGGTACGAAAATCGTCTGAAAAGTCCAGATGAAATCGACGACCGCGAGATCCTTGTAGCATTCTTCTCCTAAATTTATGATTGTGTCTCAGGTTCCGTGTGAGATTTCAAACCCTAGCCATCGCCTGGCCCGAAAATACCGATTTCGGCCCATTTTTGTCAGGTGGTACGAAAATCGCCCGAAAAGTGCAGATGAAATCGACGACCGCAAGATCCTTATAGCATTCTTCTCCTCAATTTATGAATGTGTCTCAGGTTCCATGTCGGATTTCAAACCCTAGCCATCTTTTGGCCCGAAAATACCAATTTCGTCACATTTTTGTCAGGTGGTACGAAAATCGCCCGAAAAGTCCAGATGAAATCGACGACCGTGAGATCCTTGTAGCATTCTTCTCCTAAATTTATGATTGTGTCTCAGGTTCCATGTCAAATTTCAAACCCTAGCCATCGCCTGGCCCGAAAATACCAATTTCGGCCCATTTTTGTAGGGTGGTACGAAAATCGCCCGAAAATTCTAGATGAAATCGATGACCGCGAGATCCTTGTGGCATTCTTCTCCAAAATTTATGACTGTGTCTCGGGTTCCGTGTCGGATTTTAAACCCTAGCCATCGTCTGGCCCGAAAATACCGATTTCGGCCCATTTTTGTCGGGTGGTACGAAAATCGCCCGAAAAGTGCAGATGAAATCGACGACCGCGAGATCCTTATAGCATTCTTCTCCTCAATTTATGACTGTGTCTCGGGTTCCGTGTCAGATTTCAAACCCTAGCCATCGTCTGGCGAAAATCGCCCGAAAAGTGCAGATGAAATAGACGACCGCGAGATCCTTATAGCATTCTTCTCCAAAATTTATGATTGTGTCTCAGGTTCCGTGTCGGATTTCAAACCCTAGCCATCGTCTGGCCCGAAAATACCGATTTGGGTCCATTTTTGTCGGGTGGTACGAAAATCGCCCGAAAAGTGCAGATGAAATCGACGACCGCGAGATTCTTGTAGCATTCTTCTCCTAAATTTATGACTGTGTCTCGGGTTTCGTGTTAGATTTCAAACCCTAGCAATCGTCTGGCCCGAAAATACCGATTTCGGCCCATTTTTGTCGGCTGGTACGAAAATCGCACGAAAAGTGCAGATGAAATCGACGACCGTGAGATCCTTGTAGCATTCTTCTCCTCAATTTATGAATGTGTC
>JBBPBP010009779.1:68254218-68283365 GCA_037974735.1 Cicer chorassanicum
GGTTCCGTGTCGGATTTCAAACCCTAGCCATCGTCTGGCCCGAAAATACCGATTTGGGTCCATTTTTGTCGGGTGGTACGAAAATCGCCCGAAAAGTGCAGATGAAATCGACGACCGCGAGATTCTTGTAGCATTCTTCTCCTAAATTTATGACTGTGTCTCGGGTTTCGTGTCGGATTTCAACCCCTAGCCATCTTCTGCCCGAAAATACCGATTTCGGCCCCTTTTTGTCGGGTGGTACGAAAATCGCCCGAAAAGTGCGGATGAAATCGACGACCGCGAGGTCCTTGTAGCATTCTTCTCCTTCATTTATGACTGTGTCTCGGGTTCCGTGTCAGATTTCAAACCCTAGCCATCTTCTGGCCCGAAAATACTGATTTCGGCCCATTTTTGTCGGGTGGTACGAAAATCGCCCGAAAAGTCCAGATGAAATCGACGACCGCGAGATCCTTGTAGCATTCTTCTCCAAAATTTATGACTGTTTCTCGGGTTTTGTGTAGGATTTCAAACCCAAGCCATCGTCTGGCCCGAAAATACCGATTTCGGCCCATTTTTGTCGGGTGGTTCGAAAAATCGCCCAAAAAGTGCAGATGAAATTGACGACCGCGAGATCCTTATAGCATTCTTCTCCTTAATTTATGACTGTGTCTCGGGTTCCGTGTCGGATTTCAAACCCTAGCCATCGTTTGGCCCGAAAATACGGATTTCGGCCCATTTTTGTCGGGTGGTACGAAAATCGCCCGAAAAGTGAATATGTAATCGACGACCGCGAGATTCTTGTAGCATTCTTCTCCTAAATTTATGACTGTTTCTCGGGTTTTGTGTAGGATTTCAAACTCAAGCCATCGTCTGGCCCGAAAATACTGATTTCGGCCCATTTTTGTCGGGTGGTTCGAAAATCGCCCAAAAAGTGCAGATGAAATTGACGACCGCGAGATCCTTATAACATTCTTCTCCAAAATTTATGACTGTGTCTCAGGTTCCGTGTCGGATTTCAAACCCTAGCCATCGTCTGGCCCGAAAATACCGATTTCGGCCCATTTTTGTCGGGTGGTACGAAAATCGCCCGAAAAGTGCAGATGAAATTGACGACCGCGAGATTCTTGTAGCATTCTTCTCCTAAATTTATGACTGTGTCTCGGGTTTCGTGTCGGATTTCAAACCCTAGCCATCGTCTGCCCGAAAATACCGATTTCGGCCCCTTTTTGTCGGGTGGTACGAAAATCGCCCGAAAAGTGCAGATGAAATAGACGACCACAAGATCCTTATAGCATTCTTCTCCAAAATTTATGACTGTGTCTCGGGTTCCGTCTCGGATTTCAAACCCTAGCCATCGTCTGGCCCGAAAATACCGATTTCGGCCCATTTTTGTCGCATGGTACAAAAATCGCCCGAAACGTGCAGATGAAATCGACGACCGCGAGATCCTTGTAGTATTCTTCTCCAAAATTTATGACTGTGTCTCGGGTTCTGTGTAGGATTTCAAACCCTAGCCATCGTCTGGCCCGAAAATACCGATTTCGGCCCATTTTTGTCGGGTGGTACGAAAATCGCCCGAAAAGTGCAGATGAAATCGACGACCGCGAGATTCTTGTAGCATTCTTCTCCTAAATTTATGACTGTGTCTCGGGTTCCGTGTAGGATTTCAAACCCTAGCCATCGTCTGGCCCGAAAATACCGATTTCGGCCCATTTTTGTCGGGTGGTACGAAAATCGCCTGAAAAGTGCAGAGGAAATCGACGACCACGAGATCCTTATAGCATTCTTCTCCTCAATTTATGACTGTGTCTCGGGTTCCGTGTCGGATTTCAAACCCTAGCCATCGTTTGGCCCGAAAATACCGATTTCGGCCCATTTTTGTCGGGTGGTACGAAAATCGCCTGAAAAGTGCAGAGGAAATCGACGACCAAGAGATCCTTATAGCATTCTTCTCCTCAATTTATGACTGTGTCTCGGGTTCCGTGTCGGATTTCAAACCCTAGCCATCGTCTGGCCCGAAAATACCGATTTCGGCCCATTTTTGTCGGGTGGTATCAAAATCGCCCGAAAAGTGCAGATGAAATCGACGATTGCGAGATCCTTGTAGCATTCTTCTCCTAAATTTATGACTGTGTCTCGGGTTCCGTGTCAGATTTCAAACCCTAGCCATCGTCTGGCCCGAAAATACCGATTTCGGCCCATTTTTGTCGGGTGGTACGAAAATCACCCGAAAAGTGCAGATGAAATCGACGACCGCGAGATCCTTGTAGCATTCTTCTCCTAAATTTATGACTGTGTCTCGGGTTCCGTGTCAGATTTCAAACCCTAGCCATCGTCTGGCCCGAAAATACCGATTTCGGCCCATTTTTGTCGCGTGGTACGAAAATCGCCCGGAAAGTCCAGATGAAATCGACGACCGCGAGATCCTTGTAGCATTCTTCTCCAAAATTTATGACTGTGTCTCGGGTTCCGTGTAGGATTTCAAACCCTAGCCATCGTGTGGCCCGAAAATACCGATTTCGGCCCATTTTTGTCGGGTGGTACGAAAATCGCCCGAAAAGTGCAGATGAAATCGACGACCGCGAGATCCTTGTAGCATTCTTCTCCTAAATTTATGACTGTGTCTCGGGTTCTGTGTCGGATTTCAAACCCTAGCCATCGTCTGGCCCGAAAATACCGATTTCGGCCCATTTTTGTCGGGTGGTACGAAAATCGCCCGAAAAGTCCAGATGAAATCGACGACTGCGAGATCATTTTAGCATTCTTCTCCTAAATTTATGACTCTGTCTCGAGTTCCGGGTCAGATTTCAAACCCTAGCCATCGTCTGGCCAGAAAATACCGATTTCAATCCATTTTTGTCGGGTGGTTCGAAAATCGCCCGAAAAGTGCAGATGAAATCGAAACCGCGAGATCCTTGTAGCATTCTTCTCCTAAATTTAAGACTGTGTCTCGGGTTCCGTGTCGGATTTCAAACCCTAGCCATCGTCTGGCCCGAAAATACCGATTTCGGCCCATTTTTGTCGGGTGGTACGAAAATCGCCCGAAAAGTGCAGATGAAATCGACGACCGCGAGGTCCTTGTAGCATTCTTCTCCTTCATTTATGACTGTGTCTCGGGTTCCGTGTCAGATTTCAAACCCTAGCCATCTTCTGGCCCGAAAATACTGATTTCGGCCCATTTTTGTCGGGTGGTACGAAAATCGCCCAAAAAGTCCAGATGAAATCGACGACCGCGAGATCCTTGTAGCATTCTTCTCCAAAATTTATGACTGTTTCTCGGGTTTTGTGTAGGATTTCAAACCCAAGCCATCGTCTGGCCCGAAAATACCGATTTCGGCCCATTTTTGTCGGGTGGTTCGAAAAATCGCCCAAAAAGTGCAGATGAAATTGACGACCGCGAGATCCTTATAGCATTCTTCTCCTCAATTTATGACTGTGTCTCGGGTTCCGTGTCGGATTTCAAACCCTAGCCATCGTTTGGCCCGAAAATACCGATTTCGGCCCATTTTTGTCGGGTGGTACGAAAATCGCCCGAAAAGTGAATATGTAATCGACGACCGCGAGATTCTTGTAGCATTCTTCTCCTAAATTTATGACTGTGACTCGGGTTTCGTGTCGGATTTCAAACCCTAGCCATCTTCTCCCCGAAAATACCGATTTCAGCCCATTTTTGTCGGGTGGTACGATAATCGCCCAAAAAGTGCAGATGAAATCGACGAACGCGAGATCCTTTCAGCATTCTTCTCCTCAATTTATGACTGTGTCTCGGGTTCCGTGTCGGATTTCAAACCCTAGCCATCGTCTGGCTCGAAAATACCGATTTCGGCCCATTTTTATCGGGTGGTACGAAAATCGCCCGAAAAATGCTGATGAAATCGACGACCGCGAGATTCTTGTAGCATTCTTCTCCTCTATTTATGACTGTGTCTCGGGTTTCGTGTCGGATTTCAAACCCTAGCCATCGTCTGGCCCGAAAATACCGATTTCGGCCCATTTTTGTCGTGTGGTATGAAAATCGCACGAAAAGTGCAGATGAAATCGACGACCGCGAGATTCTTGGTGCATTCTTCTCCTAAATTTATGACTGTGTCTCGGGTTTCGTGTCGGATGTCAATCCCTAGCCATCGTCTGGCCCGAAAATACCGTTTTCAGTCCATTTTTGTCGGGTGGTACGAAAATCGCCCGAAAAGTGCAGATGAAATCGACGACCGCGAGATCCTTGTAGCATTCTTCTCCTAAATTTATGACTGTGTCTCGGGTTCCGTGTCAGACTTCAATCCCTAGCCATCGTCTGACCCGAAAATACCGATTTCGGCCCATTTTTGTCGCGTGGTACGAAAATCGCCCGGAAAGTCCAGATGAAATCGACGACCGCGAGATCCTTGTAGCATTCTTCTCCAAAATTTATGATTGTGTCTCGGGTTCCGTGTAGGATTTCAAACCCTAGCCATCGTGTGGCCCGAAAATACCGATTTCGGCCCATTTTTGTCGGGTGGTACGAAAATCGCCCGAAAAGTGCAGATGAAATCGACGACCGAGAGATTCTTGTAGCATTCTTCTCCTAAATTTATGACTGTGTCTTGGGTTCCGTGTTAGATTTCAAACCCTAGCAATCGTCTGGCCCGAAAATACCGATTTCGGCCCATTTTTGTCGGCTGGTACGAAAATCGCACGAAAAGTGCAGATGAAATCGACGACCGTGAGATCCTTGTAGCATTCTTCTCCTCAATTTATGAATGTGTCTCGGGTTTCGTGTCGGATTTCAAACCCTAGCCATCGTCTGGCCCGAAAGTACCGATTTCAGCCCATTTTTGTCTTGTGGTACGAAAATCGCCCAAAAAGTGCAGATGAAATCGACGATCGCGAGGTCCTTGTAGCATTCTTCTCCTTCATTTATGACTGTGTCTCGGGTTCCGTGTCAGATTTCAAACCCTAGCCATCTTCTGGCCCGAAAATACTGATTTCGGCCCATTTTTGTCGGGTGGTTTGAAAATCGCCCGGAAAGTCCAGATGAAATCGACGACCGCGAGATCCTTGTAGCATTCTTCTCCAAAATTTATGATTGTGTCTCGGGTTCCGTGTAGGATTTCATACCCTAGCCATCGTGTGGCCCGAAAATACCGATTTCGGCCCATTTTTGTCGGGTGGTACGAAAATCGCCCGAAAAGTGCAGATGAAATCGACGACCGAGAGATTCTTGTAGCATTCTTCTCTTAAATTTATGACTGTGTCTTGGGTTCCGTGTTAGATTTCAAACCCTAGCAATCGTCTGGCCCGAAAATACCGATTTCGGCCCATTTTTGTCGGCTGGTACGAAAATCGCACGAAAAGTGCAGATGAAATCGACGACCGTGAGATCCTTGTAGCATTCTTCTCCAAAACTTATGACTGTTTCTCGGGTTTTGTGTAGGATTTCAAACCCAAGCCATCGTCTGGCCCGAAAATACCGATTTCGGCCCATTTTTGTCGGGTGGTACGAAAATCGCCCGAAAAGTGCAGATGAAATCGACGACCGCGAGATCCTTATAACATTCTTCTCCTCAATTTATGACTGTGTCTCGGGTTCCGTGTCAGATTTCAAACCCTAGCCATCGTCTGGCGAAAATCGCCCGAAAAGTGCAGATGAAATAGACGACCGCGAGATCCTTATAGCATTCTTCTCCAAAATTTATGATTGTGTCTCAGGTTCCGTGTCGGATTTCAAACCCTAGCCATCGTCTGGCCCGAAAATACCGATTTCGGTCCATTTTTGTCGGGTGGTACGAAAATCGCCCGAAAAGTGCAGATGAAATCGACGACCGCGAGATTCTTGTAGCATTCTTCTCCTAAATTTATGACTGTGTCTCGGGTTTCGTGTCGGATTTCAAACCCTAGCCATCTTCTGCCCGAAAATACCGATTTCGGCCCCTTTTTGTCGGGTGGTACGAAAATCGCCCGAAAAGTGCAGATGAAATCGACGACCGCGAGGTCCTTGTAGCATTCTTCTCCTTCATTTATGACTGTGTCTCGGGTTCCGTGTCAGATTTCAAACCCTAGCCATCTTCTGGCCCGAAAATACTGATTTCGGCCCATTTTTGTCGGGTGGTACGAAAATCGCCCGGAAAGTCCAGATGAAATCGACGACCGCGAGATCCTTGTAGCATTCTTCTCCAAAATTTATGATTGTGTCTCGGGTTCCGTGTAGGATTTCATACCCTAGCCATCGTGTGGCCCGAAAATACCGATTTCGGCCCATTTTTGTCGGGTGGTACGAAAATCGCCCGAAAAGTGCAGATGAAATCGACGACCGAGAGATTCTTGTAGCATTCTTCTCTTAAATTTATGACTGTGTCTTGGGTTCCGTGTTAGATTTCAAACCCTAGCAATCGTCTGGCCCGAAAATACCGATTTCGGCCCATTTTTGTCGGCTGGTACGAAAATCGCACGAAAAGTGCAGATGAAATCGACGACCGTGAGATCCTTGTAGCATTCTTCTCCTCAATTTATGAATGTGTCTCGGGTTTCGTGTCGGATTTCAAACCCTAGCCATCGTCTGGCCCGAAAGTACCGATTTCAGCCCATTTTTGTCTTGTGGTACGAAAATCGCCCAAAAAGTGCAGATGAAATCGACGATCGCGAGGTCCTTGTAGCATTCTTCTCCTTCATTTATGACTGTGTCTCGGGTTCCGTGTCAGATTTCAAACCCTAGCCATCTTCTGGCCCGAAAATACTGATTTCGGCCCATTTTTAACGGGTGGTACGAAAATCGCCCGAAAAGTCCAGATGAAATCGACGACCGCGAGATCCTTGTAGCATTCTTCTCCAAAATTTATGACTGTTTCTCTGGTTTTGTGTAGGATTTCAAACCCAAGCCATCGTCTGGCCTGAAAATACTGATTTCGGCCCATTTTTGTCGGGTGGTTCGAAAATTGCCCAAAAAGTGCACATGAAATTGACGACCGCGAGATCCTTATAGCATTCTTCTCCAAAATTTATGACTGTGTCTCAGGTTCCGTGTCGGATTTCAAACCCTAGCCATCGTCGGGCCCGAAAATACCGATTTCGGCCCATTTTTGTCGGGTGGTACGAAAATCGCCCGAAAAGTGCAGATGGAATTGACGACCGCGAGATTCTTGTAGCATTCTTCTCCTAAATTTATGACTGTGTCTCGGGTTTCGTGTCGGATTTCAAACCCTAGCCATCGTTTGCCCGAAAATACCGATTTCGGCCCCTTTTTGTCGGGTGGTACGAAAATCGCCCGAAAAGTGTAGATGAAATAGACGACCACAAGATCCTTATAGCATTCTTCTCCAAAATTTATGATTGTGTCTCGGGTTCCGTCTCGGATTTCAAACCCTAGCCATCGTCTGGCCCGAAAATACCGATTTCGGCCCATTTTTGTCGCATGGTACAAAAATCGCCCGAAACGTGCAGATGAAATCGACGACCGCGAGATCCTTGTAGTATTCTTCTCCAAAATTTATGACTGTGTCTCGAGTTCTGTGTAGGATTTCAAACCCTAGCCATCGTCTGGCCCGAAAATACCGATTTCGGCCCATTTTTGTCGCGTGGTACGAAAATCGCCCGGAAAGTGCAGATGAAATCGACGACCGCGAGATCCTTGTAGCATTCTTCTCCTAAATTTGTGACTGTGTCTCGGGTTCCGTGTCAGATTTCAATCCCTAGCCATCGTCTGGCCCGAAAATACCGATTTCGGCCCATTTTTGTCGCGTGGTACGAAAATCGCCCGGAAAGTGCAGATGAAATCGACGACCGCGAGATCCTTGTAGCATTCTTCTCCTAAATTTATGACTGTGTCTCGGGTTCCGTGTCAGATTTCAAACCCTAGCCATCGTCTGGCCCGAAAATACCGATTTCGGCCCATTTTTGTCGCGTGGTACGAAAATCGCCCGGAAAGTCCAGATGAAATCGACGACCGCGAGATCCTTGTAGCATTCTTCTCCAAAATTTATGACTGTGTCTCGGGTTCCGTGTAGGATTTCAAACCCTAGCCATCGTGTGGCCCGAAAATACCGATTTCGGCCCATTTTTGTCGGGTGGTACGAAAATCGCCCGAAAAGTGCAGATGAAATCCACGATCGCGAGATTCTTGTAGCATTCTTCTCCTAAATTTATGACTGTGTCTCGGGTTCCGTGTCAGATTTCAAACCCTAGCAATCGTCTGGCCCGAAAATGCCGATTTCGGCCCATTTTTGTCGGCTGGTACGAAAATCGCACGAAAAGTGCAGATGAAATCGACGACCGTGAGATCCTTGTAGCATTCTTCTCCTCAATTTATGAATGTGTCTCGGGTTTCGTGTCGGATTTCAAACCCTAGCCATCGTCTGGCCCGAAAGTACCGATTACAGCCCATTTTTGTCTTGTGGTACGAAAATCGCCCAAAAAGTGCAGATGAAATCGACGATCGCGAGGTCCTTGTAGCATTCTTCTCCTTCATTTATGACTGTGTCTCGGGTTCCGTGTCAGATTTCAAACCCTAGCCATCTTCTGGCCCGAAAATACTGATTTCGGCCCATTTTTGTCGGGTGGTTTGAAAATCGCCCGGAAAGTCCAGATGAAATCGACGACCGCGAGATCCTTGTAGCATTCTTCTCCAAAATTTATGATTGTGTCTCGGGTTCCGTGTAGGATTTCATACCCTAGCCATCGTGTGGCCCGAAAATACCGATTTCGGCCCATTTTTGTCGGGTGGTACGAAAATCGCCCGAAAAGTGCAGATGAAATCGACGACCGAGAGATTCTTGTAGCATTCTTCTCCTAAATTTATGACTGTGTCTTGGGTTCCGTGTTAGATTTCAAACCCTAGCAATCGTCTGGCCCGAAAATACCGATTTCGGCCCATTTTTGTCGGCTGGTACGAAAATCGCACGAAAAGTGCAGATGAAATCGACGACCGTGAGATCCTTGTAGCATTCTTCTCCTCAATTTATGAATGTGTCTCGGGTTTCGTGTCGGATTTCAAACCCTAGCCATCGTCTGGCCCGAAAGTACCGATTTCAGCCCATTTTTGTCTTGTGGTACGAAAATCGCCCAAAAAGTGCAGATGAAATCGACGACCGCGAGGTCCTTAAGCATTCTTCTCCTTCATTTATGACTGTGTCTCGGGTTCCGTGTCAGATTTCAAACCCTAGCCATCTTCTGGCCCGAAAATATTGATTTCGGCCCATTTTTGTCGGGTGGTACGAAAATCGCCCGAAAAGTCCAGATGAAATTGACGACCGCGAGATCCTTGTAGCATTCTTCTCCAAAACTTATGACTGTTTCTCGGGTTTTGTGTAGGATTTCAAACCCAAGCCATCGTCTGGCCCGAAAATACCGATTTCGACCCATTTTTATCGGGTGGTACGAAAATCGCCCGAAAAGTGCAGATGAAATCGACGACCGCGAGATCCTTATAACATTCTTCTCCTCAATTTATGACTGTGTCTCGGGTTCCGTGTCAGATTTCAAACCCTAGCCATCGTCTGGCGAAAATCGCCCGAAAAGTGCAGATGAAATAGACGACCGCGAGATCCTTATAGCATTCTTCTCCAAAATTTATGATTGTGTCTTAGGTTCCGTGTCGGATTTCAAACCCTAGCCATCGTCTGGCCCGAAAATACCGATTTCGGTCCATTTTTGTCGGGTGGTACGAAAATCGCCCGAAAAGTGCAGATGAAATCGACGACCGCGAGATTCTTGTAGCATTCTTCTCCTAAATTTATGACTGTGTCTCGGGTTTCGTGTCGGATTTCAAACCCTAGCCATCTTCTGCCCGAAAATACCGATTTCGGCCCCTTTTTGTCGGGTGGTACGAAAATCGCCCGAAAAGTGCAGATGAAATCGACGACCGCGAGGTCCTTGTAGCATTCTTCTCCTTCATTTATGACTGTGTCTCGGGTTCCGTGTCAGATTTCAAACCCTAGCCATCTTCTGGCCCGAAAATACTGATTTCGGCCCATTTTTGTCGGGTGGTACGAAAATCGCCCAAAAAGTCCAGATGAAATCGACGACCGCGAGATCCTTGTAGCATTCTTCTCCAAAATTTATGACTGTTTCTCGGGTTTTGTGTAGGATTTCAAACCCAAGCCATCGTCTGGCCCGAAAATACCGATTTCGGCCCATTTTTGTCGGGTGGTTCGAAAAATCGCCCAAAAAGTGCAGATGAAATTGACGACCGCGAGATCCTTATAGCATTCTTCTCCTCAATTTATGACTGTGTCTCGGGTTCCGTGTCGGATTTCAAACCCTAGCCATCGTTTGGCCCGAAAATACCGATTTCGGCCCATTTTTGTCGGGTGGTACGAAAATCGCCCGAAAAGTGCAGATGAAATCGACGACCGCGAGATTCTTGTAGCATTCTTCTCCTAAATTTATGACTGTGTCTCGGGTTCCGTGTCGGATTTTAAACCCTAGCCATCGTCTGGCCCGAAAATACCGATTTCGGCCTATTTTTGTCGGGTGGTACGAAAATCGCTCGAAAAGTGCAGATGAAATCGACGACCGCGAGATCCTTGTAGCATTCTTCTCCTAAATTTATGACTGTGTCTCGGGTTCCGTGTCAGATTTCAAACCCTAGCCATCGTCTGGCCCGAAAATACCGATTTCGGCCCATTTTTGTCGCGTGGTACGAAAATCGCCCGGAAAGTCCAGATGAAATCGACGACCGCGAGATCCTTGTAGCATTCTTCTCCAAAATTTATGACTGTGTCTCGGGTTCCGTGTAGGATTTCAAACCCTAGCCATCGTGTGGCCCGAAAATACCGATTTCGGCCCATTTTTGTCGGGTGGTACGAAAATCGCCCGAAAAGTGCAGATGAAATCGACGACCGCGAGATTCTTGTAGCATTCTTCTCCTAAATTTATGACTGTGTCTCGGGTTCCGTGTCAGATTTCAAACCCTAGCAATCGTTTGGCCCGAAAATACCGATTTCGGCCCATTTTTGTCGGCTGGTACGAAAATCGCCCGAAAAGTGCAGATGAAATCGACGACCGTGAGATCCTTGTAGCATTCTTCTCCTCAATTTATGAATGTGTCTCGGGTTTCGTGTCGGATTTCAAACCCTAGCCATCGTCTGGCCCGAAAGTACCGATTTCAGTCCATTTTTGTCTTGTGGTACGAAAATCGCCCAAAAAGTGCAGATGAAATCGACGACCGCGAGGTCCTTGTAGCATTCTTCTCCTTCATTTATGACTGTGTCTCGGGTTCCGTGTCAGATTTCAAACCCTAGCCATCTTCTGGCCCGAAAATACTGATTTCGGCCCATTTTTAACGGGTGGTACGAAAATCGCCCGAAAAGTCCAGATGAAATCGACGACCGCGAGATCCTTGTAGCATTCTTCTCCAAAATTTATGACTGTTTCTCTGGTTTTGTGTAGGATTTCAAACCCAAGCCATCGTCTGGCCTGAAAATACTGATTTCGGCCCATTTTTGTCGGGTGGTTCGAAAATTGCCCAAAAAGTGCACATGAAATTGACGACCGCGAGATCCTTATAGCATTCTTCTCCAAAATTTATGACTGTGTCTCAGGTTCCGTGTCGGATTTCAAACCCTAGCCATCGTCGGGCCCGAAAATACCGATTTCGGCCCATTTTTGTCGGGTGGTACGAAAATCGCCCGAAAAGTGCAGATGGAATTGACGACCGCGAGATTCTTGTAGCATTCTTCTCCTAAATTTATGACTGTGTCTCGGGTTTCGTGTCGGATTTCAAACCCTAGCCATCGTTTGCCCGAAAATACCGATTTCGGCCCCTTTTTGTCGGGTGGTACGAAAATCGCCCGAAAAGTGTAGATGAAATAGACGACCACAAGATCCTTATAGCATTCTTCTCCAAAATTTATGATTGTGTCTCGGGTTCCGTCTCGGATTTCAAACCCTAGCCATCGTCTGGCCCGAAAATACCGATTTCGGCCCATTTTTGTCGCATGGTACAAAAATCGCCCGAAACGTGCAGATGAAATCGACGACCGCGAGATCCTTGTAGTATTCTTCTCCAAAATTTATGACTGTGTCTCGAGTTCTGTGTAGGATTTCAAACCCTAGCCATCGTCTGGCCCGAAAATACCGATTTCGGCCCATTTTTGTCGCGTGGTACGAAAATCGCCCGGAAAGTGCAGATGAAATCGACGACCGCGAGATCCTTGTAGCATTCTTCTCCTAAATTTGTGACTGTGTCTCGGGTTCCGTGTCAGATTTCAATCCCTAGCCATCGTCTGGCCCGAAAATACCGATTTCGGCCCATTTTTGTCGCGTGGTACGAAAATCGCCCGGAAAGTGCAGATGAAATCGACGACCGCGAGATCCTTGTAGCATTCTTCTCCTAAATTTATGACTGTGTCTCGGGTTCCGTGTCAGATTTCAAACCCTAGCCATCGTCTGGCCCGAAAATACCGATTTCGGCCCATTTTTGTCGCGTGGTACGAAAATCGCCCGGAAAGTCCAGATGAAATCGACGACCGCGAGATCCTTGTAGCATTCTTCTCCAAAATTTATGACTGTGTCTCGGGTTCCGTGTAGGATTTCAAACCCTAGCCATCGTGTGGCCCGAAAATACCGATTTCGGCCCATTTTTGTCGGGTGGTACGAAAATCGCCCGAAAAGTGCAGATGAAATCCACGATCGCGAGATTCTTGTAGCATTCTTCTCCTAAATTTATGACTGTGTCTCGGGTTCCGTGTCAGATTTCAAACCCTAGCAATCGTCTGGCCCGAAAATGCCGATTTCGGCCCATTTTTGTCGGCTGGTACGAAAATCGCACGAAAAGTGCAGATGAAATCGACGACCGTGAGATCCTTGTAGCATTCTTCTCCTCAATTTATGAATGTGTCTCGGGTTTCGTGTCGGATTTCAAACCCTAGCCATCGCCTGGCCCGAAAGTACCGATTTCAGCCCATTTTTGTCTTGTGGTACGAAAATCGCCCAAAAAGTGCAGATGAAATCGACGACCGCGAGGTTCTTAAGCATTCTTCTCCTTCATTTATGACTGTGTCTCGGGTTCCGTGTCAGATTTCAAACCCTAGCCATCTTCTGGCCCGAAAATACTGATTTCGGCCCATTTTTGTCGGGTGGTACGAAAATCGCCCGAAAAGTCCAGATGAAATTGACGACCGCGAGATCCTTGTAGCATTCTTCTCCAAAACTTATGACTGTTTCTCGGGTTTTGTGTAGGATTTCAAACCCAAGCCATCGTCTGGCCCGAAAATACCGATTTCGACCCATTTTTATCGGGTGGTACGAAAATCGCCCGAAAAGTGCAGATGAAATCGACGACCGCGAGATCCTTATAACATTCTTCTCCTCAATTTATGACTGTGTCTCGGGTTCCGTGTCAGATTTCAAACCCTAGCCATCGTCTGGCGAAAATCGCCCGAAAAGTGCAGATGAAATAGACGACCGCGAGATCCTTATAGCATTCTTCTCCAAAATTTATGATTGTGTCTTAGGTTCCGTGTCGGATTTCAAACCCTAGCCATCGTCTGGCCCGAAAATACCGATTTCGGTCCATTTTTGTCGGGTGGTACGAAAATCGCCCGAAAAGTGCAGATGAAATCGACGACCGCGAGATTCTTGTAGCATTCTTCTCCTAAATTTATGACTGTGTCTCGGGTTTCGTGTCGGATTTCAAACCCTAGCCATCTTCTGCCCGAAAATACCGATTTCGGCCCCTTTTTGTCGGGTGGTACGAAAATCGCCCGAAAAGTGCAGATGAAATCGACGACCGCGAGGTCCTTGTAGCATTCTTCTCCTTCATTTATGACTGTGTCTCGGGTTCCGTGTCAGATTTCAAACCCTAGCCATCTTCTGGCCCGAAAATACTGATTTCGGCCCATTTTTGTCGGGTGGTACGAAAATCGCCCAAAAAGTCCAGATGAAATCGACGACCGCGAGATCCTTGTAGCATTCTTCTCCAAAATTTATGACTGTTTCTCGGGTTTTGTGTAGGATTTCAAACCCAAGCCATCGTCTGGCCCGAAAATACCGATTTCGGCCCATTTTTGTCGGGTGGTTCGAAAAATCGCCCAAAAAGTGCAGATGAAATTGACGACCGCGAGATCCTTATAGCATTCTTCTCCTCAATTTATGACTGTGTCTCGGGTTCCGTGTCGGATTTCAAACCCTAGCCATCGTTTGGCCCGAAAATACCGATTTCGGCCCATTTTTGTCGGGTGGTACGAAAATCGCCCGAAAAGTGAATATGTAATCGACGACCGCGAGATTCTTGTAGCATTCTTCTCCTAAATTTATGACTGTGACTCGGGTTTCGTGTCGGATTTCAAACCCTAGCCATCTTCTCCCCGAAAATACCGATTTTAGCCCATTTTTGTCGGGTGGTACGATAATCGCCCAAAAAGTGCAGATGAAATCGACGAACGCGAGATCCTTTCAGCATTCTTCTCCTCAATTTATGACTGTGTCTCGGGTTCCGTGTCGGATTTCAAACCCTAGCCATCGTCTGGCTCGAAAATACCGATTTCGGCCCATTTTTATCGGGTGGTACGAAAATCGCCCGAAAAATGCTGATGAAATCGACGACCGCGAGATTCTTGTAGCATTCTTCTTCTAAATTTATGACTGTGTCTCGGGTTTTGTGTCGGATTTCAAACCCTAGCCATCGTCTGGCCCGAAAATACCAATTTCGGCCCATTTTTGTCGGGTGGTACGAAAATCGCGCGAAAAGTGCAGATGAAATCGACGACCGCGAGATCCTTGTAGCATTCTTCTCCTAAATTAATGACTGTGTCTCGGGTTTCGTGTCGGATTTCAAACCCTAGCCATCATCTGGCCCAAAAATACCGATTTCGGCCCATTTTTGTCGCCTGGTACGAAAATCGCCCGGAAAGTCCAGATGAAATCGACGACCGCGAGATCCTTGTAGCATTCTTCTCCTAAATTTATGACTGTGTCTCGGGTTCCGTGTCAGATTTCAAACCCTAGCCATCGTCTGGCCCGAAAATACCGATTTCGGCCCATTTTTGTCGCGTGCTACGAAAATCGCCCGGAAAGTCCAGATGAAATCGACGACCGCGAGATCCTTGTAGCATTCTTCTCCAAAATTTATGACTGTGTCTCGGGTTCCGTGTAGGATTTCAAACCCTAGCCATCGTGTGGCCCGAAAATACCGATTTCGGCCCATTTTTGTCGGGTGGTACGAAAATCGCCCGAAAAGTGCAGATGAAATCGACGACCGCGAGATTCTTGTAGCATTCTTCTCCTAAATTTATGACTGTGTCTCGGGTTCCGTGTCAGATTTCAAACCCTAGCAATCGTTTGGCCCGAAAATACCGATTTCGGCCCATTTTTGTCGGCTGGTACGAAAATCGCCCGAAAAGTGCAGATGAAATCGACGACCGTGAGATCCTTGTAGCATTCTTCTCCTCAATTTATGAATGTGTCTCGGGTTTCGTGTCGGATTTCAAACCCTAGCCATCGTCTGGCCCGAAAGTACCGATTTCAGTCCATTTTTGTCTTGTGGTACGAAAATCGCCCAAAAAGTGCAGATGAAATCGACGACCGCGAGGTCCTTGTAGCATTCTTCTCCTTCATTTATGACTGTGTCTCGGGTTCCGTGTCAGATTTCAAACCCTAGCCATATTTTGGCCCGAAAATACTGATTTCGGCCCATTTTTGTCGGGTGGTACGAAAGTCGCCCGAAAAGTCCAGATGAAATCGACGACCGCGAAATCCTTGTAGCATTCTTCTCCAAAATTTATGACTGTTTCTCGGGTTTTGTGTAGGATTTCAAACCCAAGCCATCGTCTGCCCGAAAATACTGATTTCGGCCCATTTTTGTCGGGTGGTTCGAAAATCGCCCAAAAAGTGCAGATGAAATTGACGACCGCGAGATCCTTATAGCATTCTTCTCCAAAATTTATGACTGTGTCTCAGGTTCCGTGTCGGATTTCAAACCCTAGCCATCGTCTGGCCCGAAAATACCGATTTCGGCCCATTTTTGTCGGGTGGTACGAAAATCGCCCGAAAAGTGCAGATGAAATTGACGACCGCGAGATTCTTGTAGCATTCTTCTCCTAAATTTATGACTGTGTCTCGCGTTTCGTGTCGGATTTCAAACCCTAGCCATCGTCTGGCCCGAAAATACCGATTTCGGCCCATTTTTGTCGGGTGGTACGAAAATGGCCCGAAAAGTCCAGATGAAATCGACGACCGCGAGATCCTTGTAGCATTCTTCTCCTAAATTTATGACTGTGTCTCGGGTTTCGTGTCGGATTTCAAACCCTAGCCATCGTCTGGCCCGAAAATACCGATTTCGGCCCATTTTTGTCGAGTGGTACGAAAATCGCCCGAAAAGTGCAGATGAAATCGACGACCGCGAGATCCTTGTAGCATTCTTCTCCTAAATTTATGACTGTGTCTCGGGTTCCGTGTCAGATTTCAAACCCTAGCCATCGTCTGGCCCGAAAATACCGATTTCGGCCCATTTTTGTCGCGTGGTACGAAAATCGCCCGGAAAGTCCAGATGAAATCGACGACCGCGAGATCCTTGTAGCATTCTTCTCCAAAATTTATGACTGTGTCTCGGGTTCCGTGTAGGATTTCAAACCCTAGCCATCGTGTGGCCCGAAAATACCGATTTCGGCCCATTTTTGTCGGGTGGTACGAAAATCGCCCGAAAAAAGCAGATGAAATCGACGACCGCGAGATTCTTGTAGCATTCTTCTCCTAAATTTATGACTGTGTCTCGGGTTCCGTGTCAGATTTCAAACCCTTGCAATTGTCTGGCCCGAAAATACCGATTTCGGCCCATTTTTGTCGGCTGGTACGAAAATCGCCCGAAAAGTGCAGATGAAATCGACGACCGCGAGATCCTTGTAGCATTCTTCTCCTCAATTTATGACTGTGTCTCGAGTTTCGTGTCGGATTTCAAACCCTAGCCATCGTCTGGCCCGAAAGTACCGATTTCAGCCCATTTTTGTCTTGTGGTACGAAAATCGCCCAAAAAGTGCAGATGAAATCGACGACCGCGAGGTCCTTGTAGCATTCTTCTCCTTCATTTATGACTGTGTCTCGGGTTCCGTGTCAGATTTCAAACCCTAGCCATCTTCTGGCCCGAAAATACTGATTTCGGCCCATTTTTGTCGGGTGGTACGAAAATCGCACGAAAAGTGCAGATGAAATCGACGACCGTGAGATCCTTGTAGCATTCTTCTCCTCAATTTATGAATGTGTCTCGGGTTTCGTGTCGGATTTCAAACCCTAGCCATCGTCTGGCCCGAAAGTACCGATTTCAGCCCATTTTTGTCTTGTGGTACGAAAATCGCCCAAAAAGTGCAGATGAAATCGACGACCGCGAGGTCCTTAAGCATTCTTCTCCTTCATTTATGACTGTGTCTCGGGTTCCGTGTCAGATTTCAAACCCTAGCCATCTTCTGGCCCGAAAATATTGATTTCGGCCCATTTTTGTCGGGTGGTACGAAAATCGCCCGAAAAGTCCAGATGAAATTGACGACCGCGAGATCCTTGTAGCATTCTTCTCCAAAACTTATGACTGTTTCTCGGGTTTTGTGTAGGATTTCAAACCCAAGCCATCGTCTGGCCCGAAAATACCGATTTCGGCCCATTTTTATCGGGTGGTACGAAAATCGCCCGAAAAGTGCAGATGAAATCGACGACCGCGAGATCCTTATAACATTCTTCTCCTCAATTTATGACTGTGTCTCGGGTTCCGTGTCAGATTTCAAACCCTAGCCATCGTCTGGCGAAAATCGCCCGAAAAGTGCAGATGAAATAGACGACCGCGAGATCCTTATAGCATTCTTCTCCAAAATTTATGATTGTGTCTTAGGTTCCGTGTCGGATTTCAAACCCTAGCCATCGTCTGGCCCGAAAATACCGATTTCGGTCCATTTTTGTCGGGTGGTACGAAAATCGCCCGAAAAGTGCAGATGAAATCGACGACCGCGAGATTCTTGTAGCATTCTTCTCCTAAATTTATGACTGTGTCTCGGGTTTCGTGTCGGATTTCAAACCCTAGCCATCTTCTGCCCGAAAATACCGATTTCGGCCCCTTTTTGTCGGGTGGTACGAAAATCGCCCGAAAAGTGCAGATGAAATCGACGACCGCGAGGTCCTTGTAGCATTCTTCTCCTTCATTTATGACTGTGTCTCGGGTTCCGTGTCAGATTTCAAACCCTAGCCATCTTCTGGCCCGAAAATACTGATTTCGGCCCATTTTTGTCGGGTGGTACGAAAATCGCCCAAAAAGTCCAGATGAAATCGACGACCGCGAGATCCTTGTAGCATTCTTCTCCAAAATTTATGACTGTTTCTCGGGTTTTGTGTAGGATTTCAAACCCAAGCCATCGTCTGGCCCGAAAATACCGATTTCGGCCCATTTTTGTCGGGTGGTTCGAAAAATCGCCCAAAAAGTGCAGATGAAATTGACGACCGCGAGATCCTTATAGCATTCTTCTCCTCAATTTATGACTGTGTCTCGGGTTCCGTGTCGGATTTCAAACCCTAGCCATCGTTTGGCCCGAAAATACCGATTTCGGCCCATTTTTGTCGGGTGGTACGAAAATCGCCCGAAAAGTGCAGATGAAATCGACGACCGCGAGATCCTTGTAGCATTCTTCTCCTCAATTTATGACTGCGTCTCGGGTTCCGTGTCGGATTTCAAACCCTAGCCATCGTCTGGACCGAAAATACCGATTTCGGCTCATTTTTGTCGGGTGGTTCGAAAATCGCCCGAAAAGTGCAGATGAAATCGATGACCGCGAGATTCTTTTAGCATTCTTCTCCTAAATTTATGACTGTGTCTCGGGTTTCGTGTCGGATTTCAAACCCTAGCCATCGTCTGGCCCGAAAATACCAATTTCGGCCAATTTTTGTCGGGTGGTACGAAAATCACCCGAAAAGTGCAGATGAAATCGACGACCGCGAGATCCTTGTAGCATTCTTCTCCTAAATTTATGACTGTGTCTCGGGTTCCATGTCAGATTTCAAACCCTAGCCATCGTCTGGCCCGAAAATACCGATTTCGGCCCATTTTTGTCGCGTGGTACGAAAATCGCCCGAAAAGTCCAGATGAAATCGACGACCGCGAGATCCTTGTAGCATTGTTTTCCAAAATTTATGACTGTGTCTCGGGTTCCGTGTAGGATTTCAAACCCTAGCCATCGCCTGGCCCGAAAATACCGATTTCGGCCCATTTTTGTCGGGTGGTACGAAAATTGCCCGAAAAGTGCAGATGAAATCGACGACCGCGAGATTCTTGTAGCATTCTTCTCCTAAATTTATGACTGTGTCTCGGGTTCCGTGTCAGATTTCAAACCCTAGCAATCGTCTGGCCCGAAAATACCGATTTCGGCCCATTTTTGTCGGCTGGTACGAAAATCGCCCGAAAAGTGCAGATGAAATCGACGACCGTGAGATCCTTGTAGCATTCTTCTCCTCAATTTATGAATGTGTCTCGGGTTTCGTGTCGGATTTCAAACCCTAGCCATCGTCTGGCCCGAAAGTACCGATTTCAGTCCATTTTTGTCTTGTGGTACGAAAATCGCCCAAAAAGTGCAGATGAAATCGACGACCGCGAGGTCCTTGTAGCATTCTTCTCCTTCATTTATGACTGTGTCTCGGGTTCCGTGTCAGATTTCAAACCCTAGCCATATTTTGGCCCGAAAATACTGATTTCGGCCCATTTTTGTCGGGTGGTACGAAAGTCGCCCGAAAAGTCCAGATGAAATCGACGACCGCGAAATCCTTGTAGCATTCTTCTCCAAAATTTATGACTGTTTCTCGGGTTTTGTGTAGGATTTCAAACCCAAGCCATCGTCTGCCCGAAAATACTGATTTCGGCCCATTTTTGTCGGGTGGTTCGAAAATCGCCCAAAAAGTGCAGATGAAATTGACGACCGCGAGATCCTTATAGCATTCTTCTCCAAAATTTATGACTGTGTCTCAGGTTCCGTGTCGGATTTCAAACCCTAGCCATCGTCTGGCCCGAAAATACCGATTTCGGCCCATTTTTGTCGGGTGGTACGAAAATCGCCCGAAAAGTGCAGATGAAATTGACGACCGCGAGATTCTTGTAGCATTCTTCTCCAAAATTTATGACTGTGTCTCGGGTTTCGTGTCGGATTTCAAACCCTAGCCATCGTCTGCCCGAAAATACCGATTTCGGCCCCTTTTTGTCGGGTGGTACGAAAATCGCCCGAAAAGTGCAGATGTAATAGTCGACCGCGAGATCCTTATAGCATTCTTCTCCAAAATTTATGACTGTGTCTCGGGTTCCGTCTCGGATTTCAAACCCTAGCCACCGTCTGGCCCGAAAATACCGATTTCGGCCCATTTTTGTCGCATGGTACGAAAATCACCCGAAACGTGCAGATGAAATCGACGACCGCGAGATCCTTGTTGCATTCTTCTCCAAAATTTATGACTGTGTCTCGGGTTCTGTGTAGGATTTCAAACCCTAGCCATCGTGTGGCCCGAAAATACCGATTTCGGCCCATTTTTGTCGGGTGGTACGAAAATTGCCCGAAAAGTGCAGATGAAATCGACGACCGCGAGATTCTTGTAGCATTCTTCTCCTAAATTTATGACTGTGTCTCGGGTTCCGTGTCAGATTTCAAACCCTAGCAATCGTCTGGCCCGAAAATACCGATTTCGGCCCATTTTTGTCGGCTGGTACGAAAATCGCACGAAAAGTGCAGATGAAATCGACGACCATGAGATCCTTGTAGCATTCTTCTCCTTAATTTATGAATGTGTCTCGGGTTTCGTGTCGGATTTCAAACCCTAGCCATCGTCTGGCCCGAAAGTACCGATTTCAGTCCATTTTTGTCTTGTGGTACGAAAATCGCCCAAAAAGTGCAGATGAAATCGACGACCGCGAGGTCCTTGTAGCATTCTTCTCCTTCATTTATGACTGTGTCTCGGGTTCCGTGTCAGATTTCAAACCCTAGCCATCTTCTGGCCCGAAAATACTGATTTCGGCCCATTTTTGTCGGGTGGTACGAAAATCGCACGAAAAGTGCAGATGAAATCGACGACCGTGAGATCCTTGTAGCATTCTTCTCCTCAATTTATGAATGTGTCTCGGGTTTCGTGTCGGATTTCAAACCCTAGCCATCGTCTGGCCCAAAAGTACCGATTTCAGCCCATTTTTGTCTTGTGGTACGAAAATCGCCCAAAAAGTGCAGATGAAATCGACGACCGCGAGGTCCTTGTAGCATTCTTCTCCTTCATTTATGACTGTGTCTCGAGTTCCGTGTCAGATTTCAAACCCTAGCCATCTTCTGGCCCGAAAATACTGATTTCGGCCCATTTTTGTCGGGTGGTACGAAAATCGCCCGAAAAGTCCAGATGAAATCGACGACCGCGAGATCCTTGTAGCATTTTTCTCCAAAATTTATGACTGTGTCTCGGGTTCCGTGTAGGATTTCAAACCCTAGCCATCGTGTGGCCCGAAAATACCGATTTCGGCCCATTTTTGTCGGGTGGTACGAAAATCGCCCGAAAAGTGCAGATGAAATCGACGACCGCGAGATTCTTGTAGCATTCTTCTCCTAAATTTATGACTGTGTCTCGGGTTCCGTGTCAGATTTCAAACCCTAGCAATCGTTTGGCCCGAAAATACCGATTTCGGCCCATTTTTGTCGGCTGGTACGAAAATCGCCCGAAAAGTGCAGATGAAATCGACGACCGTGAGATCCTTGTAGCATTCTTCTCCTCAATTTATGAATGTGTCTCGGGTTTCGTGTCGGATTTCAAACCCTAGCCATCGTCTGGCCCGAAAGTACCGATTTCAGTCCATTTTTGTCTTGTGGTACGAAAATCGCCCAAAAAGTGCAGATGAAATAGACGACCGCGAGATCCTTATAGCATTCTTCTCCAAAATTTATGACTGTGTCTCGGGTTCCGTCTCGGATTTCAAACCCTAGCCATCGTCTGGCCCGAAAATACCGATTTCGGCCCATTTTTGTCGGGTGGTACGAAAATCGCCCGAAAAGTGCAGATGAAATCGACGACCGCGAGGTCCTTGTAGCATTCTTCTCCTTCATTTATGACTGTGTCTCGGGTTCCGTGTCAGATTTCAAACCCTAGCCATCTTCTGGCCCGAAAATACTGATTTCGGCCCATTTTTGTCGGGTGGTACGAAAATCGCCCAAAAAGTCCAGATGAAATCGACGACCGCGAGATCCTTGTAGCATTCTTCTCCAAAATTTATGACTGTTTCTCGGGTTTTGTGTAGGATTTCAAACCCAAGCCATCGTCTGGCCCGAAAATACCGATTTCGGCCCATTTTTGTCGGGTGGTTCGAAAAATCGCCCAAAAAGTGCAGATGAAATTGACGACCGCGAGATCCTTATAGCATTCTTCTCCTCAATTTATGACTGTGTCTCGGGTTCCGTGTCGGATTTCAAACCCTAGCCATCGTTTGGCCCGAAAATACCGATTTCGGCCCATTTTTGTCGGGTGGTACGAAAATCGCCCGAAAAGTGCAGATGAAATCGACGACCGCGAGATCCTTGTAGCATTCTTCTCCAAAATATATGACTGTGTCTCGGGTTCCGTGTCGGATTGCAAACCCTAGCCATCGTCTGGCCCGAAAATACCGATTTCGGCCCATTTTTGTCGGGTGGTACGAAAATCGCCCGAAAAGTCCAGATGAAATCGACGACCGCGAGATCCTTGTAGCATTCTTCTCCTAAATTTATGACTGTGTCTCGGGTTTCGTGTCGGATTTCAAACCCTAGCCATCGTCTGGCCCGAAAATACCGATTTCGGCCCATTTTTGTCGAGTGGTACGAAAATCGCCCGAAAAGTGCAGATGAAATCGACGACCGCGAGATCCTTGTAGCATTCTTCTCCTAAATTTATGACTGTGTCTCGGGTTCCGTGTCAGATTTCAAACCCTAGCCATCGTCTGGCCCGAAAATACCGATTTCGGCCCATTTTTGTCGCGTGGTACGAAAATCGCCCGGAAAGTCCAGATGAAATCGACGACCGCGAGATCCTTGTAGCATTCTTCTCCAAAATTTATGACTGTGTCTCGGGTTCCGTGTAGGATTTCAAACCCTAGCCATCGTGTGGCCCGAAAATACCGATTTCGGCCCATTTTTGTCGGGTGGTACGAAAATCGCCCGAAAAAAGCAGATGAAATCGACGACCGCGAGATTCTTGTAGCATTCTTCTCCTAAATTTATGACTGTGTCTCGGGTTCCGTGTCAGATTTCAAACCCTTGCAATTGTCTGGCCCGAAAATACCGATTTCGGCCCATTTTTGTCGGCTGGTACGAAAATCGCCCGAAAAGTGCAGATGAAATCGACGACCGCGAGATTCTTGTAGCATTCTTCTCCTAAATTTATGACTGTGTCTCAGATTTCGTGTCAGATTTCAAACCCTAACCATCGTCTGCCCGAAAATACCGATTTCGGCCCATTTTTGTCGCGTGGTACAAAAATCGCCCGAAAAGTCCAGATGAAATCGACGACCGCGAGATCCTTGTAGCATTCTTCTCCAAAATTTATGACTGTGTCTCGGGTTCCATGTAGGATTTCAAACCCTAGCCATCGTCTGGCCCGAAAATACCGATTTCGGCCCATTTTTGTCGGGTGGTACGAAAATCGCCCGAAAAGTGCAGATGAAATCGACGACCGCGAGATCCTTGTAGCATTCTTCTCCTCAATTTATGACTGCGTCTCGGGTTCCGTGTCGGATTTCAAACCCTAGCCATCGTCTGGACCGAAAATACCGATTTCGGCTCATTTTTGTCGGGTGGTTCGAAAATCGCCCGAAAAGTGCAGATGAAATCGATGACCGCGAGATTCTTTTAGCATTCTTCTCCTAAATTTATGACTGTGTCTCGGGTTTCGTGTCGGATTTCAAACCCTAGCCATCGTCTGGCCCGAAAATACCAATTTCGGCCAATTTTTGTCGGGTGGTACGAAAATCACCCGAAAAGTGCAGATGAAATCGACGACCGCGAGATCCTTGTAGCATTCTTCTCCTAAATTTATGACTGTGTCTCGGGTTCCATGTCAGATTTCAAACCCTAGCCATCGTCTGGCCCGAAAATACCGATTTCGGCCCATTTTTGTCGCGTGGTACGAAAATCGCCCGAAAAGTCCAGATGAAATCGACGACCGCGAGATCCTTGTAGCATTGTTTTCCAAAATTTATGACTGTGTCTCGGGTTCCGTGTAGGATTTCAAACCCTAGCCATCGCCTGGCCCGAAAATACCGATTTCGGCCAATTTTTGTCGGGTGGTACGAAAATTGCCCGAAAAGTGCAGATGAAATCGACGACCGCGAGATTCTTGTAGCATTCTTCTCCTAAATTTATGACTGTGTCTCGGGTTCCGTGTCAGATTTCAAACCCTAGCAATCGTCTGGCCCGAAAATACCGATTTCGGCCCATTTTTGTCGGCTGGTACGAAAATCGCCCGAAAAGTGCAGATGAAATCGACGACCGTGAGATCCTTGTAGCATTCTTCTCCTCAATTTATGAATGTGTCTCGGGTTTTGTGTCGGATTTCAAACCCTAGCCATCGTCTGGCCCGAAAGTACCGATTTCAGTCCATTTTTGTCTTGTGGTACGAAAATCGCCCAAAAAGTGCAGATGAAATCGACGACCGCGAGGTCCTTGTAGCATTCTTCTCCTTCATTTATGACTGTGTCTCGGGTTCCGTGTCAGATTTCAAACCCTAGCCATCTTCTGGCCCGAAAATACTGATTTCGGCCCATTTTTGTTGGGTGGTACGAAAATCGCCCGAAAAGTCCAGATGAAATCGACGACCGCGAGATCCTTGTAGCATTCTTCTCCAAAATTTATGACTGTTTCTCGGGTTTTGTGTAGGATTTCAAACCCAAGCCATCGTCTGGCCCGAAAATACTGATTTCGGCCCATTTTTGTCGGGTGGTTCGAAAATCGCCCAAAAAGTGCAGATGAAATTGTGACCGCGAGATCCTTATAGCATTCTTCTCCAAAATTTATGACTGTGTCTCAGGTTCCGTGTCGGATTTCAAACCCTAGCCATCGTCTGGCCCGAAAATACCGATTTCGGCCCATTTTTGTCGGGTGGTACGAAAATCGCCCGAAAAGTGCAGATGAAATTGACGACCGCGAGATTCTTGTAGCATTCTTCTCCAAAATTTATGACTGTGTCTCGGGTTTCGTGTCGGATTTCAAACCCTAGCCATCGTCTGCCCGAAAATACCGATTTCGGCCCCTTTTTGTCGGGTGGTACGAAAATCGCCCGAAAAGTGCAGATGTAATAGTCGACCGCGAGATCCTTATAGCATTCTTCTCCAAAATTTATGACTGTGTCTCGGGTTCCGTCTCGGATTTCAAACCCTAGCCACCGTCTGGCCCGAAAATACCGATTTCGGCCCATTTTTGTCGCATGGTACGAAAATCACCCGAAACGTGCAGATGAAATCGACGACCGCGAGATCCTTGTTGCATTCTTCTCCAAAATTTATGACTGTGTCTCGGGTTCTGTGTAGGATTTCAAACCCTAGCCATCGTCTGGCCCGAAAATTCCGATTTCGGCCCATTTTTGTCGGGTGGTACGAAAATCGCCCGAAAAGTGCAGATGAAATCGACGACCACGAGATTCTTGTAGCATTCTTCTCCTCAATTTATGACTGTGTCTCGGGTTTCGTGTCGGATTTCAAACCCTAGCCATCGTCTGGCCCGAAAATACCGATTTCGGCCCATTTTTGTCGTGTGGTATGAAAATCGCACGAAAAGTGCAGATGAAATCGACGACCGAGAGATTCTTGGTGCATTCTTCTCCTAAATTTATGACTGTGTCTCGGGTTCCGTGTAGGATTTCAAACCCTAGCCATCGTGTGGCCCGAAAATACCGATTTCGGCCCATTTTTGTCGGGTGGTACGAAAATCGCCCGAAAAGTGCAGATGAAATCGACGACCGCGAGATTCTTGTAGCATTCTTCTCCTAAATTTATGACTGTGTCTCGGGTTCCGTGTCAGATTTCAAACCCTAGCAATCGTCTGGCCCGAAAATACCGATTTAGGCCCATTTTTGTCGGCTGGTACGAAAATCGCCCGAAAAGTTCAGATGAAATCGACGACCGTGAGATCCTTGTAGCATTCTTCTCCTCAATTTATGAATGTGTCTCGGGTTTCGTGTCGGATTTCAAACCCTAGCCATCGTCTGGCCCGAAAGTACCGATTTCAGTCCATTTTTGTCTTGTGGTACGAAAATCGCCCAAAAAGTGCAGATGAAATCGACGACCGCGAGGTCCTTGTAGCATTCTTCTCCTTCATTTATGACTGTGTCTCGGGTTCCGTGTCAGATTTCAAACCCTAGCCATATTTTGGCCCGAATATACTGATTTCGGCCCATTTTTGTCGGGTGGTACGAAAGTCGCCCGAAAAGTCCAGATGAAATCGACGACCGCGAAATCCTTGTAGCATTCTTCTCCAAAATTTATGACTGTTTCTCGGGTTTTGTGTAGGATTTCAAACCCAAGCCATCGTCTGGCCCGAAAATACTGATTTCGGCCCATTTTTGTCGGGTGGTTCGAAAATCGCCCAAAAAGTGCAGATGAAATTGACGACCGCGAGATCCTTATAACATTCTTCTCCAAAATTTATGACTGTGTCTCGGGTTCCGTCTCAGATTTCAAACCCTAGCCATCGTCTGGCCCGAAAATACCGATTTCGGTCCATTTTTGTCGCATGGTACGAAAATCGCCCGAAACGTGCAGATGAAATCGACGACCGCGAGATCCTTGTAGCATTCTTCTCCAAAATTTATGACTGTGTCTCGGGTTCTGTGTAGGATTTCAAACCCTAGCCATCGTCTGGCCCGAAAATACCGATTTCGGCCCATTTTTGTCGGGTGGTACGAAAATCGCCCGAAAAGTGCAGATGAAATCGACGACCGTGAGATCCTTGTAGCATTCTTCTCCTCAATTT
Source organism: Cicer chorassanicum (assembly GCA_037974735.1). NCBI lineage: Eukaryota > Viridiplantae > Streptophyta > Magnoliopsida > Fabales > Fabaceae > Cicer > Cicer chorassanicum. The sequence goes on from JBBPBP010009779.1 coordinate 68,281,089, forward strand.
ATGAATGTGTCTCGGGTTTCGTGTCGGATTTCAAACCCTAGCCAACGTCTGGCCCGAAAGTACCGATTTCAGTCCATTTTTGTCTTGTGGTACGAAAATCGCCCAAAAAGTGCAGATGAAATAGACGACCGCGAGATCCTTATAGCATTCTGTCTCGGGTTCCGTGTCAGATTTCAAACCCTAGCCATCTTCTGGCCCGAAAATACCGATTTCGGCCCATTTTTGTCGGGTGGTTCGAAAATCGCCCGAAAAGTCCAGATGAAATCGACGACCGCGAAATCCTTGTAGCATTCTTCTCCAAAATTTATGACTGTTTCTGAGGTTCCGTGTCGGATTTCAAACCCTAGCCAACGTCTGGCCCGAAAATACCGATTTCGGCCCATTTTTGTCTTGTGGTACGAAAATCGCCCAAAAAGTGCAGATGAAATAGACGACCGCGAGATCCTTATAGCATTCTTCTCCAAAATTTATGACTGTGTCTCGGGTTCCGTCTCGGATTTCAAACCCTAGCCATCGTCTGGCCCGAAAATACCGATTTCGGCCCATTTTTGTCGGGTGGTACGAAAATCGCCCGAAAAGTGCAGATGAAATCGACGACCGCGAGGTCCTTGTAGCATTCTTCTCCTTCATTTATGACTGTGTCTCGGGTTCCGTGTCAGATTTCAAACCCTAGCCATCTTCTGGCCCGAAAATACTGATTTCGGCCCATTTTTGTCGGGTGGTACGAAAATCGCCCAAAAAGTCCAGATGAAATCGACGACCGCGAGATCCTTGTAGCATTCTTCTCCAAAATTTATGACTGTTTCTCGGGTTTTGTGTAGGATTTCAAACCCAAGCCATCGTCTGGCCCGAAAATACCGATTTCGGCCCATTTTTGTCGGGTGGTTCGAAAAATCGCCCAAAAAGTGCAGATGAAATTGACGACCGCGAGATCCTTATAGCATTCTTCTCCTCAATTTATGACTGTGTCTCGGGTTCCGTGTCGGATTTCAAACCCTAGCCATCGTTTGGCCCGAAAATACCGATTTCGGCCCATTTTTGTCGGGTGGTACGAAAATCGCCCGAAAAGTGAATATGTAATCGACGACCGCGAGATTCTTGTAGCATTCTTCTCCTAAATTTATGACTGTGACTCGGGTTTCGTGTCGGATTTCAAACCCTAGCCATCTTCTCCCCGAAAATACCGATTTCAGCCCATTTTTGTCGGGTGGTACGATAATCGCCCAAAAAGTGCAGATGAAATCGACGAACGCGAGATCCTTTCAGCATTCTTCTCCTCAATTTATGACTGTGTCTCGGGTTCCGTGTCGGATTTCAAACCCTAGCCATCGTCTGGCTCGAAAATACCGATTTCGGCCCATTTTTATCGGGTGGTACGAAAATCGCCCGAAAAATGCTGATGAAATCGACGACCGCGAGATTCTTGTAGCATTCTTCTCCTCTATTTATGACTGTGTCTCGGGTTTCGTGTCGGATTTCAAACCCTAGCCATCGTCTGGCCCGAAAATACCGATTTCGGCCCATTTTTGTCGTGTGGTATGAAAATCGCACGAAAAGTGCAGATGAAATCGACGACCGCGAGATTCTTGGTGCATTCTTCTCCTAAATTTATGACTGTGTCTCGGGTTTCGTGTCGGATGTCAATCCCTAGCCATCGTCTGGCCCGAAAATACCGTTTTCGGTCCATTTTTGTCGGGTGGTACGAAAATCGCCCGAAAAGTGCAGATGAAATCGACGACCGCGAGATCCTTGTAGCATTCTTCTCCTAAATTTATGACTGTGTCTCGGGTTCCGTGTCAGATTTCAATCCCTAGCCATCGTCTGGCCCGAAAATACCGATTTCGGCCCATTTTTGTCGCGTGGTACGAAAATCGCCCGGAAAGTCCAGATGAAATCGACGACCGCGAGATCCTTGTAGCATTCTTCTCCAAAATTTATGATTGTGTCTCGGGTTCCGTGTAGGATTTCAAACCCTAGCCATCGTGTGGCCCGAAAATACCGATTTCGGCCCATTTTTGTCGGGTGGTACGAAAATCGCCCGAAAAGTGCAGATGAAATCGACGACCGAGAGATTCTTGTAGCATTCTTCTCCTAAATTTCTGACTGTGTCTCGGGTTTCGTGTCGGATTTCAAACCCTAGCCATCTTCTCCCCGAAAATACCGATTTCGGCCCCTTTTTGTCGGGTGGTACGAAAATCGCCCGAAAAGTGCAGATGAAATCGACGACCGCGAGGTCCTTGTAGCATTCTTCTCCTTCATTTATGACTGTGTCTCGGG
>JBBPBP010009779.1:68309253-68320220 GCA_037974735.1 Cicer chorassanicum
GGCCAGACGATGGCTATGGTTTGAAATCTGACACGGAACCCGAGACACAGTCATAAATTTAGGAGAAGAATGCTACAAGGATCTCGCGGTCGTCGATTTCATCTAGACTTTTCGGTCGATTTTCGTACCACCCGACAAAAATGGGCCGAAATCGTTATTTTCGGGCCAGACAATGGCTAGGGTTTGAAATCCTACACGGAACCCGAGACACAGTCATAAATTTAGGAGAAGAATGCTACAAGGATCTCGCGGTCGTCGACTTCATCTGCACTTTTCGGCCGATTTTCGTACCACCCGACAAAAATGGGCCGAAATCGGTATTTTCGGGCCAGACGATGGCTAGGGTTTGAAATCCGACACGAAACCCGAGACACGGTCATAAATTTAGGAGAAGAATGCTACAGAAATCTCGCGGTCATCGATTTCATCTGCACTTTTCAGGCGATTTTCGTACCATCCGACAAAAATGGGCCGAAATCAGTATTTTCGGGCCAGACGATGGCTAGGGTTTGAAATCCGACACGGAACCCGAGACACAGTCATAAATTGAAGAGAAGAATGCTATAAGGATCTCACGGTCGTCGATTTCATCTGCACTTTTCGGGCGATTTTCGTACCACCCGACAAAAATGGGCCAAAATCGGTATTTTCGGGCCAGACGATGGCTAGGGTTTGAAATCCTACACGGAACCCGAGACACAGTCATAAATTTAGGAGAAGAATGCTACAAGGATCTCGCGGTCGTCGACTTCATCTGCACTTTTCGGCCGATTTTCGTACCACCCGACAAAAATGGGTCGAAATCGGTATTTTCGGGCCAGACGATGGCTAGGGTTTGAAATCCGACACGAAACCCGAGACACGGTCATAAATTTAGGAGAAGAATGCTACAGAAATCTCGCGGTCATCGATTTCATCTGCACTTTTCAGGCGATTTTCGTACCATCCAACAAAAATGGGCCGAAATCAGTATTTTCGGGCCAGACGATGGCTAGGGTTTGAAATCCGACACGGAACCCGAGACACAGTCATAAATTGAAGAGAAGAATGCTACAAGGATCTCGCGGTCGTCGATCTTATCTGGACTTTTCGGGCGATTTTCGTACCACCCGACAAAAATGGGCCGAAATCGATATTTTCGGGCCAGACGATGGCTAGGGTTCGAAATCCTACACGGAACCCGAGACACAGTCATAAATTTAGGAGAAGAATGCTACAAGTATCTCGCGGTCGTCGATTTCATCTGGACGTTTCGGGCGATTTTCGTACCACCCGACAAAAATGGGCCGAAATCGGTATTTTCGGGCCAGACGATGCCTAGGGTTTGAAATCCTACACGGAACCCGAGACACAGTCATAAATTTTGGAGAAGAATGCTACAAGGATCTCGCGGTCGTCGATTTTATCTGGACTTTACGGGCGATTTTCGTACCACCCGACAAAAATGGGCCGAAATCGGTATTTTCGGGCCAGACGATGGCTAGGGTTTGAAATCCGACACGGAACCCGAGACACAGTCATAAATTTAGTAGAAGAATGCTACAAGTATCTCGCGGTCGTCGACTTCATCTGCACTTTTCGGCCGATTTTCGTACCACCCGACAAAAATGGGCCGAAATCGGTATTTTCGGGCCAGACGATGGCTAGGGTTTGAAATCCCACACGGAACCCGAGAAACGGTCATAAATTGAGGAGAAGAATGCAATAAGGATCTCGCAGTCGTCGATTTCATCTGCACTTTTCGGGCGATTTTCGTACCACTTGACAAAAATGGGCCGAAATCGGTATTTTCGGGCCAGGCGATGGCTAGGGTTTGAAATCCTACACGGAACCTGATACACAGTCATAAATTTTTGAGAAGAATGCTACAAGGATCTCGCGGTCGTCGATTTTATCTGGTTTTTTCGGGCGATTTTCGTACAACCCGACAAAAATGGGCCGAAGTCGGTATTTTCGGGCCAGACGATGGCTAGGGTTTGAAATCTGACACGGAACCCGAGACACAGTCATATATTTAGGAGAAGAATGCTACAAGGATCTCGCGGTCGTCGATTTCATCTAGACTTTTCGGTCGATTTTCGTACCACCCGACAAAAATGGGCCGAAATCGTTATTTTCGGGCCAGACGATGGCTAGGGTTTGAAATCCTACACGGAACCCGAGACACAGTCATAAATTTTGTAGAAGAATGCTACAACGATCTCGCGGTCGTCGATTTTATCTGGACTTTTCGGGCGATTTTCGTACCACCCGACAAAAATGGGCCGAAATCAGTATTTTCGGGCCAGACGATGGCTAGGGTTTGAAATCCGACACGGAACCCGAGACACAGTCTTAAATTGAGGAGAAGAATGCTATAAGGATCTCGCGGTCGTCGATTTCATCTGCACTTTTCGGGCGATTTTCGTACCACCCGACAAAAATGGGCCGAAATCGGTATTTTCGGGCCAGACGATGGCTAGGGTTTGAAATCCGACACGGAATCCGAGACACATTCATAAATTTAGGAGAAGAATGCTACAAGGATCTCGCGGTCGTCGATTTCATCTGCACTTTTCGAGCGATTTTCGTACCACCCGACAAAAATGGGCCGAAATCGGTATTTTCGGGCCAGACGATGGCTAGGGTTTGAAATCCTACACGGAACCCGAGACACAGTCATAAATTTAGGAGAAGAATGCTACAAGGATCTCGCGGTCGTCGACTTCATCTGCACTTTTCGGGCGATTTTCGTATCACCCGACAAAAATGGGCCGAAATCGGTATTTTCGGGCCACACGATGGATAGGGTTTGAAATCCTACACGGAACCTGATACACAGTCATAAATTTTTGAGAAGAATGCCACAAGAATCTCGCGGTCGTCGATTTTATCTGGACTTTTCGGGCGATTTTCGTACCACCCGACAAAAATGGGCCGAAGTCGGTATTTTCAGGCCAGACGATGGCTATGGTTTGAAATCTGACACGGAACCCGAGACACAGTCATAAATTTTGGAGAAGAATGCTACAAGGATCTCGCGGTCGTCGATTTTATCTGGACTTTACGGGCGATTTTCGTACCACCCGACAAAAATGGGCCGAAATCGGTATTTTCGGGCCAGACGATGCCTAGGGTTTGAAATCCTACACGGAACCCGAGACACAGTCATAAATTTAGGAGAAGAATGCTACAAGTATCTCGCGGTCGTCGATTTCATCTGGACGTTTCGGGCGATTTTCGTACCACCCGACAAAAATGGGCCGAAATCGGTATTTTCGGGCCAGACGATGCCTAGGGTTTGAAATCCTACACGGAACCCGAGACACAGTCATAAATTTTGGAGAAGAATGCTACAAGGATCTCGCGGTCGTCGATTTTATCTGGACTTTACGGGCGATTTTCGTACCACCCGACAAAAATGGGCCGAAATCGGTATTTTCGGGCCAGACGATGGCTAGGGTTTGAAATCCGACACGGAACCCGAGACACAGTCATAAATTTAGTAGAAGAATGCTACAAGGATCTCGCGGTCGTCGATTTCATCTGGACTTTTCGGGCGATTTTCGTACCACCCGACAAAAATGGGCCGAAATCGGTATTTTCGGGCCAGACGATGGCTAAGGTTTGAAATCCGACACGGAACCCAAGACACAGTCATAAATTTAAGAGAAGAATGCTACAAGGATCTCGCAGTCGTCGATTTCATCTGGACTTTTCGAGCGATTTTCGTAGCACCCGACAAATATGGGCCGAAATCGGTATTTTCAGGCCAGACGATTGCTAGGGTTTGAAATCCGACATGGAACCCGAGACACAGTCATAAATTTAGGAGAAGAATGCTACAAGGATCTCGCGGTCGTCGATTTCATCTGGACTTTTCGGGCGATTTTCGTACCACCCGACAAAAATGGGCCGAAATCGGTATTTTCTGGCCAGACGATGGCTAGGGTTTGAAATCCGACACGGAACCCGAGACACAGTCATAAATTTAGGAGAAGAATGCTACAAGGATCTCGCGGTCGTCGATTTCATCTGCACTTTTCGGGCGATTTTCGTACCACTCGACAAAAATGGGCCGAAATCGGTATTTTCGGGCCAAACGATGGCTAGGGTTTGAAATCCGACACGAAACCCGAGACACAGTCATAAATTTAGGAGAAGAATGCTACAAGAATCTCGCGGTCGTCGATTTCATCTGCACTTTTCGGGAGATTTTCGTACCACTCGACAAAAATGGGCCGAAATCGGTATTTTCGGGCCAGACGATGGCTACGGTTTGAAATCCGACACGGAACACGAGACACATTCATAAATTGAGGAGAAGAATGCTATAAGGATCTCGCGGTCGTCATTTCATCTGCACTTTTCAGGCGATTTTCGTACCACCCGACTAAAATGGGCTGAAATCGGTATTTTCGGGCCAGACGATGGCTAGGGTTTGAAATCCTACACGGAACCCGAGACACAGTCATAAATTTAGGAGAAGAATGCTACAAGGATCTCGCGGTCATCGATTTCATCTGAATTTTTCGAGCGATTTTCGTACCACCCGACAAAAATGGGCCGAAATCGGTATTTTCGGGCCAGACGATGGCTAGGGTTTGAAATCCGACACGGAACCCGAGACACAATTATAAATTGAGGAGAAGAATGCTATAAGGATCTCGCGGTCGTCGATTTCATATGCACTTTTCGGGCGATTTTTGTACCACCCAACAAAAATGGGCTGAAATCGGTATTTTCGGGCCAGACGATGGCTAGGGTTTGAAATCTGACATGAAACCCGAGACACAATCATAAATTTAGGAGAAGAATGCTAAAAGACTCTCGCGGTCCTCATTTCATATGCACTTTTCGGGCGATTTTCGTACCACCCGACAAAAATGGGCCGAAATCGGTATTTTCGGGCCAGACGATGGCTAGGGTTTGAAATCCTACACGGAACCCGAGACACAGTCATAAATTTAGGAGAAGAATGCTACAAGGATCTCGCGGTCATCGATTTCATCTGGACTTTTCGAGCGATTTTCGTAACACCCGACAAAAATGGGCCGAAATCGGTATTTTCGGGCCAGACGATGGCTAGGGTTTGAAATCCGACACGAAACCCGAGACACAGTCATAAATTTAGGAGAAGAATGCTACAAGAATCTCGCGGTCGTCGATTTCATCTGCACTTTTCGGGCGATTTTCGTACCAACCGACAAAAATGGGCCGAAATCGGTATTTTCGGGCCAGACGATGGCTAGGGTTTGAAATCCGACAAGGAACCCGAGACACAATCATAAATGGAGGAGAAGAATGCTATAAGGATCTCGCGGTCGTCGATTTCATCTGCACTTTTCGGGCGATTTTCGTACCACCCGACAAAAATGGGCCGAAATCGGTATTTTCGGGCCAGACGATGGCTAGGGTTTGAAATCCGACACGGAACCCGAGACACAGTCATAAATTGAGAAGAAGAATGCTACAAGCATCTCGCGGTCGTCGATTTCATCTGCACTTTTCGGGCGATTTTCGTACCACCCGACAAAAATGGGCTGAAATCGGCATTTTTCTGTCCAGACGATGGCTAGGGTTTGAAATCCGACACGGAACCCGAGACACAGTCATAAATTTAGGAGAAGAATGCTACAAGAATCTCGCGGTCGTCGATTTCATCTGCACTTTTCAGGCGATTTTCGTACCACCCGACAAAAATGTGCCGAAGTCGGTATTTTCGGGCCAGACGATGGCTAGGGTTTGAAATCCCACACGGAACCCGAGAAATAGTCATAAATTGAGGAGAAGAATGCAATAAGGATCTCGCAGTCGTCGATTTCATCTGCACTTTTCGGGCGATTTTCGTACCACTTGGCAAAAATGGGCCGAAATCGGTTTTTTCGGGCCAGACGATGGCTAGGGTTTGAAATCCTACACGGAACCTGATACACAGTCATAAATTTTTGAGAAGAATGCTACAAGGATCTCGCGGTCGTCGATTTTATCTGGTTTTTTCGGGCGATTTTCGTACCACCCGACAAAAATGGGCCGAATTCGGTATTTTCGGGCCAGACGATGGCTAGGGTTTGAAATCTGACACGGAACCCGAGACACAGTCATATATTTAGGAGAAGAATGCTACAAGGATCTCGCGGTCGTCGATTTCATCTAGACTTTTCGGTCGATTTTCGTACCACCCGACAAAAATGGGCCGAAATCGTTATTTTCGGGCCAGACGATGGCTAGGGTTTGAAATCCTACACAGAACCCGAGACACAGTAATAAATTTTGTAGAAGAATGCTACAACGATCTCGCGGTCGTCGATTTTATCTGGACTTTTCGGGCGATTTTCGTACCACCCGACAAAAATAGGCCGAAATCTGTATTTTCGGGCCAGACGATGGCTAGGGTTTGAAATTCGACACGGAACCCGAGACACAGTCATAAATTGAGGAGAAGAATGCTATAAGGATCTCGCGGTCGTCGATTTCATCTGCACATTTCGGGCGATTTTCGTACCACCCGACAAAAATGGGCCGAAATCGGTATTTTCGGGCCAGACGATGGCTAGGGTTTGAAATCCTACAAGGAACCCGAGACACAGTGATAAATTTAGGAGAAGAATGCTACAAGGATCTCGCGGTCGTCGACTTCATCTGCACTTTTCGGCCGATTTTCGTACCACCCGACAAAAATGGGCCGAAATCGGTATTTTCGGGCCAGACGATGGCTAGGGTTTGAAATCCGACACGGATCCCGGGACACATTCATAAATTTAGGAGAAGAATGCTACAGAAATCTCGCGGTCATCGATTTCATCTGCACTTTTCAGGCGAATTTCGTACCACCCGACAAAAATGGGCCGAAATCGGTATTTTCGGGCCAGACGATGGCTAGGGTTTGAAATCCGACACGGAACCCGAGACACAGTCATAAATTGAAGAGAAGAATGCTATAAGGATCTCACGGTCGTCGATTTCATCTGCACTTTTCGGGCGATTTTCGTACCACCCGACAAAAATGGGCCGAAATCGGTATTTTCGAACCAGACGATGGCTAGGGTTTGAAATCTGACACGGAACCCGAGACACAGTCATAAATTTAGGAGAAGAATGCTACAAGTATCTCGCGGTCGTCGATTTCATCTGGACGTTTCGGGCCATTTTGGTACCACCCGACAAAAATGGGCCGAAATCGGTATTTTCGGGCCAGACGATGGCTAGGATTTGAAATCCGACACGGATCCCGGGACACATTCATAAATTTAGGAGAAGAATGCTACAAGGATCTCGCGGTCGTCGATTTCATCTGCACTTTTCGGGCGATTTTCGTACCACCCGACAAAACTGGGCCGAAATCGGTATTTTCGGGCCAAACGATGGCTAGGGTTTGAAATCCGACACGGAACCCGAGACACAGTCATAAATTTAGAAGAAGAATGCTACAAGCATCTCGCGGTCGTCGATTTCATCTGCACTTTTCGGGCGATTTTCGTACCACCCGACAAAAATGGGCCGAAGTCGGTATTTTCGGGCCGGACGATGGCAAGGGTTTGAAATCCGAAACGAAACCCGAGACACAGTCATAAATTTAGGAGAAGAATGCTACAAGAATCTCGCGGTCGTCGATTTGATCTGCACTTTTCAGGCGATTTTCGTACCACCCGACAAAAATGGGCCGAAATCGGTATTTTCGGGCCAGACGATGGCTAGGGTTTGAAATCCGACACGGAACCCGAGACACAGTCATAAATTAAGGAGAAGAATGCTACAAGGATCTCGCGGTCATCGATTTCATCTGGACTTTTCGGGCGATTTTCGTACCACCCGAAAAAAATGGGCCGAAATCGGTATTTTCAGGCCAAACGATGGCTAGGGTTTGAAATCCGACACGGAACCCGAGACACAGCCATAAATTGAAGAGAAGAATGCTATAAGCATCTCACGGTCGTCGATTTCATCTGCACTTTTCGGGCGATTTTCGTACCACCCGACAAAAATGGGCCGAAATCGGTATTTTTGGGCCAGACGATGGCTAGGGTTTGAAATCCGACACGGAACCCGAGACACAGTCATAAATTTAATAGAAGAATGCTACAAGGATCTCGCGGTCGTCGATTTCATCTGCACTTTTCAGGCGATTTTCGTACCACCCGACAAAAATGGGCCGAATTCGGTATTTTCGGGCCAGACGATGGCTAGGGTTTGAAATCCGACACGGAACCCGAGACAATCATAAATTTTGGAGAAGAATGCTACAAGCATCTCGCGGTCGTCGATTTCATCTGGACGTTTCGGGCCATTTTCGTACCACCCGACAAAAATGGGCCGAAATCGGTATTTTCGGGCTAGACGATGGCTAGGGTTTGAAATCCGACACGGAACCCGAGACACATTCATAAATTTAGGAGAAGAATACTACAAGGATCTCGGGGTCGTCGATTTCATCTGCACTTTTCGGGAGATTTTCGTACCACCCGACAAAAATGGGCCGAAATCGGTATTTTCGGGCCAGACGATGGCTAGGGTTTGAAATCCGACACGGAACCCGAGACACAGTCATAAATTTAGGAGAAGAATGCTACAAGGATCTCGCGGTCGTGGATTTCATCTGGACTTTTCGGGCGATTTTCGTACCACCCGACAAAAATGGGCCGAAATCGGTATTTTCGGGCCAGACGATGGCTAGGGTTTGAAATCCGACACGGAACCCGAGACACAGTCATAAATTGAAGAGAAGAATGCTATAAGGATCTCACGGTCGTCGATTTCATCTGCACTTTTCGGGCGATTTTCGTACCACCCGACAAAAATGGGCCGAAATCGGTATTTTCGGGCCAGACGATGGCTAGGGTTTGAAATCCGACACGGAACCCGAGACACAGTCATAAATTAAGGAGAAGAATGCTATAAGGATCTCGCGGTCGTCGATTTCATCTGCACTATTCGGGCGATTTTCGTACCACCCGACAAAAATGGGCCGAAATCGGTATTTTCGAGCCAGACGATGGCTAGGGTTTGAAATCCGACACGGAACCCGAGACACAGTCATAAATTGAGGAGAAGAATGCTATAAGGATCTCGCGGTCGTCGATTTCATCTGCACTATTCGGGCGATTTTCGTACCACCCGACAAAAATGGGCCGAAATCGGTATTTTCGAGCAAGACGATGGCTAGGGTTTGAAATCCGACACGGAACCCGAGCCACAGTCATAAATTTTGGAGAAGAATGCTACAAGGATCTCGCGGTCGTCGATTTCATCTGGACTTTTCGGGCCATTTTCGTACCACCCGACAAAAATGGGCCGAAATCGGTATTTTCGAGCCAGAGGATGGCTAAGGTTTGAAATCCGACACGGAACCCGAGACACAGTCATAAATTTTGGAGAAGAATGCTACAAGGATCTCGCGGTTGTCGATTTCATTTGGTCTTTTCGGGCCATTTTCGTACCACCCAACAAAAATGGGCCGAAATCGGTATTTTCGGGCCAAACGATGGCTAGGGTTTGAAATCCGAAACAAAACCCGAGACACAGTCACAAATTTAGGAGAAGAATGCTACAAGGATCTCGCGTTCGTCGATTTCATTTGCACTTTTCAGACAATTTTCGTACCACCCGTCAAAAATGGGCCGAAATCGGTATTTTCGGGCCAGACGATGGCTACGGTTTGAAATCCTACACGGAACCCGAGACACAGTCATAAATTATGGAGAAGAATGCTACAAGGATCTCGCGGTCGTCGATTTCACCTGGACTTTTCGGGTGATTTTTGTACCACCTGACAAAAATGGGCCGAAGTCGGTATTTTCGGGCCAGACGATGGCTAGGGTTTGAAATCTGACACGAAACCCGAAACACAGTCATAAATTTAGGAGAAGAATGCTACAAGGATCTCGCGGTTGTTGATTTCATCTGCACTTTTCGGGCCATTTTGTACCATCCGACAAAAATAGGGCGAAATCGGTATTTTCGAGCCAGACGATGGCTAGGGTTTGAAATCCGACACGAAACCCAAGACACAGTCATAAATTTAGGAAAAGAATGCTACAAGAATCTCGCGGTCGTCGATTTCATCTGCACTTTTCGGACGATTTTCGTACCACCCGACAAAAATGGGCCGAAATTGGTATTTTCTTGCCAGACGATGGCTAGGGTTTGAAATCCAACACGGAACCCGAGACACAGTCATAAATTAAGGAGAAGAATGCTATAAGGATCTCACGGTCGTCGATTTCATCTGCACTATTCGGGCGATTTTCGTACCACTTGACAAAAATGGGCCGAAATCGGTATTTTCGGGCCAGACGATGGCTAGGGTTTGAAATCCGACAAGGAACCCGAGACACAGTCATAAATTTTGAAGAAGAATGCTACAAGGATCTCGCGATCGTCGATTTCATCTGGACTTTTCGGGCCATTTTCGTACCACCCAACATAAATGGGCTGAAATCGGCATTTTCGGGCCAGACGATGGCTAGCGTTTGAAATCCGAAACGAAACCCGAGACGCAGTCACAAATTAAGGAGAAGAATGCTACAAGGATCTCACGATCGTCGATTTCATCTGCACTTTTTGGACGATTTTCTTACCACCGGTCAAAAATGGGCCGAAATCGGTATTTTCGGGCCAGACGATGGCTAGGGTTTGAAATCCGACACAGAACCCGAGACACAGTCATAAATTTTAGAGAAGAATGCTACAAGGATCTCGCGGTCGTCGATTTCATCTGGACTTTTCGGGCCATTTTCGTACCACCCGACAAAAATGGGCCGAAATCGGTATTTTCGGGCCAGACGATGGCTAGGGTTTGAAATCCGACACGGAACCCGAGACACAGTCATAAATTAAGGAGAAGAATGCTACAAGGATCTCGCGGTCATCGATTTCATCTGGACTTTTTGGGCGATTTTCGTACCACCCGACAAAAATGGGCCGAAATCGGTATTTTCAGGCCAGACGATGGCTAGGGTTTGAAATCCGACACGGAACCCGAGACACAG
>JBBPBP010009779.1:68320230-68334631 GCA_037974735.1 Cicer chorassanicum
CGACAAAAATGGGCCGAAATCGGTATTTTCGGGCCAGACGATGGCTAGGGTTTGAAATCCTACAAGGAACCCGAGACACAGTGATAAATTTAGGAGAAGAATGCTACAAGGATCTCGCGGTCGTCGACTTCATCTGCACTTTTCGGCCGATTTTCGTACCACCCGACAAAAATGGGCCGAAATCGGTATTTTCGGGCCAGACGATGGCTAGGGTTTGAAATCCGACACGGATCCCGGGACACATTCATAAATTTAGGAGAAGAATGCTACAGAAATCTCGCGGTCATCGATTTCATCTGCACTTTTCAGGCGAATTTCGTACCACCCGACAAAAATGGGCCGAAATCGGTATTTTCGGGCCAGACGATGGCTAGGGTTTGAAATCCGACACGGAACCCGAGACACAGTCATAAATTGAAGAGAAGAATGCTATAAGGATCTCACGGTCGTCGATTTCATCTGCACTTTTCGGGCGATTTTCGTACCACCCGACAAAAATGGGCCGAAATCGGTATTTTCGAACCAGACGATGGCTAGGGTTTGAAATCTGACACGGAACCCGAGACACAGTCATAAATTTAGGAGAAGAATGCTACAAGTATCTCGCGGTCGTCGATTTCATCTGGACGTTTCGGGCCATTTTGGTACCACCCGACAAAAATGGGCCGAAATCGGTATTTTCGGGCCAGACGATGGCTAGGATTTGAAATCCGACACGGATCCCGGGACACATTCATAAATTTAGGAGAAGAATGCTACAAGGATCTCGCGGTCGTCGATTTCATCTGCACTTTTCGGGCGATTTTCGTACCACCCGACAAAACTGGGCCGAAATCGGTATTTTCGGGCCAAACGATGGCTAGGGTTTGAAATCCGACACGGAACCCGAGACACAGTCATAAATTTAGAAGAAGAATGCTACAAGCATCTCGCGGTCGTCGATTTCATCTGCACTTTTCGGGCGATTTTCGTACCACCCGACAAAAATGGGCCGAAGTCGGTATTTTCGGGCCGGACGATGGCAAGGGTTTGAAATCCGAAACGAAACCCGAGACACAGTCATAAATTTAGGAGAAGAATGCTACAAGAATCTCGCGGTCGTCGATTTGATCTGCACTTTTCGGGCGATTTTCGTACCACCCGACAAAAATGGGCCGAAATCGGTATTTTCGGGCCAGACGATGGCTAGGGTTTGAAATCCGACACGGAACCCGAGACACAGTCATAAATTAAGGAGAAGAATGCTACAAGGATCTCGCGGTCATCGATTTCATCTGGACTTTTCGGGCGATTTTCGTACCACCCGAAAAAAATGGGCCGAAATCGGTATTTTCAGGCCAAACGATGGCTAGGGTTTGAAATCCGACACGGAACCCGAGACACAGCCATAAATTGAAGAGAAGAATGCTATAAGCATCTCACGGTCGTCGATTTCATCTGCACTTTTCGGGCGATTTTCGTACCACCCGACAAAAATGGGCCGAAATCGGTATTTTTGGGCCAGACGATGGCTAGGGTTTGAAATCCGACACGGAACCCGAGACACAGTCATAAATTTAATAGAAGAATGCTACAAGGATCTCGCGGTCGTCGATTTCATCTGCACTTTTCAGGCGATTTTCGTACCACCCGACAAAAATGGGCCGAATTCGGTATTTTCGGGCCAGACGATGGCTAGGGTTTGAAATCCGACACGGAACCCGAGACAATCATAAATTTTGGAGAAGAATGCTACAAGCATCTCGCGGTCGTCGATTTCATCTGGACGTTTCGGGCCATTTTCGTACCACCCGACAAAAATGGGCCGAAATCGGTATTTTCGGGCTAGACGATGGCTAGGGTTTGAAATCCGACACGGAACCCGAGACACATTCATAAATTTAGGAGAAGAATACTACAAGGATCTCGGGGTCGTCGATTTCATCTGCACTTTTCGGGCGATTTTCGTACCACCCGACAAAAATGGGCCGAAATCGGTATTTTCGGGCCAGACGATGGCTAGGGTTTGAAATCCGACACGGAACCCGAGACACAGTCATAAATTGAGAAGAAGAATGCTACAAGCATCTCGCGGTCGTCGATTTCATCTGCACTTTTCGGGCGATTTTCGTACCACCCGACAAAAATGGGCTGAAATCGGCATTTTTCTGTCCAGACGATGGCTAGGGTTTGAAATCCGACACGGAACCCGAGACACAGTCATAAATTTAGGAGAAGAATGCTACAAGAATCTCGCGGTCGTCGATTTCATCTGCACTTTTCAGGCGATTTTCGTACCACCCGACAAAAATGTGCCGAAGTCGGTATTTTCGGGCCAGACGATGGCTAGGGTTTGAAATCCCACACTGAACCCGAGAAACAGTCATAAATTGAGGAGAAGAATGCAATAAGGATCTCGCAGTCGTCGATTTCATCTGCACTTTTCGGGCGATTTTCGTACCACTTGACAAAAATGGGCCGAAATCGGTTTTTTCGGGCCAGACGATGGCTAGGGTTTGAAATCCTACACGGAACCTGATACACAGTCATAAATTTTTGAGAAGAATGCTACAAGGATCTCGCGGTCGTCGATTTTATCTGGTTTTTTCGGGCGATTTTCGTACCACCCGACAAAAATGGGCCGAATTCGGTATTTTCGGGCCAGACGATGGCTAGGGTTTGAAATCTGACACGGAACCCGAGACACAGTCATATATTTAGGAGAAGAATGCTACAAGGATCTCGCGGTCGTCGATTTCATCTAGACTTTTCGGTCGATTTTCGTACCACCCGACAAAAATGGGCCGAAATCGTTATTTTCGGGCCAGACGATGGCTAGGGTTTGAAATCCTACACGGAACCCGAGACACAGTCATAAATTTTGTAGAAGAATGCTACAACGATCTCGCGGTCGTCGATTTTATCTGGACTTTTCGGGCGATTTTCGTACCACCCGACAAAAATGGGCCGAAATCTGTATTTTCGGGCCAGACGATGGCTAGGGTTTGAAATCCGACACGGAACCCGAGACACAGTCATAAATTGAGGAGAAGAATGCTATAAGGATCTCGCGGTCGTCGATTTCATCTGCACTTTTCGGGCGATTTTCGTACCACCCGACAAAAATGGGCCGAAATCGGTATTTTCGGGCCAGACGATGGCTAGGATTTGAAATCCGACACGGAACCCGAGACACAGTCATAAATTTAAGAGAAGAATGCTACAAGGATCTCGCGGTCGGTGATTTCATCTGCACTTTTCGGGCGATTTTCGTACCACCCGACAAAAATGGGCCGAAATCGGTATTTTCGGGCCAGACGATGGCTAGGGTTTGAAATCCGACACGGAACCCGAGACACAGTCATAAATTAAGGAGAAGAATGCTACAAGGATCTCGCGGTCATCGATTTCATCTGGACTTTTTGGGCGATTTTCGTACCACCCGACAAAAATGGGCCGAAATCGGTATTTTCAGGCCAGACGATGGCTAGGGTTTGAAATCCGACACGGAACCCGAGACACAGCCATAAATTGAAGAGAAGAATGCTATAAAGATCTCACGGTCGTCGATTTCATCTGCACTTTTCGGGCGATTTTCGTACCACCCGACAAAAATGGGCCGAAATCGGTATTTTTGGGCCAGACGATGGCTAGGGTTTGAAATCCGACACGGAACCCAAGACACAGTCATAAATTTAATAGAAGAATGCTACAAGGATCTCGCGGTCGTCGATTTCATCTGCACTTTTCGGGCGATTTTCGTACCACGCTACAAAAATGGGCCGAAATAGGTATTTTCGGGCCAGACGATGGCTAGGGTTTGAAATTCGACACGGAACCCGAGACAAGGTCATACATTTAGGAGAAGAATGCTACATGGATTTCGCGGTCGTCGATTTCATCTGCAATTTTCAGGCGATTTTCGTACCACCCAACAAAAATGGGCCGAAATCGGTATTTTCGGGCCAGACGATGGCTAGGATTTGAAATCCGACACGGAACCCGAGACACAGTCATAAATTTAGGAGAAGAATGCTACAAGGATCTCAAGGTCGTCGATTTCATCTGGACTTTTCGGGCGACTTTTGTACCACCCGACATAAATGGGCCGAAATCGTTATTTTTGGGTCAAACGATGGCTAGGGTTTGAAATCCGACATGGAATCCGACACACAGTCATAAATTTAGGAGAAGAATGCTACAAGGGTCTCGCGGTCGTCGATTTCATCCGGACTTTTCGGGCGATTTTCGTACCACCCGACAAAAATGGGCCGAAATCGTTATTTTCGGGCCAGACGTTGGCTAGGGTTTGAAATCCGACACGGAACCCGAGACACAGTCATAAATTTAGGAGAAGAATGCTACAAGAATCTCGCGGTCGTCGATTTCATCTGCACTTTTCAGGCGATTTTCGTACCACCCGACAAAAATGTGCCGAAGTCGGTATTTTCGGGCCAGACGATGGCTAGGGTTTGAAATCCCACACGGAACCCGAGAAATAGTCATAAATTGAGGAGAAGAATGCAATAAGGATCTCGCAGTCGTCGATTTCATCTGCACTTTTCGGGCGATTTTCGTACCACTTGGCAAAAATGGGCCGAAATCGGTTTTTTCGGGCCAGACGATGGCTAGGGTTTGAAATCCTACACGGAACCTGATACACAGTCATAAATTTTTGAGAAGAATGCTACAAGGATCTCGCGGTCGTCGATTTTATCTGGTTTTTTCGGGCGATTTTCGTACCACCCGACAAAAATGGGCCGAATTCGGTATTTTCGGGCCAGACGATGGCTAGGGTTTGAAATCTGACACGGAACCCGAGACACAGTCATATATTTAGGAGAAGAATGCTACAAGGATCTCGCGGTCGTCGATTTCATCTAGACTTTTCGGTCGATTTTCGTACCACCCGACAAAAATGGGCCGAAATCGTTATTTTCGGGCCAGACGATGGCTAGGGTTTGAAATCCTACACAGAACCCGAGACACAGTAATAAATTTTGTAGAAGAATGCTACAACGATCTCGCGGTCGTCGATTTTATCTGGACTTTTCGGGCGATTTTCGTACCACCCGACAAAAATAGGCCGAAATCTGTATTTTCGGGCCAGACGATGGCTAGGGTTTGAAATTCGACACGGAACCCGAGACACAGTCATAAATTGAGGAGAAGAATGCTATAAGGATCTCGCGGTCGTCGATTTCATCTGCACATTTCGGGCGATTTTCGTACCACCCGACAAAAATGGGCCGAAATCGGTATTTTCGGGCCAGACGATGGCTAGGGTTTGAAATCCTACAAGGAACCCGAGACACAGTGATAAATTTAGGAGAAGAATGCTACAAGGATCTCGCGGTCGTCGACTTCATCTGCACTTTTCGGCCGATTTTCGTACCACCCGACAAAAATGGGCCGAAATCGGTATTTTCGGGCCAGACGATGGCTAGGGTTTGAAATCCGACACGGATCCCGGGACACATTCATAAATTTAGGAGAAGAATGCTACAGAAATCTCGCGGTCATCGATTTCATCTGCACTTTTCAGGCGAATTTCGTACCACCCGACAAAAATGGGCCGAAATCGGTATTTTCGGGCCAGACGATGGCTAGGGTTTGAAATCCGACACGGAACCCGAGACACAGTCATAAATTGAAGAGAAGAATGCTATAAGGATCTCACGGTCGTCGATTTCATCTGCACTTTTCGGGCGATTTTCGTACCACCCGACAAAAATGGGCCGAAATCGGTATTTTCGAACCAGACGATGGCTAGGGTTTGAAATCTGACACGGAACCCGAGACACAGTCATAAATTTAGGAGAAGAATGCTACAAGTATCTCGCGGTCGTCGATTTCATCTGGACGTTTCGGGCCATTTTGGTACCACCCGACAAAAATGGGCCGAAATCGGTATTTTCGGGCCAGACGATGGCTAGGGTTTGAAATCCGACACGGAACCCAGGACACATTCATAAATTTAGGAGAAGAATGCTACAAGGATCTCGCGGTCGTCGATTTCATCTGCACTTTTTGGGCGATTTTCGTACCACCCGACAAAACTGGGCCGAAATCGGTATTTTCGGGCCAAACGATGGCTAGGGTTTGAAATCCGACACGGAACCCGAGACACAGTCATAAATTTAGAAGAAGAATGCTACAAGCATCTCGCGGTCGTCGATTTCATCTGCACTTTTCGGGCGATTTTCGTACCACCCGACAAAAATGGGCCGAAGTCGGTATTTTCGGGCCGGACGATGGCAAGGGTTTGAAATCCGAAACGAAACCCGAGACACAGTCATAAATTTAGGAGAAGAATGCTACAAGAATCTCGCGGTCGTCGATTTGATCTGCACTTTTCGGGCGATTTTCGTACCACCCGACAAAAATGGGCCGAAATCGGTATTTTCGGGCCAGACGATGGCTAGGGTTTGAAATCCGACACGGAACCCGAGACACAGTCATAAATTAAGGAGAAGAATGCTACAAGGATCTCGCGGTCATCGATTTCATCTGGACTTTTTGGGCGATTTTCGTACCACCCGACAAAAATGGGCCGAAATCGGTATTTTCAGGCCAGACGATGGCTAGGGTTTGAAATCCGACACGGAACCCGAGACACAGCCATAAATTGAAGAGAAGAATGCTATAAAGATCTCACGGTCGTCGATTTCATCTGCACTTTTCGGGCGATTTTCGTACCACCCGACAAAAATGGGCCGAAATCGGTATTTTTGGGCCAGACGATGGCTAGGGTTTGAAATCCGACACGGAACCCAAGACACAGTCATAAATTTAATAGAAGAATGCTACAAGGATCTCGCGGTCGTCGATTTCATCTGCACTTTTCGGGCGATTTTCGTACCACGCTACAAAAATGGGCCGAAATAGGTATTTTCGGGCCAGACGATGGCTAGGGTTTGAAATTCGACACGGAACCCGAGACAAGGTCATACATTTAGGAGAAGAATGCTACATGGATTTCGCGGTCGTCGATTTCATCTGCAATTTTCAGGCGATTTTCGTACCACCCAACAAAAATGGGCCGAAATCGGTATTTTCGGGCCAGACGATGGCTAGGATTTGAAATCCGACACGGAACCCGAGACACAGTCATAAATTTAGGAGAAGAATGCTACAAGGATCTCAAGGTCGTCGATTTCATCTGGACTTTTCGGGCGACTTTTGTACCACCCGACATAAATGGGCCGAAATCGTTATTTTTGGGTCAAACGATGGCTAGGGTTTGAAATCCGACATGGAATCCGACACACAGTCATAAATTTAGGAGAAGAATGCTACAAGGGTCTCGCGGTCGTCGATTTCATCCGGACTTTTCGGGCGATTTTCGTACCACCCGACAAAAATGGGCCGAAATCGTTATTTTCGGGCCAGACAATGGCTAGGGTTTGAAATCCGACACGGAACCCGAGACACAGTCATAAATTGAGGAGAAGAATGCTATAAGGATCTCGCGGTCGTCGATTTCATCTGCACTTTTTGGGCAATTTTCGTACCACCCGACAAAAATGGGCCGAAATCGATATTTTAGGGCCAGACGTTGGCTAGGGTTTGAAATCCTACACGGAACCCGAGACACACTCATAAATTTTGGAGAAGAATGCTACAAGGGTCTCGCGGTCGTCGATTTCATCTGGACTTTTCGGGCGATTTTCGTACCACCCGACAAAAATGGGCTGAAATAGGTATTTTCGGGCCAGACGATGGCTAGGGTTTGAAACCCGACATGGAACCCGAGACACAGTCATAAATTTAGGAGAAGAATGCTACAAGGATCTCGCGGTCGTCGATTTCATCTGGACTTTTCGGGCGATTTTCGTACCACCCGACAAAAATGGGCCGAAATCGGTATTTTCGGGCCAGACGATGGCTAGGGTTTGAAATCTGACACGGAACTTGAGACACAATCATAAATTTATGAGAAGAATGCTACAAGGATCTCGCGGTCGTCGATTTCATCTGCACTTTTCGGGCGATTTTCGTACCACCCGACAAAAATGGGCCGAAATTGGTATTTTCGGGCCAGACGATGGCTAGGGTTTGAAATCCGACACGGAACCCGAGACACAGTCATAAATTTTGGAGAAGAATGCCACAAGGATCTCGCAGTCATCGATTTCATCTGGACTTTTCGGGCGATTTTCGTACCACCCAACAAAAATGGGCCGAAATCGGTATTTTCAGGCCATGCAATGGCTAGGGTTTGAAATCTGACACGGAACCTGAGACACAATCATAAATTTAAGAGAAGAATGCTACAAGGATCTCGCGGTCGTCGATTTCATCTGCACTTTTCGGGCGATTTTCGTACCACCCGACAAAAATGGGCCGAAATCGGTATTTTCGGGCCAGACGATGGCTAGGGTTTGAAATCCGACACGAAACCCGAGACACTGTCATAAGTTTTGGAGAAGAATGCTATAAGGATCTCGCGGTCGTCGATTTAATCTGCACTTTTCGGGCGATTTTCGTACAACCAGACAAAAATGGGCCGAAATCGGTATTTTCGGGCCAAACGATGGCTAGGGTTTGAAATCCGACATTAAACTCGAGACACAGTCATAAATTTAGGAGAAGAATGCTACAAGAATCTCGCGGTCGTCGATTTCATCTGCACTTTTCGGGCGATTTTCGTACCACTCGACAAAAATGGGCCGAAATCGGTATTTTCGGGCCAGACGATGGCTAGGGTTTGAAATCCGACACGAAACCCGAGACACAGTCATAAATTTAGGAGAAGAATGCTACAAGAATCTCGCGGTCGTCGATTTCATCTGCACTTTTCGGGTGATTTTCGTACCACCCGACAAAAATGGGCCGAAATCGGTATTTTCGGGCCAGACGATGGATAGGGTTTGAAATCCGACACGAAACCCGAGTAACAGTCATAAATTGAGGAGAAGAATGCTACAAGGATCTCGCGGTCGTCGATTTCATCTGCACTTTTCGGGCGATTTTCGTACCACCCGACAAAAATGGGCCGAAATTGGTATTTTCGGGCCAGACGATGGCTAGGGTTTGAAATCCGACACGGAACCCGAGACACAGTCATATATTTAGGAGAAGAATGCTACAAAAATCTCGGGGTCGTCGATTTCATCTGCACTTTTCGGGCGATTTTCGTACCACCCGACAAAAATGGGCTGAAATCGGTATTTTCGGGCCAGACGATGGCTAGGGTTTGAAATCCGACACGGAACCCGAGACACAGTCATAAATTGAGGAGAAGAATGCTATAAGGATCTCGCGGTCGTCGATTTCATCTGCACTATTCGGGCGATTTTCGTACCACCCGACAAAAATGGGCCGAAATCGGTATTTTCGAGCAAGACGATGGCTAGGGTTTGAAATCCGACACGGAACCCGAGCCACAGTCATAAATTTTGGAGAAGAATGCTACAAGGATCTCGCGGTCGTCGATTTCATCTGGACTTTTCGGGCCATTTTCGTACCACCCGACAAAAATGGGCCGAAATCGGTATTTTCGAGCCAGAGGATGGCTAAGGTTTGAAATCCGACACGGAACCCGAGACACAGTCATAAATTTTGGAGAAGAATGCTACAAGGATCTCGCGGTTGTCGATTTCATTTGGTCTTTTCGGGCCATTTTCGTACCACCCAACAAAAATGGGCCGAAATCGGTATTTTCGGGCCAAACGATGGCTAGGGTTTGAAATCCGAAACAAAACCCGAGACACAGTCACAAATTTAGGAGAAGAATGCTACAAGGATCTCGCGTTCGTCGATTTCATTTGCACTTTTCAGACAATTTTCGTACCACCCGTCAAAAATGGGCCGAAATCGGTATTTTCGGGCCAGACGATGGCTACGGTTTGAAATCCTACACGGAACCCGAGACACAGTCATAAATTATGGAGAAGAATGCTACAAGGATCTCGCGGTCGTCGATTTCACCTGGACTTTTCGGGTGATTTTTGTACCACCTGACAAAAATGGGCCGAAGTCGGTATTTTCGGGCCAGACGATGGCTAGGGTTTGAAATCTGACACGAAACCCGAAACACAGTCATAAATTTAGGAGAAGAATGCTACAAGGATCTCGCGGTTGTTGATTTCATCTGCACTTTTCGGGCCATTTTGTACCATCCGACAAAAATAGGGCGAAATCGGTATTTTCGGGCCAGACGATGGCTTGGGTTTGAAATCCGACACGAAACCCGAGACACAGTCATAAATTTAGGAAAAGAATGCTACAAGAATCTCGCGGTCGTCGATTTCATCTGCACTTTTCGGACGATTTTCGTACCACCCGACAAAAATGGGCCGAAATTGGTATTTTCTTGCCAGACGATGGCTAGGGTTTGAAATCCAACACGGAACCCGAGACACAGTCATAAATTAAGGAGAAGAATGCTATAAGGATCTCACGGTCGTCGATTTCATCTGCACTATTCGGGCGATTTTCGTACCACTTGACAAAAATGGGCCGAAATCGGTATTTTCGGGCCAGACGATGGCTAGGGTTTGAAATCCGACAAGGAACCCGAGACACAGTCATAAATTTTGAAGAAGAATGCTACAAGGATCTCGCGATCGTCGATTTCATCTGGACTTTTCGGGCCATTTTCGTACCACCCAACATAAATGGGCTGAAATCGGCATTTTCGGGCCAGACGATGGCTAGCGTTTGAAATCCGAAACGAAACCCGAGACGCAGTCACAAATTAAGGAGAAGAATGCTACAAGGATCTCACGATCGTCGATTTCATCTGCACTTTTTGGACG
This sequence comes from Cicer chorassanicum, assembly GCA_037974735.1. Classification (NCBI taxonomy): domain Eukaryota; kingdom Viridiplantae; phylum Streptophyta; class Magnoliopsida; order Fabales; family Fabaceae; genus Cicer; species Cicer chorassanicum. The sequence continues at coordinate 68,330,973 of JBBPBP010009779.1, forward strand.
ATTTTCTTACCACCGGTCAAAAATGGGCCGAAATCGGTATTTTCGGGCCAGACGATGGCTAGGGTTTGAAATCCGACACAGAACCCGAGACACAGTCATAAATTTTAGAGAAGAATGCTACAAGGATCTCGCGGTCGTCGATTTCATCTGGACTTTTCGGGCCATTTTCGTACCACCCGACAAAAATGGGCCGAAATCGGTATTTTCGGGCCAGACGATGGCTACGGTTTGAAATCCTACACGGAACCCGAGACACAGTCATAAATTATGGAGAAGAATGCTACAAGGATCTCGCGGTCGTCGATTTCACCTGGACTTTTCGGGTGATTTTTGTACCACCTGACAAAAATGGGCCGAAGTCGGTATTTTCGGGCCAGACGATGGCTAGGGTTTGAAATCTGACACGAAACCCGAAACACAGTCATAAATTTAGGAGAAGAATGCTACAAGGATCTCGCGGTTGTTGATTTCATCTGCACTTTTCGGGCCATTTTGTACCATCCGACAAAAATAGGGCGAAATCGGTATTTTCGAGCCAGACGATGGCTAGGGTTTGAAATCCGACACGAAACCCAAGACACAGTCATAAATTTAGGAAAAGAATGCTACAAGAATCTCGCGGTCGTCGATTTCATCTGCACTTTTCGGACGATTTTCGTACCACCCGACAAAAATGGGCCGAAATTGGTATTTTCTTGCCAGACGATGGCTAGGGTTTGAAATCCAACACGGAACCCGAGACACAGTCATAAATTAAGGAGAAGAATGCTATAAGGATCTCACGGTCGTCGATTTCATCTGCACTATTCGGGCGATTTTCGTACCACTTGACAAAAATGGGCCGAAATCGGTATTTTCGGGCCAGACGATGGCTAGGGTTTGAAATCCGACAAGGAACCCGAGACACAGTCATAAATTTTGAAGAAGAATGCTACAAGGATCTCGCGATCGTCGATTTCATCTGGACTTTTCGGGCCATTTTCGTACCACCCAACATAAATGGGCTGAAATCGGCATTTTCGGGCCAGACGATGGCTAGCGTTTGAAATCCGAAACGAAACCCGAGACGCAGTCACAAATTAAGGAGAAGAATGCTACAAGGATCTCACGATCGTCGATTTCATCTGCACTTTTTGGACGATTTTCTTACCACCGGTCAAAAATGGGCCGAAATCGGTATTTTCGGGCCAGACGATGGCTAGGGTTTGAAATCCGACACAGAACCCGAGACACAGTCATAAATTTTAGAGAAGAATGCTACAAGGATCTCGCGGTCGTCGATTTCATCTGGACTTTTCGGGCCATTTTCGTACCACCCGACAAAAATGGGCCGAAATCGGTATTTTCGGGCCAGACGATGGCTAGGGTTTGAAATCTGACACGGAACCCGAGACACAGTCATAAATTTAGGAGAAGAATGCTACAAGGATCTCGCGATCGTCGATTTCATCTGCACTTTTCGGGCGATTTTCGTACCACCCGACAAAAATGGGCCGAAATTGGTATTTTCGGGCCAGACGATGGCTAGGGTTTGAAATCTGACACGGAACCCGAGACACAGTCATAAATTTAGGAGAAGAATGCTACAAGGATCTCGCGGTCGTCGATTTCATCTGCACTTTTCGGGCGATTTTCGTACCACCCGAAAAAAATGGGCCGAAATCGGTATTTTCGGGCCAGACGATGGCTAGGGTTTGAAATCCGATACGGAACCCGAGACACAGTCATAAATTTTGGAGAAGAATGCTACAAGGATCTCGCGGTCGTCGATTTCATCTGGACTTTTCGGGCCATTTTCGTACCACCCGACAAAAATGGGCCGAAATCGGTATTTTCGGGCCAGACGATGGCTAGGGTTTGAAATCTTACACGGAACCCGAGACATAGTCAGAAATTCAGGAGAAGAATGCTACAAGAATCTCGCGGTCGTCGATTTCATCTGCACTTTTCGAGCGATTTTCGTACCACCCGACAAAAATGGGCCGAAATCGGTATTTTCGGGCAGACGATGGCTAGGGTTTTAAATCCGACACGGAACCCGAGACACAGTCATAAATTGAGGAGAAGAATGCAATATGGATCTCGCGGTCGTCGATTTCATCTTCACTTTTCGGGCGATTTTCGTACCACCGGACAAAAATAGGCCGAAATCGGTATTTTCGGGCCAGACGATGGCTAGGGTTTGAAATCCTACACGGAACCCGAGACACAGTCATAAATTTTGGAGAAGAATGCTACAAGGATCTCGCGGTCGTCGATTTCATCTGGACTTTTCGGGATATTTTTGTACCACCTGACAAAAATGGGCCGACATCGGTATTTTCGTGCCAGACGGTGGCTAGGGTTTGAAATTCGACACGGAACCTGAGACACATTCATAAATTTAGGAGAAGAATGCTACAAGGATCTCGCGGTCGTCGATTTCATCTGCACTTTTCGGGCGATTTTCATACCACCCGACAAAAATGGGCCGAAATCGGTATCTTCGGGCCAGACGATGGCTAGGGTTTGAAATGCGACACGAAACCTGAGACATAGTCATAAATTTAGGAGAAGAATGCTACAAGAATCTCGCGGTCGTCGATTTCGTCTGCACTTTTTGGGCGATTTTCGTACCACCCGACAAAAATGGGCCGAAATTGGTATTTTCGGGCCAGACGATGGCTAGGGTTTGAAATCCGACACGGAACCCGAGACACAGTCATAAAATGAGGAGAAGAATCTTATAAGGATCTCGCGGTTGTCGATTTCATCTACACTTTTCGATCGATTTTCGTACCACCCGTCAAAAATGGGCCGAAATCGGTATTTTCGGGCCAGACGATGGCTAGGGTTTGAAATCCTACACGGAACCCGAGACACAGTCATAAATTATGGAGAAGAATGCAACTAGGATCTCGCAATTGTCGATTTCATCTGGACTTTTCGGGCGATTTTCGTACCACCCGACAAAAATGGGGCGAAATCGGTATTTTCGGGCCAGATGATGGCTAGGGTTTGAAATCCGACACGGAACCCGAGACACATTCATAAATTAAGGAGAAGAATACTACAAGGATCTTGCGGTCGTCGATTTCATCTGCACTTTTCGTGCGATTTTCGTACCACCCGACAAAAATGGGCTGAAATCGGTATTTTCGGGCCAGACGATGGCTAGGGTTAGAAATCCTACACGGAACCCGAGACATAGTCATAAATTGAGGAGAAGAATGCTACAAGGATCTCCCGATCGTCGATTTCATTTGCACTTTTCGGACGATTTTCGTACCACCTGTCAAAAATGGGCCGAAATCGGTATTTTCAGGCTAGACGATGGCTAGGGTTTGAAATCCGACACGGAACCCGAGACACAGTCATAAATTGAGGAGAAGAATGCTACAAGGATCTCGCAATCGTCGATTTCATCTGGACTTTTCGGGCCATTTTCGTACCACCCGACAAAAATGGGCTGAAATCGGTATTTTCGGGCCAGAGGATGGCTAGGGTTTGAAATCCGACACGGAACCCGAGACACATTCATAAATTAAGGAGAAGAATGCTACAAGGATATCGCGGTCGTCGATTTCATCTGCACTTTTCGGGCGATTTTCGTACCACCCGACAAAAATGGGCCGAAATCGGTATTTTCGGGCCAGACGATGGCTAGGGTTTGAAATCCG
>JBBPBP010009779.1:68357639-68376734 GCA_037974735.1 Cicer chorassanicum
TAGGGTTTGAAATCCGACACGAAACCCGAGACACAGTCATAAAATTAGGAGAAGAATGCTACAAGAATCTCGCGGTCGTCGATTTCATCTGCACTTTTTCGGGCGATTTTCATACCACCCGACAAAAATAAGCCGAAATCGGTATTTTCGTGCCAGACGATGGCTAGGGTTTGAAATCCTACACGGAACCCGAGACACAGTCAGAAATTCAGGAGAAGAATGCTACAAGAATCTCGCGGTGGTCGATTTCATCAGCACTTTTCGGGCGATTTTCGTACCACCCGACAAAAATGGGCCGAAATCGGTATTTTCGGGCCAGACGATGGCTAGGGATTGAAATCCGACACGGAACCCGAGACACTGTCATAAATTGAGGAGAATAATGCTATATGGATCTCGCGGTCGTCAATTTGATCTGCACTTTTCGGCCGATTTTCGTACCACCCGACAAAAATAGGCCGAAATCGGTATTTTCGGGCTAGACGATGGCTAGGGTTTGAAATCCGACACGGAACCCGAGACACAGTCATAAATTGAGGAGAAGAATGCTATATGGATCTCGCGGTCGTCGATTTCATCTGCACTTTTCGGGCGATTTTCATACCACCCGACAAAAATGGGCCGAAATCGGTATTTTCGGGACAGACGATGGCTAGGGTTTGAAATCCTACACGAACCCGAGACACAGTCAGAAATTCAGGAGAAGAATGCTACAAGAATCTCGCGGTCGTCGATTTCATCTGCACTTTTCGGGCGATTTTCGTACCACCCGACAAAAATGGGCCGAAATCGGTATTTTCGGGCCAGACGATGGCTAGGGTTTGAAATCCGACACGGAACCCGAGACACAGTCATAAATTGAGGAGAAGAATGCTATATGGATCTCGCGGTCGTCGATTTGATCTGGTCTTTTCAGGCGATTTCGGTACCACCCGAAAAAAATGGGCCAAAATCAGTATTTTCAGGCCAGACGATGGCTAGGGTTTGAAATCCAACACGGAACCCGAGACACATTCATAAATTTAGGAGAAGAATGCTACAAGGATCTCGTGGCCGTCGATTTCATCTGCACTTTTCGGGCGATTTTCGTACCATCCGACAAAAATAGGCCGAAATCGGTATTTTCGGGCCAAACGATGGCAAGGGTTTGAAATCCGACACGAAACCCGAGACACATTCATAAATTTAGGAGAAGAATGCTACAAGGATCTCGCTGTCGTCGATTTCATCTGCACTTTTTCGGGCGATTTTCATACCACCCGACAAAAATGGGCCGAAATCGGTATTTTTGGGCCAGACGATGGCTAGGGTTTGAAATCCTACACGGAACTCGAGACACAATCAGAAATTCAGGAGAAGAATGCTACAAGAATCTCGCGGTCGTCGATTTCATCTGCACTTTTCGGGCGATTTTCGTACCACCCGACAAAAATGGGCCGAAATCGGTATTTTCGGGCCAGACGATGGCTAGGGTTTGAAATCCGACACGGAACCCGAGACACAGTCATAAATTGAGGAGAAGAATGCTATATGGATCTCGCGGTCGTCGATTTCATCTGCACTTTTCGGGCGATTCTCGTACCACCCGACAAAAATGGGCCGAAATCGGTATTTTCGGGACAGACGATGGCTAGGGTTTGAAATCCTACACGAACCCGAGACACAGTCAGAAATTCAGGAGAAGAATGCTACAAGAATCTCGCGGTCGTCGATTTCATCTGCACTTTTCGGGCGATTTTCGTACCACCCGACAAAAATGGGCCAAAATCGGTATTTTCGGGCCAGACGATGGCTAGGGTTTGAAATCCGACACGGAACCCGAGACACAGTCATAAATTTAGGAGAAGAATGCTACAAGGATCTCGCGGTCGTCGATTTCATCTGCACTTTTCGGGCGATTTTCGTACCACTTGACAAAAATGGGCCGAAATCGGTATTTTCGGGCCAGACGATGGCTAGGGTTTGAAATCCTACACGGAACCCGAGACACAGTCATAAATTTTGGTGAAAAATACTACAAAGATCTCGCGGTCGTCGATTTCATCTGGTCTTTTCAGGCGATTTCCGTACCACCCGAAAAAAATGGGCCGAAATCGGTATTTTCGGGCCAGACGATGGCTAGGGTTTGAAATCCGACACGGAACCCGAGACACATTCATAAATTTAGGAGAAGAATGCTACAAGGATCTAGCGGTCGTCGATTTCATCTGCACTTTTCGGGCAATTTTCGTACCATCCGACAAAAATAGGCCGAAATCGGTATTTTTGGGCCAAACGATGGCAAGGGTTTGAAATCCGACACGAAACCCGAGACACAATCATAAATTTAGGAGAAGAATGCTACAAGGATCTCGCGGTCGTCGATTTCATCTGCACTTTTTCGGGCGATTTTCGTACCACCCGACAAAAATGGGCCAAAATCGGTATTTTCGGGCCAGATGATGGCTAGGGTTTGAAATCCTACACGGAACCCGAGACACAGTCAGAAATTCAGGAGAAGAATGCTACAAGAATCTCGCGGTCGTCGATTACATCTGCACTTTTCGGGCGATTTTCGTACCACCCGACAAAAATGGGCCGAAATCGGTATTTTCGGGCCAGACGATGGCTAGGGTTTGAAATCCGACACGGAACCCGAGACACATTCATAAATTTAGGAGAAGAATGCTACAAGGATCTCGCGGTCGTCGATTTCATCTGCACTTTTCAGGCGATTTTCGTACCACCCGACAAAAATGGGCCGAAATCGGTATTTTCGGGCCAGACGATGGCTAGGGTTTGAAATCCGACACGGAACCCGAGACACAGTCATAAATTGAGGAGAAGAACGCTATAAGGATCTCGCGGTCGTCGATTTCATCTGCACTTTTCGGGCGATTTTCGTACCACCCGACAAAAATGGGCCGAAATCGGTATTTTCGAACCAGACGATGGCTAGGGTTTGAAATCCGACACGAAACCCGAGACACAGTCATAAAATTAGGAGAAGAATGCTACAAGAATCTCGCGGTCGTCGATTTCATCTGCACTTTTTCGGGCGATTTTCATACCACCCGACAAAAATGAGCCGAAATCGGTATTTTCTTGCCAGACGATGGCTAGGGTTTGAAATCCTACACGGAACCCGAGACACAGTCAGAAATTCAGGAGAAGAATGCTACAAGAATCTCGCGGTGGTCGATTTCATCAGCACTTTTCAGGCGATTTTCGTACCACCCGACAAAAATGGGCCGAAATCGGTATTTTCGGGCCAGACGATGGCTAGGGATTGAAATCCGACACGGAACCCGAGACACTGTCATAAATTGAGGAGAAGAATGCTATATGGATCTCGCGGTCGTCAATTTGATCTGCACTTTTCGGCCGATTTTCGTACCACCCGACAAAAATAGGCCGAAATCGGTATTTTCGGGCTAGACGATGGCTAGGGTTTGAAATCCGACACGGAACCCGAGACACAGTCATAAATTGAGGAGAAGAATGCTATATGGATCTCGCGGTCGTCGATTTCATCTGCACTTTACGGGCGATTTTCGTACCACCCGACAAAAATGGGCCGAAATCGGTATTTTCGGGCCAGACGATGGCTAGGGTTTGAAATCCGACACGGAACCCGAGACACAGTCAGAAATTCAGGAGAAGAATGCTACAAGAATCTCGTGGTCGTCGATTTCATCTGCACTTTTCGGGCGATTTTCGTACCACCCGACAAAAATGGGCCGAAATCGGTATTTTCGGGCCAGACGATGGCTAGGGTTTGAAATCCGACACGCAACCTGAGACACAGTCATAAATTGAGGAGAAGAATGCTACAAGAATCTCGCGGTCGTCGATTTCATCTGGTCTTTTCAGGCGATTTTCGTACCATCCGACAAAAATAGGCCGAAATCGGTATTTTCAGGCCAGACGATGGCTAGGGTTTGAAATCCGACACGGAACCCGAGACACATTCATAAATTTAGGAGAAGAATGCTATAAGGATCTCGCGGTCGTCTATTTCATCTGCACTTTTCGGGCGATTTTCGTACCACCCAACAAAAATGGGCTGAAATTGGTATTTTCGGGCAAGACGATGGCTAGGGTTTGAAATCCGACACGGAACCCGAGACACAGTCATAAATTGAGGAGAAGAATGCTACAAGGATCTCGTGGTCGTCGATTTCATCTGGACTTTTCGGGCCATTTTCGTACCACCCGAAAAAAATGGGCCGAAATCGGTATTTTCGGGCCAGACAATGGCTAGGGTTTGAAATCCCACACGGAACCCGAGACACATTCATAAATTTAGGAGAAGAATGCTACAAGGATCTCGCGGTCGTCGATTTCATCTGCACTTTTCGGGCGATTTTCGTACCACTTGACAAAAATGGGCCGAAATCGGTATTTTTGGGCCAGACGATGGCTAGGGTTTGAAATCCTACACGGAACTCGAGACACAGTCATAAATTTTGGAGAAGAATGCTACAAAGATCTCGCGGTCGTCGATTTCATCTGGTCTTTTCAGGCGATTTCCGTACCACCCGAAAAAAATGGGCCAAAATCAGTATTTTCAGGCCAGACGATGGCTAGGGTTTGAAATCCAACACGGAACCCGAGACACATTCATAAATTTAGGAGAAGAATGCTACAAGGATCTCGCGGCCGTCGATTTCATCTGCACTTTTCGGGCGATTTTCGTACCATCCGACAAAAATAAGCCGAAATCGGTATTTTCGGGCCAAACGATGGCAAGGGTTTGAAATCCGACACGAAATCCGAGACACATTCATAAATTTAGGAGAAGAATGCTACAAGGATCTCGCTGTCGTCGATTTCATCTGCACTTTTTCGGGCGATTTTCATACCACCCGACAAAAATGGGCCGAAATCGGTATTTTTGGGCCAGACGATGGCTAGGGTTTGAAATCCTACACGGAACTCGAGACACAGTCAGAAATTCAGGAGAAGAATGCTACAAGAATCTCACGGTCGTCGATTTCATCTGCACTTTTCGGGCGATTTTCGTACCACCCGACAAAAATGGGCCGAAATCGGTATTTTCGGGCCAGACGATGGCTAGGGTTTGAAATCCGACACGGAACCCGAGACACAGTCATAAATTGAGGAGAAGAATGCTATATGGATCTTGCGGTCGTCGATTTCATCTGCACTTTTCAGGCGATTTTCGTACCACCCGAAAAAAATGGGCCGAAATCGGTATTTTCGGGCCAGTCGATGGCTAGGGTTTGAAATCCGACACGGAACCCGAGACACATTCATAAATTTAGGAGAAAAATGCTACAAGGATCTCGTGGTCGTCGATTTCATCAGCACTTTTCGGGCGATTTTCGTACCACTTGACAAAAATGGGCCGAAATCGGTATTTTCTTGCCAGACGATGGCTAGGGTTTGAAATCCTACACGGAACCCGAGACACAGTCATAAATTTTGGAGAAGAATGCTACAAAGATCTCGCGGTCGTCGATTTCATCTAGTCTTTTCAGGCGATTTCCGTACCACCCGAAAAAAATGGGCCGAAATCGGTATTTTCGGGCCAGACGATGGCTAGGGTTTGAAATCCGACACGGAACCCGAGACACATTCATAAATTTAGGAGAAGAATACTACAAGGATCTCGCGGTCGTCGATTTCATCTGCACTTTTCAGGCGATTTTCGTACCATCCGACAAAAATAGGCCGAAATCGGTATTTTCGGGCCAGACGATGGCTAGGGTTTGAAATCCGACACGGAACCCGAGACACATTCATAAATTTAGGAGAAGAATGCTATAAGGATCTCGCGGTCGTCTATTTCATCTGCACTTTTCGGGCGATTTTCGTACCACCCAACAAAAATGGGTTGAAATTGGTATTTTCGGGCAAGACGATGGCTAGGGTTTGAAATCCGACACGGAACCCGAGACACAGTCATAAATTGAGGAGAAGAATGCTATATGGATCTCGCGGTCGTCGATTTCATCTGCACTTTTCAGGCGATTTTCGTACCACCCGAAAAAAATGGGCCGAAATCGGTATTTTCGGGCCAGACGATGGCTAGGGTTTGAAATCCGACACGGAACCCGAGACACATTCATAAATTTAGGAGAAGAATGCTACAAGGATCTTGCAGTCGTCGATTTCATCTGCACTTTTCGGGCGATTTTCGTACCACTTGACAAAAATGGGCCGAAATCGGTATTTTCGGGCCAAACGATGGCTAGGGTTTGAAATCCTACACGGAACCCGAGACACAGTCATAAATTTTGGTGAAAAATGCTACAAAGATCTCGCGGTCGTCGATTTCATCTGGTCTTTTCAGGCGATTTCCGTACCACCCGAAAAAAATGGGCCGAAATCGGTATTTTCGGGCCAGACGATGGCTAGGGTTTGAAATCCGACACGGAACGCGAGACACATTCATAAATTTAGGAGAAGAATGCTACAAGGATCTAGCGGTCGTCGATTTCATCTGCACTTTTCGGGCAATTTTCGTACCATCCGACAAAAATAGGCCGAAATCGGTATTTTCAGGCCAAACGATGGCAAGGGTTTGAAATCCGACACGAAACCCGAGACACAGTCATAAATTTAGGAGAAGAATGCTACAAGGATCTCGCGGTCGTCGATTTCATCTGCACTTTTTCGGGCGATTTTCGTACCACCCGACAAAAATGGGCCGAAATCGGTATTTTCGGGCCAGACGATGGCTAGGGTTTGAAATCCTACACGGAACCCGAGACACAGTCAGAAATTCAGGAGAAAAATGCTACAAGAATCTCGCGGTCGTCGATTACATCTGCACTTTTCGGGCGATTTTCGTACCACTCGACAAAAATGGGCCGAAATCGGTATTTTCGGGCCAGACGATGGCTAGGGTTTGAAATCCTTCACGGAACCCGAGACACAGTCAGAATTTCAGGAGAAGAATGCTACAAGAATATCGCGGTCGTCGATTTCATCTGGACTTTTCGGGCCATTTTCGTACCACCGGTCATAAATGGGCCAAAATCGGTATTTTCGGGCCAGACGATGGCTAGGGTTTGAAATCCGACACGGAACCCGAGACACAGTCATAAATCTTGGAGAAGAATGCTACAAGGATCTCGCGGTCGTCGATTTCATCTGGACTTTTCAGGCCATTTTCGTACCACCCGACAAAAATGGGTCGAAATCGGTATTTTCGGGCCAAACGATGGCTAGGGTTTGATATCTGACACGAAACCCGACACATTCATAAATTAAGGAGAAGATTGCTACAAGGATCTCGCGGTCGTCGATTTCATCTGCACTTTTCGGGCGATTTTTGTACCACCCGACAAAAATGGGCCGAAATCGGTATTTTCGGGCCAGACGATGACTAGGGTTTGAAATCCGACACGGAACCCGAGACACAGTCATAAATTGAGGAGAAGAACGCTATAAGGATCTCGCGGTCGTCGATTTCATCTGCACTTTTCGGGCGATTTTTGTACCACCCGACAAAAATGGGCCGAAATCGGTATTTTCGGGCCAGACGATGGCTAGGGTTTGAAATCCGACACGGAACCCGAGACACAGTCATAAATTTTGGAGAAGAATGCTACAAGGATCTCGCAGTCGTCGATTTCATCTGGACTTTTCGGGCCATTTTCGTACCACCCGACAAAAATGGGCCGAAATCGGTATTTTCGGGCCAGACGATGGCTAGGGTTTGAAATCCGACACGGAACCCGAGACACAGTCATAAATTTTGGAGAAGAATGATACAAGGATCACGCGGTCGTCGATTTCATCTGGACTTTTCGGGCCATTTTCGTACCACCCGACAAAAATAGGCCGAAATCGGTATTTTCGGGCCAGACGATGGCTAGGGTTTGAAATCCGACACGGAACCCGAGACACATTCATAAATTTAGGAGAAGAATGCTACAAGGATCTCGCGGTCGTCGATTTCATCTGCACTTTTCGGGCGATTTTCGTACCACCCGACAAAAATGGGCCGAAATTGGTATTTTCGGGCCAAACGATGGCTAGGGTTTGAAATCCGACACGAAACCCGAGACACATTCATAAATTTAGGAGAAGAATGCTACAAGAATCTCGCGGTCGTCGATTTCATCTGCACTTTTCGGGCGATTTTCGTACCACCCGAAAAAAATGGGCCGAAATCGGTATTTTCGGGCCAGACGATGGCTAGGGTTTGAAATCCGACACGGAACCCGAGACACATTCATAAATTTAGGAGAAGAATGCTACAAGGATCTCGCGGTCGTCGATTTCATCTGCACTTTTCGGGCGATTTTCGTACCACTTGACAAAAATGGGCCGAAATCGGTATTTTTGGGCCAGACGATGGCTAGGGTTTGAAATCCTACACGGAACTCGAGACACAGTCATAAATTTTGGAGAAGAATGCTACAAAGATCTCGCGGTCGTCGATTTCATCTGGTCTTTTCAGGCGATTTCCGTACCACCCGAAAAAAATGGGCCAAAATCAGTATTTTCAGGCCAGACGATGGCTAGGGTTTGAAATCCAACACGGAACCCGAGACACATTCATAAATTTAGGAGAAGAATGCTACAAGGATCTCGCGGCCGTCGATTTCATCTGCACTTTTCGGGCGATTTTCGTACCATCCGACAAAAATAAGCCGAAATCGGTATTTTCGGGCCAAACGATGGCAAGGGTTTGAAATCCGACACGAAATCCGAGACACATTCATAAATTTAGGAGAAGAATGCTACAAGGATCTCGCTGTCGTCGATTTCATCTGCACTTTTTCGGGCGATTTTCATACCACCCGACAAAAATGGGCCGAAATCGGTATTTTTGGGCCAGACGATGGCTAGGGTTTGAAATCCTACACGGAACTCGAGACACAGTCAGAAATTCAGGAGAAGAATGCTACAAGAATCTCACGGTCGTCGATTTCATCTGCACTTTTCGGGCGATTTTCGTACCACCCGACAAAAATGGGCCGAAATCGGTATTTTCGGGCCAGACGATGGCTAGGGTTTGAAATCCGACACGGAACCCGAGACACAGTCATAAATTGAGGAGAAGAATGCTATATGGATCTTGCGGTCGTCGATTTCATCTGCACTTTTCAGGCGATTTTCGTACCACCCGAAAAAAATGGGCCGAAATCGGTATTTTCGGGCCAGTCGATGGCTAGGGTTTGAAATCCGACACGGAACCCGAGACACATTCATAAATTTAGGAGAAAAATGCTACAAGGATCTCGTGGTCGTCGATTTCATCAGCACTTTTCGGGCGATTTTCGTACCACTTGACAAAAATGGGCCGAAATCGGTATTTTCTTGCCAGACGATGGCTAGGGTTTGAAATCCTACACGGAACCCGAGACACAGTCATAAATTTTGGAGAAGAATGCTACAAAGATCTCGCGGTCGTCGATTTCATCTAGTCTTTTCAGGCGATTTCCGTACCACCCGAAAAAAATGGGCCGAAATCGGTATTTTCGGGCCAGACGATGGCTAGGGTTTGAAATCCGACACGGAACCCGAGACACATTCATAAATTTAGGAGAAGAATACTACAAGGATCTCGCGGTCGTCGATTTCATCTGCACTTTTCAGGCGATTTTCGTACCATCCGACAAAAATAGGCCGAAATCGGTATTTTCGGGCCAGACGATGGCTAGGGTTTGAAATCCGACACGGAACCCGAGACACATTCATAAATTTAGGAGAAGAATGCTATAAGGATCTCGCGGTCGTCTATTTCATCTGCACTTTTCGGGCGATTTTCGTACCACCCAACAAAAATGGGTTGAAATTGGTATTTTCGGGCAAGACGATGGCTAGGGTTTGAAATCCGACACGGAACCCGAGACACAGTCATAAATTGAGGAGAAGAATGCTATATGGATCTCGCGGTCGTCGATTTCATCTGCACTTTTCAGGCGATTTTCGTACCACCCGAAAAAAATGGGCCGAAATCGGTATTTTCGGGCCAGACGATGGCTAGGGTTTGAAATCCGACACGGAACCCGAGACACATTCATAAATTTAGGAGAAGAATGCTACAAGGATATTGCGGTCGTCGATTTCATCTGCACTTTTCGGGCGATTTTCGTACCACTTGACAAAAATGGGCCGAAATCGGTATTTTCGGGCCAGACGATGGCTAGGGTTTGAAATCCTACACGGAACCCGAGACACAGTCATAAATTTTGGTGAAAAATACTACAAAGATCTCGCGGTCGTCGATTTCATCTGGTCTTTTCAGGCGATTTCCGTACCACCCGAAAAAAATGGGCCGAAATCGGTATTTTCGGGCCAGACGATGGCTAGGGTTTGAAATCCGACACGGAACCCGAGACACATTCATAAATTTAGGAGAAGAATGCTACAAGGATCTAGCGGTCGTCGATTTCATCTGCACTTTTCGGGCAATTTTCGTACCATCCGACAAAAATAGGCCGAAATCGGTATTTTCGGGCCAAACGATGGCAAGGGTTTGAAATCCGACACGAAACCCGAGACACAATCATAAATTTAGGAGAAGAATGCTACAAGGATCTCGCGGTCGTCGATTTCATCTGCACTTTTTCGGGCGATTTTCGTACCACCCGACAAAAATGGGCCGAAATCGGTATTTTCGGGCCAGACGATGGCTAGGGTTTGAAATCCTACACGGAACCCGAGACACAGTCAGAAATTCAGGAGAAGAATGCTACAAGAATCTCGCGGTCGTCGATTACATCTGCACTTTTCGGGCGATTTTCGTACCACCCGACAAAAATGGGCCGAAATCGGTATTTTCGGGCCAGACGATGGCTAGGGTTTGAAATCCTACACGGAACCCGAGACACAGTCAGAATTTCAGGAGAAGAATGCTACAAGAATATCGCGGTCGTCGATTTCATCTGGACTTTTCGGGCCAATTTCGTACCACCCGACAAAAATGGGCTGAAATCGGTATTTTCGGGCCAGACGATGGCTAGGGTTTGAAATCCGAAACGGAACCCGAGACACAATCACAAATTGAGGAGAAGAATGCTACAAGGATCTCGCGATCGTCGATTTCATCTGCACTTTTCGGACGATTTTCGTACCACCGGTCATAAATGGGCCAAAATCGGTATTTTCGGGCCAGACGATGGCTAGGGTTTGAAATCCGACACGGAACCCGAGACACAGTCATAAATCTTGGAGAAGAATGCTACAAGGATCTCGCGGTCGTCGATTTCATCTGGACTTTTCAGGCCATTTTCGTACCACCCGACAAAAATGGGTCGAAATCGGTATTTTCGGGCCAAACGATGGCTAGGGTTTGATATCTGACACGAAACCCGACACATTCATAAATTAAGGAGAAGATTGCTACAAGGATCTCGCGGTCGTCAATTTCATCTGCACTTTTCGGGCGATTTTTGTACCACCCGACAAAAATGGGCCGAAATCGGTATTTTCGGACCAGACGATGACTAGGGTTTGAAATCCGACACGGAACCCGAGACACAGTCATAAATTGAGGAGAAGAACGCTATAAGGATCTCGCGGTCGTCGATTTCATCTGCACTTTTCGGGCGATTTTTGTACCACCCGACAAAAATGGGCCGAAATCGGTATTTTCGGGCCAGACGATGGCTAGGGTTTGAAATCCGACACGGAACCCGAGACACAGTCATAAATTTAGGAGAAGAATGCTACAAGGATCTCACGGTCGTCGATTTCATCTGGACTTTTCGGGCGATTTTCGTACCACCCGACAAAAATGGGCCAAAATCGGTATTTGACGCCCAGACGATGGGTAGGGTTTGAAATCCGACATGGAACCCGAGACACAGTCATAAATTTAGGAGAAGAATGCTACAAGGATCTCGTGGTTGTCGATTTCATCTGGACTTTTCATGCGATTTTCGTACCACCCGACAAAAATGGGCCGAAATCGGTATTTTCGGGCCAGGCGATGGCTAGGGTTTGAAATCTGACACGGAACCTGAGACACAGTCATAAATTTAGGAGAAGAATGCTACAAGGATCTCGCGGTCGTCGATTTCATCTGCACTTTTCGGGCGATTTTCGTACCACCTGACAAAAATGGGCCGAAATCGGTATTTTCGGGCCAGACGATGGCTAGGGTTTGAAATCCGACACGGAACCCGAGACACATTCATAAATTTAGGAGAAGAATGCTACAAGGATCTAGCGGTCGTCGATTTCATCTGCACTTTTCGGGCAATTTTCGTACCATCCGACAAAAATAGGCCGAAATCGGTATTTTCAGGCCAAACGATGGCAAGGGTTTGAAATCCGACACGAAACCCGAGACACAGTCATAAATTTAGGAGAAGAATGCTACAAGGATCTCGCGGTCGTCGATTTCATCTGCACTTTTTCGGGCGATTTTCGTACCACCCGACAAAAATGGGCCGAAATCGGTATTTTCGGGCCAGACGATGGCTAGGGTTTGAAATCCTACACGGAACCCGAGACACAGTCAGAAATTCAGGAGAAAAATGCTACAAGAATCTCGCGGTCGTCGATTACATCTGCACTTTTCGGGCGATTTTCGTACCACTCGACAAAAATGGGCCGAAATCGGTATTTTCGGGCCAGACGATGGCTAGGGTTTGAAATCCTTCACGGAACCCGAGACACAGTCAGAATTTCAGGAGAAGAATGCTACAAGAATATCGCGGTCGTCGATTTCATCTGGACTTTTCGGGCCATTTTCGTACCACCGGTCATAAATGGGCCAAAATCGGTATTTTCGGGCCAGACGATGGCTAGGGTTTGAAATCCGACACGGAACCCGAGACACAGTCATAAATCTTGGAGAAGAATGCTACAAGGATCTCGCGGTCGTCGATTTCATCTGGACTTTTCAGGCCATTTTCGTACCACCCGACAAAAATGGGTCGAAATCGGTATTTTCGGGCCAAACGATGGCTAGGGTTTGATATCTGACACGAAACCCGACACATTCATAAATTAAGGAGAAGATTGCTACAAGGATCTCGCGGTCGTCGATTTCATCTGCACTTTTCGGGCGATTTTCGTACCACCCGACAAAAATGGGCCGAAATCGGTATTTTCGAACCAGACGATGGCTAGGGTTTGAAATCCGACACGAAACCCGAGACACAGTCATAAAATTAGGAGAAGAATGCTACAAGAATCTCGCGGTCGTCGATTTCATCTGCACTTTTTCGGGCGATTTTCATACCACCCGACAAAAATGAGCCGAAATCGGTATTTTCGTGCCAGACGATGGCTAGGGTTTGAAATCCTACACGGAACCCGAGACACAGTCAGAAATTCAGGAGAAGAATGCTACAAGAATCTCGCGGTGGTCGATTTCATCAGCACTTTTCAGGCGATTTTCGTACCACCCGACAAAAATGGGCCGAAATCGGTATTTTCGGGCCAGACGATGGCTAGGGATTGAAATCCGACACGGAACCCGAGACACTGTCATAAATTGAGGAGAAGAATGCTATATGGATCTCGCGGTCGTCAATTTGATCTGCACTTTTCGGCCGATTTTCGTACCACCCGACAAAAATAGGCCGAAATCGGTATTTTCGGGCTAGACGATGGCTAGGGTTTGAAATCCGACACGGAACCCGAGACACAGTCATAAATTGAGGAGAAGAATGCTATATGGATCTCGCGGTCGTCGATTTCATCTGCACTTTTCGGGCGATTTTCGTACCACCCGACAAAAATGGGCCGAAATCGGTATTTTCGGGACAGACGATGGCTAGGGTTTGAAATCCTACACGAACCCGAGACACAGTCAGAAATTCATGAGAAGAATGCTACAAGAATCTCGCGGTCGTCGATTTCATCTGCACTTTTCGGGCGATTTTCGTACCACCCGACAAAAATGGGCCGAAATCGGTATTTTCGGGCCAGACGATGGCTAGGGTTTGAAATCCGACACGAAACCCGAGACACAGTCATAAATTAAGGAGAAGAATGCTACAAGGATCTCGCGGTCGTCGATTTCATCTGCACTTTTCGGGCGATTTTCGTACCACCCGACAAAAATGGGCCGAAATCGGTATTTTCGGGCCAGACGATGGCTAGGGTTTGAAATCCGACACGGAACCCGAGACACAGTCATAAATTTTGGAGAAGAATACTATAAGGATCTCGCGGTTGTCTATTTCATCTGCACTTTTCGGGCGATTTTCGTACCACCCAACAAAAATGGGCCGAAATCGGTATTTTCGGGCAAGACTATGGCTAGGGATTGAAATCCGACACGAAACCCGAGAAACAGTCATAAATTTAGGAGAAAAATGTTATAAGAATCTCGCGGTCGTCGATTTCATCTGCACTTTTCGGGCGATTTTCTAACCACGAGACAAAAATGGGCCAAAATCTATATTTTCGGGCCAGACGATGGCTAGGGTTTGAAATCCGACACGAAACCTGAGACACAGTCATAAATTTAGGAGAAGAATGCTACAAGAATCTCGCGGTTGTTGATTTCATCTGCACTATTCGGGCGATTTTCGTACCACCCGACAAAAATGGGCCGAAATCGGTATTTTCGGGCCAGACGATGGCTAGGGTTTGAAATCCGACACGGAACCCGAGACACAGTCATAAATTGAGGAGAAGAATGCTATATGGATCTTGCGGTCGTCGATTTCATCTGCACTTTTCAGGCGATTTTCGTACCACCCGAAAAAAATGGGCCGAAATCGGTATTTTCGGGCCAGTCGATGGCTAGGGTTTGAAATCCGACACGGAACCCGAGACACATTCATAAATTTAGGAGAAAAATGCTACAAGGATCTCGTGGTCGTCGATTTCATCAGCACTTTTCGGGCGATTTTCGTACCACTTGACAAAAATGGGCCGAAATCGGTATTTTCTTGCCAGACGATGGCTAGGGTTTGAAATCCTACACGGAACCCGAGACACAGTCATAAATTTTGGAGAAGAATGCTACAAAGATCTCGCGGTCGTCGATTTCATCTAGTCTTTTCAGGCGATTTCCGTACCACCCGAAAAAAATGGGCCGAAATCGGTATTTTCGGGCCAGACGATGGCTAGGGTTTGAAATCCGACACGGAACCCGAGACACATTCATAAATTTAGGAGAAGAATACTACAAGGATCTCGCGGTCGTCGATTTCATCTGCACTTTTCAGGCGATTTTCGTACCATCCGACAAAAATAGGCCGAAATCGGTATTTTCGGGCCAGACGATGGCTAGGGTTTGAAATCCGACACGGAACCCGAGACACATTCATAAATTTAGGAGAAGAATGCTATAAGGATCTCGCGGTCGTCTATTTCATCTGCACTTTTCGGGCGATTTTCGTACCACCCAACAAAAATGGGTTGAAATTGGTATTTTCGGGCAAGACGATGGCTAGGGTTTGAAATCCGACACGGAACCCGAGACACAGTCATAAATTGAGGAGAAGAATGCTATATGGATCTCGCGGTCGTCGATTTCATCTGCACTTTTCAGGCGATTTTCGTACCACCCGAAAAAAATGGGCCGAAATCGGTATTTTCGGGCCAGACGATGGCTAGGGTTTGAAATCCGACACGGAACCCGAGACACATTCATAAATTTAGGAGAAGAATGCTACAAGGATCTTGCGGTCGTCGATTTCATCTGCACTTTTCGGGCGATTTTCGTACCACTTGACAAAAATGGGCCGAAATCGGTATTTTCGGGCCAAACGATGGCTAGGGTTTGAAATCCTACACGGAACCCGAGACACAGTCATAAATTTTGGTGAAAAATGCTACAAAGATCTCGCGGTCGTCGATTTCATCTGGTCTTTTCAGGCGATTTCCGTACCACCCGAAAAAAATGGGCCGAAATCGGTATTTTCGGGCCAGACGATGGCTAGGGTTTGAAATCCGACACGGAACCCGAGACACATTCATAAATTTAGGAGAAGAATGCTACAAGGATCTAGCGGTCGTCGATTTCATCTGCACTTTTCGGGCAATTTTCGTACCATCCGACAAAAATAGGCCGAAATCGGTATTTTTGGGCCAAACGATGGCAAGGGTTTGAAATCCGACACGAAACCCGAGACACAATCATAAATTTAGGAGAAGAATGCTACAAGGATCTCGCGGTCGTCGATTTCATCTGCACTTTTTCGGGCGATTTTCGTACCACCCGACAAAAATGGGCCAAAATCGGTATTTTCGGGCCAGATGATGGCTAGGGTTTGAAATCCTACACGGAACCCGAGACACAGTCAGAAATTCAGGAGAAGAATGCTACAAGAATCTCGCGGTCGTCGATTACATCTGCACTTTTCGGGCGATTTTCGTACCACCCGACAAAAATGGGCCGAAATCGGTATTTTCGGGCCAGACGATGGCTAGGGTTTGAAATCCTACACGGAACCCGAGACACAGTCAGAATTTCAGGAGAAGAATGCTACAAGAATATCGCGGTCGTCGATTTCATCTGGACTTTTCGGGCCAATTTCGTACCACCCGACAAAAATGGGCTGAAATCGGTATTTTCGGGCCAGACGATGGCTAGGGTTTGAAATCCGAAACGGAACCCGAGACACAATCACAAATTGAGGAGAAGAATGCTACAAGGATCTCGCGATCGTCGATTTCATCTGCACTTTTCGGACGATTTTCGTACCACCGGTCATAAATGGGCCAAAATCGGTATTTTCGGGCCAGACGATGGCTAGGGTTTGAAATCCGACACGGAACCCGAGACACAGTCATAAATCTTGGAGAAGAATGCTACAAGGATCTCGCGGTCGTCGATTTCATCTGGACTTTTCAGGCCATTTTCGTACCACCCGACAAAAATGGGTCGAAATCGGTATTTTCGGGCCAAACGATGGCTAGGGTTTGATATCTGACACGAAACCCGACACATTCATAAATTAAGGAGAAGATTGCTACAAGGATCTCGCGGTCGTCGATTTCATCTGCACTTTTCGGGCGATTTTTGTACCACCCGACAAAAATGGGCCGAAATCGGTATTTTCGGGCCAGACGATGACTAGGGTTTTAAATCCGACACGGAACCCGAGACACAGTCATAAATTGAGGAGAAGAACGCTATAAGGATCTCGCGGTCGTCGATTTCATCTGCACTTTTCGGGCGATTTTTGTACCACCCGACAAAAATGGGCCGAAATCGGTATTTTCGGGCCAGACGATGGCTAGGGTTTGAAATCCTACACGGAACCCGAGACATAGTCATAAATTTTGGAGAAGAATGCTACAAGGATCTCCCAATCGTCGATTTCATTTGCACTTTTTGGACGATTTTCGTACCACTCGTCAAAAATGGGCCGAAATCGGTATTTTCAGGCCAGACGATGGCTAGGGTTTGAAATCCGACACTGAACCCGAGACACAGTCATAAATTGAGGAGAAGAATGCTACAAGGATCTCGCGATCGTCGATTTCATCTGCACTTTTCGGACGATTTTCGTACCACCGGTCAAAAATGGGCCAAAATCGGTATTTTCGGGCCAGACGATGGCTAGGGTTTGAAATCCGACACGGAACCCGAGACACAGTCATAAATCTTGGAGAAGAATGCTACAAGGATCTCGCGTTCGTCGATTTCATCTGGACTTTTCAGGCCATTTTCGTACCACCGGACAAAAATGGGTCGAAATCGGTATTTTCGGGCCAGACGATGGCTAGGGTTTGATATCTGACACGAAACCCGACACATTCATAAATTAAGGAGAAGATTGCTACAAGGATCTCGCGGTCGTCGATTTCATCTGCACTTTTCGGGCGATTTTCGTACCACCCGACAAAAATGGGCCGAAATCGGTATTTTCGGGCCAGACGATGACTAGGGTTTGAAATCCGACACGGAACCCGAGACACAATCATAAATTGAGGAGAAGAACGCTATAAGGATCTCGCGGTCGTCGATTTCATCTGCACTTTTCGGGCGATTTTCGTACCACCCGACAAAAATGGGCCGAAATCGGTATTTTCAGGCCAGACAATGGCTAGGGTTTGAAATCCTACACGGAACCCGAGACACAGTCATAAATTGAGGAGAAGAATGCTACAAGGATCTCGCGGTCGTCGATTTCATCTGGACTTTTCGGGCCATTTTCGTACCACCCGACAAAAATAGGCTGAAATCGGTATTTTCGGGCCAGAGGATGGCTAGGGTTTGAAATCCGACACGAAACCCGAGACACATTCATAAATTAAGGAGAAGAATGCTACAAGGATCTCGCGGTCGTCGATTTCATCTACACTTTTCGGGCGATTTTCGTACCACCCGACAAAAATGGGCTGAAATCGGTATTTTCGGGCCAGACGATGGCTAGGGTTTTATATCCGAAACGGAACCCGAGACGCAGTCACAAATTGAGGAGAAGAATGCTACAAGGATCTCGCGGTCGTCGATTTCATCTGCACTTTTCGGACTATTTTCGTACCAACGGTCAAAAATGGGCCGAAATCGGTATTTTTGGGCCAGAAGATGGCTAGGGTTTGAAATCCGACACGGAACCCGAGACACAGTCAGAAATTCAGGAGAAGAATGCTACAAGGATCTTGCGGTCGTCGATTTCATCTGCACTTTTCGGGCGATTTTCGTACCACCCGACAAAAATAGGCCGAAATCGGTATTTTCGGGCCAGACGATGGCTAGGGTTGGATATCTGACACGGAACCCGAGACACATTCATAAATTGAGGAGAAGAATGCTACAAGGATCTCGCGGTCGTCGATTTCATCTGCACTTTTCAGGCGATTTTCGTACCACCCGACAAAAATGGGCCGAAATCGGTATTTTCGGGCCAGACGATGGCTAGGGTTTGAAATCCGACACGGAACCCGAGACACAGTCATAAATTGAGGAGAAGAACGCTATAAGGATCTCGCGGTCGTCGATTTCATCTGTACTTTTCGGGCGATTTTCGTAACACCCAGCAAAAATGGGCCGAAATCGGTATTTTCGGGCCAGACGATGGCTAGGGTTTGAAATCCGACACGGAACCCGAGACACAGTCATAAATTGAGGAGAAGAATGCTATATGGATCTCGCGGTCGTCGATTTCATCTGCACTTTTCGGGCGATTTTCGTACCACCCGACAAAAATGGGCCGAAATCGGTATTTTCGGGCCAGACGATGGCTAGGGTTTGAAATCCGACACGGAACC
>JBBPBP010009779.1:68378714-68392111 GCA_037974735.1 Cicer chorassanicum
ACGATGGCTAGGGTTTGAAATCAGACACGGAACCCGAGACACAGTCATAAATTTTGGAGAAGAATGCTACAAGGATCTCGCGGTCGTCGATTTCATCTGGACTTTTCGGGCCATTTTCGTACCACCCGACAAAAATGGGCCGAAATCGGTATTTTCGGGCCAGACGATGGCTAGGGTTTGAAATCCGACATGGAACCCGAGACGCATTCATAAATTTGGAAGAAGAATGCTACAAGGATCTCGCGGTCGTCGATTTCATCTGCACTTTTCGGGCGATTTTCGTACCACCCGACAAAAATGGGCCGAAATCGGTATTTTCGGGCCAGACGATGGCTAGGGTTTGAAATCCGACACGGAACCTGAAACAAAGTCATAAATTGAGGAGAGGAATGCTATAAGGATCTCGCGGTCGTCGATTTCATCTGCACTTTTCGAGCGATTTTCGTACCACCCGACAAAAGTGGGCCGATATCGATATTTTCGGGCCAGACGATGGCTAGGGTTTGAAATTCGACACGGAACCCGAGACACATTCATAAATTTAAGAGAAGAATGATACAAGGATCACGCGGTCGTTGATTTCATCTGCACTTTTCGGGCGATTTTCGTACCACCCGACAAAAATGGGCCAAAATCGGTATTTTCGGGCCAGACGATGGCTAGGGTTTGAAATCCGACACGAAACCCGAGACACATTCATAAATTTAGGAGAAGAATGCTACAAGAATCTCGCTGTCGTCGATTTCATTTGCACTTTTCGGGCGATTTTCGTACCACCCGACAAAAATTGGCCGAAATCGGTATTTTCGGGCTAAACGATGGCTAGGGTTTGAAATCCGACACAGAACCCGAGACACAGTCATAAATTGAGGAGAAGAATGCTACAAGGATCTCGCGGTCGTCGATTTCATCTGGAGTTTTTGGGCCATTTTCGTACCACCCGACAAAAATGGGCTGAAATCGGTATTTTCGGGCCATACGATGGCTAGGGTTTGAAATCAGACACGGAACCCGAGACACATTCATAAATTAAGGAGAAGAATGCTACAAGGATCTCGCGGTCGTCGATTTCATCTGCACTTTTCGGGCGATTTTCGTACCACCCGACAAAAATGGGCCGAAATCGGTATTTTCGGGCCAGACGATGGCTAGGGTTTGAAATCCGACACGGAACCCGAGACACAGTCATAAATTTTGGAGAAGAATACTATAAGGATCTCGCGGTTGTCTATTTCATCTGCACTTTTCGGGCGATTTTCGTACCACCCAACAAAAATGGGCCGAAATCGGTATTTTCGGGCAAGACTATGGCTAGGGATTGAAATCCGACACGAAACCCGAGACACAGTCATAAATTTAGGAGAAGAATGTTATAAGAATCTCGCGGTCGTCGATTTCATCTGCACTTTTCGGGCGATTTTCTAACCACGAGACAAAAATGGGCCAAAATCTATATTTTCGGGCCAGACGATGGCTAGGGTTTGAAATCCGACACGAAACCTGAGACACAGTCATAAATTTAGGAGAAGAATGCTACAAGAATCTCGCGGTTGTTGATTTCATCTGCACTATTCGGGCGATTTTCGTACCACCCGACAAAAATGGGCCGAAATCGGTATTTTCGGGCCAGACGATGGCTAGGGTTTGAAATCCGACACGGAACCCGAGACACAGTCATAAATTGAGGAGAAGAATGCTATATGGATCTCGCGGTCGTCGATTTCATCTGCACTTTTCAGGCGATTTTCGTACCACCCGAAAAAAATGGGCCGAAATCGGTATTTTCGGGCCAGACGATGGCTAGGGTTTGAAATCCGACACGGAACCCGAGACACATTCATAAATTTAGGAGAAGAATGCTACAAGGATCTTGCGGTCGTCGATTTCATCTGCACTTTTCGGGCGATTTTCGTACCACTTGACAAAAATGGGCCGAAATCGGTATTTTCGGGCCAAACGATGGCTAGGGTTTGAAATCCTACACGGAACCCGAGACACAGTCATAAATTTTGGTGAAAAATGCTACAAAGATCTCGCGGTCGTCGATTTCATCTGGTCTTTTCAGGCGATTTCCGTACCACCCGAAAAAAATGGGCCGAAATCGGTATTTTCGGGCCAGACGATGGCTAGGGTTTTAAATCCGAAACGGAACCCGAGACGCAGTCACAAATTGAGGAGAAGAATGCTACAAGGATCTCGCGGTCGTCGATTTCATCTGCACTTTTCGGGCGATTTTCGTACCAGCCGACAAAAATGGGCCGAAATCGGTATTTTCGGGCCAGACGATGGCTAGGGTTTGAAATCCTACACGGAACCCGAGACACAGTCAGAATTTCAGGAGAAGAATGCTACAAGAATATCGCGGTCGTCGATTTCATCTGGACTTTTCGGGCCATTTTCGTACCACCCGACAAAAATGGGCTGAAATCGGTATTTTCGGGCCAAACGATGGCTAGGGTTTGAAATCCGAAACGGAACCCGAGACACAATCACAAATTGAGGAGAAGAATGCTACAAGGATCTCGCGATCGTCGATTTCATCTGCACTTTTCGGACGATTTTCGTACCACCGGTCAAAAATGGGCCAAAATCGGTATTTTCGGGCCAGACGATGGCTAGGGTTTGAAATCCGACACGGAACCCGAGACACAGTCATAAATCTTGGAGAAGAATGCTACAAGGATCTCGCGGTCGTCGATTTCATCTGGACTTTTCAGGCCATTTTCGTACCACCCGACAAAAATGGGTCGAAATCGGTATTTTCGGGCCAAACGATGGCTATGGTTTGATATCTGACACGAAACCCGACACATTCATAAATTAAGGAGAAGAATGCTACAAGGATCTCGCGGTCGTCGATTTCATCTGGACTTTTCAGGCCATTTTCGTACCACCCGACAAAAATGGGTCGAAATCGGTATTTTCGGGCCAAACGATGGCTAGGGTTTGATATCTGACACGAAACCCGACACATTCATAAATTAAGGAGAAGATTGCTACAAGGATCTCGCGGTCGTCGATTTCATCTGCACTTTTCGGGCGATTTTTGTACCACCCGACAAAAATGGGCCGAAATCGGTATTTTCGGGCCAGACGATGACTAGGGTTTGAAATCCGACACGGAACCCGAGACACAGTCATAAATTGAGGAGAAGAACGCTATAAGGATCTCGCGGTCGTCGATTTCATCTGCACTTTTCGGGCGATTTTTGTACCACCCGACAAAAATGGGCCGAAATCGGTATTTTCGGGCCAGACGATGGCTAGGGTTTGAAATCCGACACGGAACCCGAGACACAGTCATAAATTGAGGAGAAGAATGCTATAAGGATCTCGCGGTCGTCAATTTCATCTGCACTTTTTGGGCGATTTTCATACCACCCGACAAAAATGGGCCGAAATCAGTATTTTCAGGCCAGACGATGGGGCTAGGGTTTGAAATCCTACACGAAACCCAAGACACAGTCATAAATTTTGGAGAAGAATGCTACAAGGATCTCGCGGTCGTCGATTTCATCTGCACTTTTCGGGCGATTTTCGTACCACCCGACAAAAATGGGCCGAAATCGGTATTTTCGGGCCAGACGATGGCTAGGGTTTGAAATCCGACACGGAACCCGAGACACAGTCATAAATTGAGGAGAACAATGCTACAAGGATCTCGCGGTCGTCGATTTCATCTGCACTTTTCAGGCGGTTTTCGTACCACCCGACAAAAATGGGCCGAAATCGGTATTTTCGGGCCAGTCGATGGCTAGGGTTTGAAATCCAAAACGGAACCCGAGACACAGTCATATATTTTGGAGAAGAATGCTATAAGGATCTCGCGGTCGTCGATTTCATCTGCACTTTTCGGGCGATTTTCATACCACCCGACAAAAATGGGCCGAAATCGGTATTTTCGGGCCAGACGATGGCTAGGGTTTGAAATCCGACACGGAACCCGAGACACATTCATAAATTTAGGAGAAGAATGCTACAAGGATCTCGCGGTCGTCGATTTCATCTGTACTTTTCGGGCAATTTTTGTACCACCCGACAAAAATGGGCCGAAATCGGTATTTTCGGGCCAGACGATGGCTAGGGTTTGAAATTCGACACGAAACTCGTGGCAGAGTCATAAATTTTGGAGAAGAATGCTACAAGGATCTCGCGGTCGTCGGTTTCATCTGGACTTTTCGGGCCATTTTCGTACCACCTAACAAAAATGGGCCGAAATCGGTATTTTCGGGCCAGACGATGGCTAGGGTTTGAAATCCGACACGGAACCCGACACACATTCATAAATTTAGGAGAAGAATGCTACAAGGATCTCGCGGTCGTCGATTTCATCTGCACTTTTCGGGCGATTTTCGTACCACCCGACAAAAATGGGCCGAAATCGGTATTTTCGGGCCAGACGATGGCTAGGGTTTGAAATCTGACATGGAACCCGAGACACAGTCATAAATTTAAAAGAAGAATGCTACAAGGATCTCGCGGTCGTCGATTTCATCTGCACTTTTCGGGCGATTTTCGTACCACCCGACAAAAATGGACCGAAATCGGTATTTTCGGGCCAGACGATGGCTAGGGTTTGAAATCCGACACGAAACCCGAGACACATTCATAAATTTAGGAGAAGAATGCTACAAGAATCTCGCTGTCGTCGATTTCATCTGCACTTTTCGGGCATTTTTCGTACCACTCGACAAAAATGGGCCGAAATCGGTATTTTCGGGCCAGACGTTAATAGGGTTTGAAATCCGAAACGGAACCCGAGACACCGTCATAATCTGAGGAGAAGAATGCTACAAGGATCTCGCGGTCGTCGATTTCATCTGCACTTTTCGGGCGATTTTCGTACCACCCCACAAAAATGAGCTGAAATCGGTATTTTCGGGCCAAACGATGGCTAGGTTTTGAAATCCGACACGGAACCCGAGACACAGTCATAAATTTTGGAGAAGAATGCTACAAGGATCTCGCGGTCTTCGATTTCATCTGGACTTTTCGGGCCATTTTCGTACCACCCGACAAAAATGGGCCGAAATCGGTATTTTCGGGCCAGACGATGGCTAGGGTTTGAAATCCGACATGGAACCCGAGACACATTCATAAATTTGGAAGAAGAATGCTACAAGGATCTCGCGATCGTCGATTTCATCTGCACTTTTCGGGCGATTTTCGTACCACCTTAAAAAAATGGGCCGAAATCGGTATTTACGGGCTAGACGATGGCTAGGGTTTGAAATCCGACACGGAACCCGAAACAAAGACATAAATTGAGGAGAGGAATGCTATAAGGATCTCGCGGTCGTCGATTTCATCTGCACTTTTCGGGCGATTTTTGTACCACCCGACAAAAATGGGCCGAAATCGGTATTTTCGGGCCAAACGATGGCTAGGGTTTGAAATCCTACACGGAACCCGAGACACAGTCATAAATTTTGTAGAAAATGCTACAAGGATCTCACGGTCGTCGATTTCATCTGGACTTTTCGGGAGATTTTCGTACCACCCGACAAAAATGGGCCGAAATCGGTATTTTCGGGCCAGACGATGGCTAAGGTTTGAAATCCGACACGGAACCCGAGATACATTCATAAATTTAGGAGAAGAATGCTACAAGGATCTCGTGGTCGTCGATTTCATCTGCACTTTTCGAGCGATTTTTGTACCACCCGACAAAAGTGGGCCGAAATCGGTATTTTCGGGCCAGACGATGGCTAGGGTTTGAAATTCGACACGGAACCCGAGACACATTCATAAATTTAAGAGAAGAATGATACAAGGATCTCGCGGTCGTCGATTTCATCTGCACTTTTAGGGCGATTTTCGTACCACCCGACAAAAATGGGCCGAAATTGGTATTTTCGAACCAGACGATGGCTAGGGTTTGAAATCCTACACGGAACCCTAGACATAGTCATAAATTGAGGAGAAGAATGCTATAAGGATCTTGCGGTCGTTTATTTCATCTGCACTTTTCGGGCGATTTTCGTACCACCCGACAAAAATGTGCCGAAATCGGTATTTTCGGGCCAGACGATGGCTTGGGTTTGAAATCCTACAAGGAACCCGAGACACAGTCATAAATTTTGGAGAAGAATGCTACAAGGATCTCGCGGTCGTCGATTTCATCTGGTCTTTTCTGGCGATTTTCGTACCACTCGAAAAAATGGGCCGAAATCGGTATTTTCGGGCCAGACGATGGCCAGGGTTTGAAATCTGACACGGAACCCGAGACAGAGTCATAAATATAGGAGAAGAATGCTATAAGGATCTCGCGGTCGTCGATTTCATCTGCACTTTTCGGGCGATTTTCGTACCACCCGACAAAAATAGGCCGAAATCGGTATTTTCGGGCCAGACGATGGCTAGGGTTTGAAATCCGACTCGAAACCCGTGACACAATCATAAATTGAGGAGAAGAATGCTACAAGGATCTCGCGGTCGTCGATTTCATCTGCACTTTTCGGGCCATTTTCGTACCACCCGACAAAAATAGGCCGAAATCGGTATTTTTGGGCCAGACGATGGCTAGGGTTTGAAATCCAACACGAAACCCGAGACACAGTCATAAATTTAGGAGAAGAATAATACAAGAATATCGCGGTCGTCGATTTCATCTTCACTTTTCGGGTATTTTTTATACCACTCGACAAAAATGGGCCGAAATCGGTATTTTCAGGCCAGACGATGGCTAGGGTTTGAAATTCGACACGGAACCCGAGACACAATCATTAATTTTGGAGAACAATGCTACAAGGATCTCGCGGTCGTCGATTTCATCTGGACTTTTCGTGCCATTTTCGTACCACCCGACAAAAATGGGCCGAAATCGGTACTTTCGGGCCAGACGATGGCTAGGGTTTGAAATCCGACACGGAACCCGAGACACAGTCATAAATTGAGGAGAAGAATGCTATAAGGATCTCGCGGTCGTCGATTTCATTTGCACTTTTCGGGCGATTTTTGTACCACCCGACAAAAATGGGCGTAAATCGGTATTTTCGGGCCAGACGATGGCTAGGGTTTGAAATCCGACACGAAACCCGAGACACCGTCATAAATTGAGGAGAAGAATGCTACAAGGACTTCGCGATCTTCGATTGCATGTGCACTTTTCGGGCGATTTTGGTACCACCCGACAAAAAAATGCCGAAATCGGTATTTTCGGGCCAAACGATGGCTAGGGTTTGAAATCCGACACAGAACCCGAGACACAGTCATCAATTTTGGAGAAGAATGCTACAAGGATCTCGCGGTCGTCGATTTCATCTGAACTTTTCGGGCCATTTTCGTACCACCCGACAAAAATAGGCCGAAATCGGTATTTTCGGGCCAGACGATGGCTAGGGTTTGAAATCGGACATGGAACCCGAGACGCATTCATAAATTTAGGAGAAGAATGCTACAAGGATCTCGCGGTCGTCGATTTCATCTGCACTTTTCGGGCGATTTTCGTACCACCCGACAAAAATGAGCCGAAATCGGTATTTTCGGGCCAAACGATTGCTAGGTTTTGAAATCCGACATGGAACCCGAGACACAGTCATAAATTTTGGAGAAGAATGCTACAAGGATCTCGCGGTCTTCGATTTCATCTGGACTTTTCGGGCCATTTTCGTACCACCCGACAAAAATGGGCTGAAATCGGTATTTTCGGGCCATACGATGGCTAGGGTTTGAAATCAGACACGGAACCCGAGACACAGTCATAAATTTTGGAGAAGAATGCTACAAGGATCTCGCGGTCGTCGATTTCATCTGGACTTTTCGGGCCATTTTCGTACCACCCGACAAAAATGGGCCGAAATCGGTATTTTCGGGCTAGACGATGGCTAGGGTTTGAAATCCGACACGGAACCCGAGACACATTCATAAATTTAGGAGAAGAATGCTACAAGGATCTCGCGGTCGTCGATTTCATCTAGACTTTTCGGGCGATTTTCGTACCACCCGACAAAAATGGGCCGAAATCGGTATTTTCGGGCCAGACGATGGCTAGGGTTTGAAATCCGACACGAAACCCGAGACACAGTCATAAATTTAGGAGAAGAATGCTATAAGGATCTCGCGGTCGTCGATTTCATCTGCACTTTTCGGGCGATTTTCGTACCACCCGACAAAAATAGGCCGAAATCGGTATTTTCGGGCCAGACGATGGCTAGGGTTTGAAATCCGACTCGAAACCCGTGACACAATCATAAATTGAGGAGAAGAATGCTACAAGGATCTCGCGGTCGTCGATTTCATCTGCACTTTTCGGGCCATTTTCGTACCACCCGACAAAAATAGGCCGAAATCGGTATTTTTGGGCCAGACGATGGCTAGGGTTTGAAATCCAACACGAAACCCGAGACACAGTCATAAATTTAGGAGAAGAATAATACAAGAATATCGCGGTCGTCGATTTCATCTTCACTTTTCGGGTATTTTTTATACCACTCGACAAAAATGGGCCGAAATCGGTATTTTCAGGCCAGACGATGGCTAGGGTTTGAAATTCGACACGGAACCCGAGACACAATCATTAATTTTGGAGAACAATGCTACAAGGATCTCGCGGTCGTCGATTTCATCTGGACTTTTCGTGCCATTTTCGTACCACCCGACAAAAATGGGCCGAAATCGGTACTTTCGGGCCAGACGATGGCTAGGGTTTGAAATCCGACACGGAACCCGAGACACAGTCATAAATTGAGGAGAAGAATGCTATAAGGATCTCGCGGTCGTCGATTTCATTTGCACTTTTCGGGCGATTTTTGTACCACCCGACAAAAATGGGCGTAAATCGGTATTTTCGGGCCAGACGATGGCTAGGGTTTGAAATCCGACACGAAACCCGAGACACCGTCATAAATTGAGGAGAAGAATGCTACAAGGACTTCGCGATCTTCGATTGCATGTGCACTTTTCGGGCGATTTTGGTACCACCCGACAAAAATGGGCCGAAATCGGTATTTTCGGGCCAGACGATGGCTAGGGTTTGAAATCCGACACAGAACCCGAGACACAGTCATCAATTTTGGAGAAGAATGCTACAAGGATCTCGCGGTCGTCGATTTCATCTGAACTTTTCGGGCCATTTTCGTACCAGCCGACAAAAATAGGCCGAAATCGGTATTTTCGGGCCAGACGATGGCTAGGGTTTGAAATCGGACATGGAACCCGAGACGCATTCATAAATTTAGGAGAAGAATGCTACAAGGATCTCGCGGTCGTCGATTTCATCTGCACTTTTCGGGCGATTTTCGTACCACCCGACAAAAATGAGCCGAAATCGGTATTTTCGGGCCAAACGATTGCTAGGTTTTGAAATCCGACATGGAACCCGAGACACAGTCATAAATTTTGGAGAAGAATGCTACAAGGATCTCGCGGTCTTCGATTTCATCTGGACTTTTCGGGCCATTTTCGTACCACCCGACAAAAATGGGCCGAAATCGGTATTTTCGGGCCAAACGATGGCTAGGGTTTGAAATCCTACACGGAACCCGAGACACAGTCATAAATTTTGTAGAAAATGCTACAAGGATCTCACGGTCGTCGATTTCATCTGGACTTTTCGGGAGATTTTCGTACCACCCGACAAAAATGGGCCGAAATCGGTATTTTCGGGCCAGACGATGGCTAAGGTTTGAAATCCGACACGGAACCCGAGATACATTCATAAATTTAGGAGAAGAATGCTACAAGGATCTCGTGGTCGTCGATTTCATCTGCACTTTTCGAGCGATTTTTGTACCACCCGACAAAAGTGGGCCGAAATCGGTATTTTCGGGCCAGACGATGGCTAGGGTTTGAAATTCGACACGGAACCCGAGACACATTCATAAATTTAAGAGAAGAATGATACAAGGATCTCGCGGTCGTCGATTTCATCTGCACTTTTAGGGCGATTTTCGTACCACCCGACAAAAATGGGCCGAAATTGGTATTTTCGAACCAGACGATGGCTAGGGTTTGAAATCCTACACGGAACCCTAGACATAGTCATAAATTGAGGAGAAGAATGCTATAAGGATCTTGCGGTCGTTTATTTCATCTGCACTTTTCGGGCGATTTTCGTACCACCCGACAAAAATGTGCCGAAATCGGTATTTTCGGGCCAGACGATGGCTTGGGTTTGAAATCCTACAAGGAACCCGAGACACAGTCATAAATTTTGGAGAAGAATGCTACAAGGATCTCGCGGTCGTCGATTTCATCTGGTCTTTTCTGGCGATTTTCGTACCACTCGAAAAAATGGGCCGAAATCGGTATTTTCGGGCCAGACGATGGCCAGGGTTTGAAATCTGACACGGAACCCGAGACAGAGTCATAAATATAGGAGAAGAATGCTATAAGGATCTCGCGGTCGTCGATTTCATCTGCACTTTTCGGGCGATTTTCGTACCACCCGACAAAAATAGGCCGAAATCGGTATTTTCGGGCCAGACGATGGCTAGGGTTTGAAATCCGACTCGAAACCCGTGACACAATCATAAATTGAGGAGAAGAATGCTACAAGGATCTCGCGGTCGTCGATTTCATCTGCACTTTTCGGGCCATTTTCGTACCACCCGACAAAAATAGGCCGAAATCGGTATTTTTGGGCCAGACGATGGCTAGGGTTTGAAATCCAACACGAAACCCGAGACACAGTCATAAATTTAGGAGAAGAATAATACAAGAATATCGCGGTCGTCGATTTCATCTTCACTTTTCGGGTATTTTTTATACCACTCGACAAAAATGGAAAAAATCGGTATTTTCAGGCCAGACGATGGCTAGGGTTTGAAATTCGACACGGAACCCGAGACACAATCATTAATTTTGGAGAAGAATGCTACAAGGATCTCGCGGTCGTCGATTTCATCTGGACTTTTCGTGCCATTTTCGTACCACCCGACAAAAATGGGCCGAAATCGGTACTTTCGGGCCAGACGATGGCTAGGGTTTGAAATCCGACACGGAACCCGAGACACAGTCATAAATTGAGGAGAAGAATGCTATAAGGATCTCGCGGTCGTCGATTTCATTTGCACTTTTCGGGCGATTTTTGTACCACCCGACAAAAATGGGCGTAAATCGGTATTTTCGGGCCAGACGATGGCTAGGGTTTGAAATCCGACACGAAACCCGAGACACCGTCATAAATTGAGGAGAAGAATGCTACAAGGACTTCGCGATCTTCGATTGCATGTGCACTTTTCGGGCGATTTTGGTACCACCCGACAAAAATGGGCCGAAATCGGTATTTTCGGGCCAGACGATGGCTAGGGTTTGAAATCCGACACAGAACCCGAGACACAGTCATCAATTTTGGAGAAGAATGCTACAAGGATCTCGCGGTCGTCGATTTCATCTGAACTTTTCGGGCCATTTTCGTACCAGCCGACAAAAATAGGCCGAAATCGGTATTTTCGGGCCAGACGATGGCTAGGGTTTGAAATCGGACATGGAACCCGAGACGCATTCATAAATTTAGGAGAAGAATGCTACAAGGATCTCGCGGTCGTCGATTTCATCTGCACTTTTCGGGCGATTTTCGTACCACCCGACAAAAATGAGCCGAAATCGGTATTTTCGGGCCAAACGATTGCTAGGTTTTGAAATCCGACATGGAACCCGAGACACAGTCATAAATTTTGGAGAAGAATGCTACAAGGATCTCGCGGTCTTCGATTTCATCTGGACTTTTCGGGCCATTTTCGTACCACCCGACAAAAATGGGCCGAAATCGGTATTTTCGGGCCAGACGATGGCTAGGGTTTGAAATCCGACATGGAACCCGAGACACATTCATAAATTTGGAAGAAGAATGCTACAAGGATCTCGCGATCGTCGATTTCATCTGCACTTTTCGGGCGATTTTCGTACCACCTTAAAAAAATGGGCCGAAATCGGTATTTACGGGCTAGACGATGGCTAGGGTTTGAAATCCGACACGGAACCCGAAACAAAGACATAAATTGAGGAGAGGAATGCTATAAGGATCTCGCGGTCGTCGATTTCATCTGCACTTTTCGGGCGATTTTTGTACCACCCGACAAAAATGGGCCGAAATCGGTATTTTCGGGCCAAACGATGGCTAGGGTTTGAAATCCTACACGGAACCCGAGACACAGTCATAAATTTTGTAGAAAATGCTACAAGGATCTCACGGTCGTCGATTTCATCTGGACTTTTCGGGAGATTTTCGTACCACCCGACAAAAATGGGCCGAAATCGGTATTTTCGGGCCAGACGATGGCTAAGGTTTGAAATCCGACACGGAACCCGAGATACATTCATAAATTTAGGAGAAGAATGCTACAAGGATCTCGTGGTCGTCGATTTCATCTGCACTTTTCGAGCGATTTTTGTACCACCCGACAAAAGTGGGCCGAAATCGGTATTTTCGGGCCAGACGATGGCTAGGGTTTGAAATTCGACACGGAACCCGAGACACATTCATAAATTTAAGAGAAGAATGATACAAGGATCTCGCGGTCGTCGATTTCATCTGCACTTTTAGGGCGATTTTCGTACCACCCGACAAAAATGGGCCGAAATTGGTATTTTCGAACCAGACGATGGCTAGGGTTTGAAATCCTACACGGAACCCTAGACATAGTCATAAATTGAGGAGAAGAATGCTATAAGGATCTTGCGGTCGTTTATTTCATCTGCACTTTTCGGGCGATTTTCGTACCACCCGACAAAAATGTGCCGAAATCGGTATTTTCGGGCCAGACGATGGCTTGGGTTTGAAATCCTACAAGGAACCCGAGACACAGTCATAAATTTTGGAGAAGAATGCTACAAGGATCTCGCGGTCGTCGATTTCATCTGGTCTTTTCTGGCGATTTTCGTACCACTCGAAAAAATGGGCCGAAATCGGTATTTTCGGGCCAGACGATGGCCAGGGTTTGAAATCTGACACGGAACCCGAGACAGAGTCATAAATATAGGAGAAGAATGCTATAAGGATCTCGCGGTCGTCGATTTCATCTGCACTTTTCGGGCGATTTTCGTACCACCCGACAAAAATAGGCCGAAATCGGTATTTTCGGGCCAGACGATGGCTAGGGTTTGAAATCCGACTCGAAACCCGAGACACAATCATAAATTGAGGAGAAGAATGCTACAAGGATCTCGCGGTCGTCGATTTCATCTGCACTTTTCGGGCCATTTTCGTACCACCCGACAAAAATAGGCCGAAATCGGTATTTTTGGGCCAGACGATGGCTAGGGTTTGAAATCCAACACGAAACCCGAGACACAGTTATAAATTTAGGAGAAGAATAATACAAGAATATCGCGGTCGTCGATTTCATCTTCACTTTTCGGGTATTTTTTATACCACTCGACAAAAATGGAAAAAATCGGTATTTTCAGGCCAGACGATGGCTAGGGTTTGAAATTCGACACGGAACCCGAGACAC
>JBBPBP010009779.1:68392439-68406302 GCA_037974735.1 Cicer chorassanicum
ACTTTTCGGGCCATTTTCGTACCACCCGACAAAAATGGGCCGAAATCGGTATTTTCGGGCCAGACGATGGCTAGGGTTTGAAATCCGACATGGAACCCGAGACACATTCATAAATTTGGAAGAAGAATGCTACAAGGATCTCGCGATCGTCGATTTCATCTGCACTTTTCGGGCGATTTTCGTACCACCCAAAAAAAATGGGCCGAAATCGGTATTTACGGGCTAGACGATGGCTAGGGTTTGAAATCCGACACGGAACCCGAAACAAAGACATAAATTGAGGAGAGGAATGCTATAAGGATCTCGCGGTCGTCGATTTCATCTGCACTTTTCGGGCGATTTTTGTACCACCCGACAAAAATGGGCCGAAATCGGTATTTTCGGGCCAAACGATGGCTAGGGTTTGAAATCCTACACGGAACCCGAGACACAGTCATAAATTTTGTAGAAAATGCTACAAGGATCTCACGGTCGTCGATTTCATCTGGACTTTTCGGGAGATTTTCGTACCACCCGACAAAAATGGGCCGAAATCGGTATTTTCGGGCCAGACGATGGCTAAGGTTTGAAATCCGACACGGAACCCGAGATACATTCATAAATTTAGGAGAAGAATGCTACAAGGATCTCGTGGTCGTCGATTTCATCTGCACTTTTCGAGCGATTTTTGTACCACCCGACAAAAGTGGGCCGAAATCGGTATTTTCGGGCCAGACGATGGCTAGGGTTTGAAATTCGACACGGAACCCGAGACACATTCATAAATTTAAGAGAAGAATGATACAAGGATCTCGCGGTCGTCGATTTCATCTGCACTTTTAGGGCGATTTTCGTACCACCCGATAAAATGGGCCGAAATCGGTATTTTTGGGCCAGACGATGGCTAGGGTTTGAAATCCGACACAATACCCGAGACACAGTCATAAATTTTGGAGATGAATGCTACAAGGATCTCGCGGTCGTCGATTTCATCTGGACTTTTCTGGCCATTTTCGTACCACCCGACAAAAATGGGCCGATATCGGTATTTTCGGGCCAGACGATGGCTAGGGTTTAAAATCCGACACGGAACCCGAGACACATTCATAAATTTAGGAGAAGAATGCTACAATGATCTCGCGGTCGTCGATTTCATCTGCACTTTTCAGGCGATTTTCGTACCACCCGACAAAAATGGGCCGAAATTGGTATTTTCGAACCAGACGATGGCTAGGGTTTGAAATCCTACACGGAACCCTAGACATAGTCATAAATTGAGGAGAAGAATGCTATAAGGATCTCGCGGTCGTTTATTTCATCTGCACTTTTCGGGCGATTTTCGTACCACCCGACAAAAATGTGCCGAAATCGGTATTTTCGGGCCAGACGATGGCTTGGGTTTGAAATCCTACAAGGAACCCGAGACACAGTCATAAATTTTGGAGAAGAATGCTACAAGGATCTCGCGGTCGTCGATTTCATCTGGTCTTTTCTGGCGATTTTCGTACCACTCGAAAAAATGGGCCGAAATCGGTATTTTCGGGCCAGACGATGGGCAGGGTTTGAAATCTGACACGGAACCCGAGACAGAGTCATAAATATAGGAGAAGAATGCTATAAGGATCTCGCGGTCGTCGATTTCATGTGCACTTTTCGGGCGATTTTCGTACCACCCGACAAAAATAGGCCGAAATCGGTATTTTCGGGCCAGACGATAGCTAGGGTTTGAAATCCGACTCGAAACCCGAGACACAATCATAAATTGAGGAGAAGAATGCTACAAGGATCTCGCGGTCGTCGATTTCATCTGCACTTTTCGGGCCATTTTCGTACCACCCGACAAAAATAGGCCGAAATCGGTATTTTTGGGCCAGACGATGGCTAGGGTTTGAAATCCAACACGAAACCCGAGACACAGTCATAAATTTAGGAGAAGAATAATACAAGAATATCGCGGTCGTCGATTTCATCTTCACTTTTCGGGTATTTTTTATACCACTCGACAAAAATGGGCCGAAATCGGTATTTTCAGGCCAGACGATGGCTAGGGTTTGAAATTCGACACGGAACCCGAGACACAATCATTAATTTTGGAGAACAATGCTACAAGGATCTCGCGGTCGTCGATTTCATCTGGACTTTTCGTGCCATTTTCGTACCACCCGACAAAAATGGGCCGAAATCGGTACTTTCGGGCCAGACGATGGCTAGGGTTTGAAATCCGACACGGAACCCGAGACACAGTCATAAATTGAGGAGAAGAATGCTATAAGGATCTCGCGGTCGTCGATTTCATCTGCACTTTTCGGGCGATTTTCGTACAACCCGACAAAAATGGGCCGAAATCAGTGTTTTCGGGCCAGACGATGGCTAGGGTTTGAAATCCGACATGGAGCCTGACACAGTCATAAAGTTTAGAGAAGAATGCTACAAGGATCTCTCGGTCGTCGATTTCATCTGCACTTTTCGGGCTATTTTCGTACCACCCGACAAAAATGGGCCGAAATCGATATTTTCGCGCCAGACGATGGCTAGGGTTTGAAATCCGACACGGAACTCGAGACACAGTCATAAATTTAGGAGAAGAATGCTACAAGGATCTCGCGGTCTTCGATTTCATCTGGACTTTTCGGGCGATATTCGTACCACCCGACAAAAATGGGCCGAAATCGGTATTTTCGGGCCAGACGATTGCTAGGGTTTGAAATCCGGCACAGAACCCGAGACAAAGTCATAAATTTAGGAAAAGAATGCTACAAAGATCTCGCGGTCGTCGATTTCATCTGCACTTTTCGGGCGATTTTCGTACCTTCCGACAAAAATGGGCCGAAATCGGTATTTTCGGGCCAGACGATGGCTAGGGTTTGAAATCCGACACGGAACCCGAGACACAGTCATAAATTGAGGAGAAGAATGCTATAAGGATCTCGCGGTCGTCGATTTCATCTGCACTTTTCGGGCGATTTTCGTACCACCCGACAAAAATAGGCCGAAATCGGTATTTTCGGGCCAGACGATGGCTAGGGTTTGAAATCCGACTCGAAACCCGTGACACAATCATAAATTGAGGAGAAGAATGCTACAAGGATCTCGCGGTCGTCGATTTCATCTGCACTTTTCGGGCCATTTTCGTACCACCCGACAAAAATAGGCCGAAATCGGTATTTTTGGGCCAGACGATGGCTAGGGTTTGAAATCCAACACGAAACCCGAGACACAGTCATAAATTTAGGAGAAGAATAATACAAGAATATCGCGGTCGTCGATTTCATCTTCACTTTTCGGGTATTTTTTATACCACTCGACAAAAATGGGCCGAAATCGGTATTTTCAGGCCAGACGATGGCTAGGGTTTGAAATTCGACACGGAACCCGAGACACAATCATTAATTTTGGAGAACAATGCTACAAGGATCTCGCGGTCGTCGATTTCATCTGGACTTTTCGTGCCATTTTCGTACCACCCGACAAAAATGGGCCGAAATCGGTACTTTCGGGCCAGACGATGGCTAGGGTTTGAAATCCGACACGGAACCCGAGACACAGTCATAAATTGAGGAGAAGAATGCTATAAGGATCTCGCGGTCGTCGATTTCATTTGCACTTTTCGGGCGATTTTTGTACCACCCGACAAAAATGGGCGTAAATCGGTATTTTCGGGCCAGACGATGGCTAGGGTTTGAAATCCGACACGAAACCCGAGACACCGTCATAAATTGAGGAGAAGAATGCTACAAGGACTTCGCGATCTTCGATTGCATGTGCACTTTTCGGGCGATTTTGGTACCACCCGACAAAAAAATGCCGAAATCGGTATTTTCGGGCCAAACGATGGCTAGGGTTTGAAATCCGACACAGAACCCGAGACACAGTCATCAATTTTGGAGAAGAATGCTACAAGGATCTCGCGGTCGTCGATTTCATCTGAACTTTTCGGGCCATTTTCGTACCACCCGACAAAAATAGGCCGAAATCGGTATTTTCGGGCCAGACGATGGCTAGGGTTTGAAATCGGACATGGAACCCGAGACGCATTCATAAATTTAGGAGAAGAATGCTACAAGGATCTCGCGGTCGTCGATTTCATCTGCACTTTTCGGGCGATTTTCGTACCACCCGACAAAAATGGGCCAAAATCGGTACTTTCGGGCCAGACGATGGCTAGGGTTTGAAATCCGACACGGAACCCGAGACAGAGTCATAAATTGAGGAGAAGAATGCTATAAGGATCTCGCGGTCGTCGATTTCATCTGCACTTTTCGGGCGATTTTCGTACCACCCGACAAAAATTGGCCGAAATCGGTATTTTCGGGCCAGACGATGGCTAGGGTTTGAAATCCGACACGGAACCCGAGACACATTCATAAATTTAGGAGAAGAATGCTACAAGGATCTCGCGGTCATCGATTTCATCTGCACTTTTCGGGCGATTTTCGTACCACCCGATAAAATGGGCCGAAATCAGTATTTTCGGGCCAGACGATGGCTAGGGTTTAAAATCCGACAAGGAACCCGAGACACATTCATAAATTGAAGAGAAGAATGCTACAAGGATCTCGCGGTCGTCGATTTCATCTGCATTTTTCGGGCGTTTTTCGTACCACCCGACAAAAATGGGCCGAAATCGGTATTTTCGGGCCAAACGATGGCTAAGGTTTGAA
Organism: Cicer chorassanicum; assembly: GCA_037974735.1. NCBI lineage: Eukaryota > Viridiplantae > Streptophyta > Magnoliopsida > Fabales > Fabaceae > Cicer > Cicer chorassanicum. The sequence goes on from JBBPBP010009779.1 coordinate 68,397,080, forward strand.
ATCCTACACGGAACCCGAGACACAGTCAAAATTTTGGAGAAGAATGCTACAAGGTTCTCGCGGTTGTCGATTTCATCTGGACTTTTCGGGCCATTTTCGTACCACCCGACAAAAATGGGCCGAAATCGGTATTTTCGGGCCATACGATGGCTAGGGTTTGAAATCCGACACAATACCCGAGACACAGTCATAAATTTTGGAGAAGAATGCTACAAGGATCTTGTGGTCTTCGATTTCATCTGGACTTTTCGGGCCATTTTCGTACCACCCGACAAAAATGGGCCGAAATCGGTATTTTCCCGCCAGACGATGGCTGGGGTTTGAAATCCGACACGGAACCCGAGACACAGTCATAAATTGCGGAGAAGAATGCTATAAGGATCTCGCGGTCGTCGATTTCATCTGCACTTTTCGGGCGATTTTTGTACCACCCGACAAAATTGGGCCGAAATCGGTATTTTCGGGCCAGACGATGGCTAGGGTTTGAAATCCTACACGGAACCCGATACACATTCATAAATTTAGGAGAAGAATGCTAAAAGGATTTCGCGGTCGTCTATTTCATCTGCACTTTTCGGGCGATTTACGTACCACCCGACATAAATGGGCCGAAATCGGTATTTTCGGGCCAGACGATGGCTAGGGTTTGAAATCCGACACGGAACCCGAGACACAGTCATAAATTGAGGAGAAGAATGCTATAAGGATCTCGCGGTCGTCGATTTCATCTGCACTTTTCGGGCAATTTTCGTACCACCCGACAAAAATGGGCCGAAATCGGTATTTTCGGGCCAGACGATGGCTAGGGTTTGAAATCCGACACGAAACCCGAGACACGGTAATAAACTTTGGAGAAGAATGCCACAAGGATCTCGCGGTTGTCGATTTCATCTGGACTTTTCGGGCGATTTTCGTACCACCCGACTAAAATGGGCCGAAATCGGTATTTTCGGGCCAGGCGATGGCTAGGGTTTGAAATCTGACACGGAACCTGAGACACAGTCATAAATTTAGGAGAAGAATGCTACAAGGATCTCGCGGTCGTCGATTTCATCTGCACTTTTCGGGCGATTTTCGTACCACCTGACAAAAATGGGCCGAAATCGGTATTTTCGGGCCAGACGATGGCTAGGGTTTGAAATCCTACACGGAACCCGAGACACAGTCATAAATTTAGGAGAAGAATGCTACAAGGATCTCACGGTCGTCGATTTCATCTGGACTTTTCGGGCGATTTTCGTACCACCCGACAAAAATGGGCCGAAATCGGTATTATCGGGCCAGACGATGGCTAGGATTTGAAATCCGACACGAAACCCGAGACACAGTCATAAATTTAGGAGAAGAATGCTACAAGAATCTCCCGGTCGTCGATTTCATCTGCACTTTTCGGGCGATTTTCGTACCACCCGACAAAAATGGGACGAAATCGGTATTATCGGGCCAGACGATGGCTAGGATTTGAAATCCGACACGAAACCCGAGACACAGTCATAAATTTAGGAGAAGAATGCTACAAGAATCTCCCGGTCGTCGATTTCATATGCACTTTTCGGGCGATTTTCATACCACCCGACAAAAATGGGCCGAAATCGGTATTTTCGGGCCAGACGATGGCTAGGGTTTGAAATCCGACACGGAACCCGAGACACAGTCATAAATTGAGGAGAAGAATGCTATAAGGATCTCGTGGTCGTCGATTTCCTCTGCACTTTTCAGGCGATTTTCGTACCACTTGACAAAAATGGGCCGAAATCGGTATTTTCGGGCCAGACGATGGCTAGGGTTTGAAATCCTACACGGAACCCGAGACACAGTCATAAATTGAGGAGAAGAATGCTATAAGGATCTCGCGGTCGTCGATTTCATCTGCACTTTTCGGGCGATTTTCGTACCACCCGACAAAAATGGGCCGAAATCGGTATTTTCGGGCCAGACGATGGCTAGGGTTTGAAATCCTACACGAAACCCGAGACACAATCATAAATTTAGGAGAAGAATGCTACAAGGATCCCGCGGTCGTCGATTTCATCTGCACTTTTCGGGCGATTTTTGTACCACCCGACAAAAATGGGCCGAAATCGGTATTTTCGGGCCAGACGATGGCTAGGGTTTGAAATCCGACACGAAACCCGAGACACAGTCATAAATTTAGGAGAAGAATGCTACAAGAATCTCGCGGTCGTCGATTTCATCTGCACTTTTCGGGCCATTTTCGTACCACCCGACAAAAATGGGCCGAAATCGGTATTTTCGGGCTAGACGATGGCTAGGGTTTGAAATCTGACACGGAACCCGAGACACAGTCATAAATTTAGGAGAAGAATGCTACAAGGATCTCGCGGTCGTCGATTTCATCTGCACTTTTCGGGCGATTTTCGTACCACCCGACAAAAATGGGCCGAAATCGGTATTTTCGGGCCAAACGATGGCTAGGGTTTGAAATCTGACACGGAACCCGAGACACAGTCATAAATTTAGGAGAAGAATGCTACCAGGATCTCGCGGTCGTCGATTTCATCTGCACTTTTCGGGCGATTTTCATACCACCCGACAAAAATGGGCCGAAATCGGTATTTTCGGTCCAGACGATGGCTAGGGTTTGAAATCCTACACGGAACCCGAGACACAATCATAAATTGAGGAAAAGATTGCTATAAGGATCTCGCGGTCGTCGATTTCATCTGCACTTTTCGGGCGATTTTCGTACCACCCAACAAAAATGGGCCGAAATCGGTATTTTCGGGCCAGACAATGGCTAGGGTTGGAAATCCTACACGGAACCCGAGACACAGTCAAAATTTTGGAGAAGAATGCTACAAGGATCTCGCGGTTGTCGATTTCATCTGGACTTTTCGGGCCATTTTCGTACCACCCGACAAAAATGGGCCGAAATCGGTATTTTCGGGCCAGACGATTGCTAGGGTTTGAAATCCGACACAATACCCGAGACACAATCATAAATTTTGGAGAAGAATGCCACAAAGATCTCGCGGTCGTCGATTTCATCTGCACTTTTCGGGCGATTTTCGTACCACCCGACAAAAATGGGCCGAAATCGGTATTTTCGGGCCAAACGATGGCTAGGGTTTGAAATCCGACACGGAACCCGAGACACAGTCATAAATTTAGGAGAAGAATGCTACCAGGATCTCGCGGTCGTCGATTTCATCTGCACTTTTCGGGCGATTTTCATACCACCCGACAAAAATGGGCCGAAATCGGTATATTCGGTACAGACGATGGCTAGGGTTTGAAATTCTACATGGAACCCGAGACACAGTCATAAATTTAGGAGAAGAGTGCTACCAGGATCTCGCGGTCGTCGATTTCATCTGCACTTTTCGGGCGATTTTCATACCAACCGACAAAAATGGGCCGAAATCGGTATTTTCGGTCCAGACGATGGCTAGGGTTTGAAATCCTACACGGAACTCGAGACACAGTCATAAATTGAGGAGAAGAATGCTATAAGGATCTCGCGGTCGTCGATTTCATCTGCACTTTTCGGGCGATTTTCGTACCACCCGACAAAAATGGGCCGAAATCGGTATTTTCGGGCCAAACGATGGCTAGGGTTTGAAATCCGACACGGAACCCGAGACACAGTCATAAATTGAGGAGAAGAATGCTATAAGGATCTCGCGGTCGTCGATTTCATCTGCACTTTTCGGGCGATTTTCGTACCACCCGACAAAAATGGGCCAAAATCGGTATTTTCGGGCCAGACGATGGCTAGGGTTTGAAATCCGACACAATACCCGAGACAGTCATAAATTTTGGAGAAGAATGCTACAATGATCTCGCGGTCGTCGATTTCATCTGGACTTTTCGGGCCATTTTCGTACCACCCGACAAAAATGGGCCGAAATCGGTATTTTTGCGCCAGACGATGGCTAGGGTTTGAAATCCGACACGGAACCCGAGACACAGTCATAAATTGAGGAGAAGAATGCTATAAAGATCTCGCGGTCATCGATTTCATCTGCACTTTTCAGGCGATTTTTGTACCACCAGACAAAAATGGGCTGAAATCGGTATTTTCGGGCCATACGATGGCTAGGGTTTGAAGTCCTACACGGAACCCGAGACACAGTCATAAATTTTGGAGAAGAATGCTACAAGGATCTCGCGGTTGTCGATTTCATCTGGACTTTTCGGGCCATTTTCGTACCACATGACAAAAATGGGCCGAAATCGGTATTTTCGGGCCAGACGATTGCTAGGGTTTGCAATCCGACACAATACCCGAGACAGTCATAAATTTTGGAGAAGAATGCTACAAAGATCTCGTGGTCGTCGATTTCATCTGCACTTTTCGGGCGATTTTCGTACCACCCGACAAAAATGGGCCGAAGTCGGTATTTTCGGGCCAGACCATGGCTAGGGTAGGAAATCCAACACAATACCCGAGACATAGTCATAAATTTTGGAGTAGAATGCTACAAGGAACTCGCGGTCGTCGATTTCATCTGGACTTTTCGGGCCATTTTCGTACCACCCGACAAAAATCGGCCTAAATCGGTATTTTCGGGCCAGACGATGGCTAGGGTTTGAAATCCGACACGGAACCCGAGACACAGTCATAAATTTAGGAGAAGAATGCTACCAGGATCTCGCGGTCGTCGATTTCATCTGCACTTTTCGGGCGATTTTCGTACCACCCGACAAAAATGGGCCGAAATCGGTATTTTCGCGCCAGACGATGGCTGTGGTTTGAAATCCGACACGGAACCCGAGACACAGTCATAAATTTAGGAGAAGAATGCTACCAGGATCTCGCGGTCGTCGATTTCATCTGCACTTTTCGGGCGATTTTCGTACCACCCGACAAAAATGTGCCGAAATCGGTATTTTCGGGCCAGACGATGGCTTGGGTTTGAAATCCGACACGGAACCCGAGACACAGTCATAAATAGAGGAGAAGAATGCTATAAGGATCTCGCGGTCGTCGATTTCATCTGCACTTTTGGGGCAATTTTCGTACCACACAACAAAAATGGGCTGAAATCGGTATTTTTGGGCCAGACGATGGCTAGGGTTTGAAATCCTAAACGGAACCCGAGACACAGTCATAAATTTTGGAGAAGAATGCTACAAGGATCTCGCGGTTTTCGATTTCATCTGGACTTTTCGGGCCATTTTCGTACCACCCGACAAAAATGGGCCGAAATCGGTATTTTCGGGCCAGACGATTGCTAGGGTTTGAAATCCGACACAATACCCGAGACACAGTCATAAATTTTGGAGAAGAATGCTACAAAGATCTCGCGGTCGTCGATTTCATCTGCACTTTTTGGGCGATTTTCGTACCACCCGATAAAAATGGGCCGAAATTGGTATTTTCGGGCCAGACGATGGCTACGATTTGAAATCCGACACGGAACCCGAGATACAGTCATAAATTTAGGAGAAGAATGCTACCAGGATCTCGCGGTCGTCGATTTCATCTACACTTTTAGGGCGATTTTCATACCACCCGACAAAAATGGGCCGAAATCGGTATATTCGGTACAGACGATGGCTAGGGTTTGAAATCCTACACGGAACCCGAGACACAATCATAAATTTAGGAGAAGAATGCTACCAGGATCTCGCAGTCGTCGATTTCATCTGCACTTTTCGGGCGATTTTCATACCACCCGACAAAAATGGGCCGAAATCGGTATTTTCGGTCCAGACGATGGCTAGGGTTTGAAATCCTACACGGAACCCGAGACACAGTCATAAATTGAGGAGAAGAATGCTATAAGGATCTCGCGGTCGTCGATTTCATCTGCACTTTTCGGGCGATTTTCATACCACCCGACAAAAATGGGCCGAAATCGGTATATTCGGTACAGACGATGGCTAGGGTTTGAAATCCTACACGGAACCCGAGACACAGTCATAAATTTTGGAGAAGAATGCTACAAGGATCTCGCGGTCGTCGATTTCATCTGGACTTTTCTGGCCATTTTCGTACCACCCGACAAAAATGGGCCGAAATCGGTATTTTCGTACCAAACGATGGCTAGGGTTTGAAATCCGACACGGAACCCGAGACACATTCATAAATTTAGGAGAAGAATGCTAAAAGGATTTCGCGGTCGTCTATTTCATCTGCACTTTTCGGGCGATTTTCGTACCAACGACAAAAATGGGCCGAAATTGGTATTTTCGGGCCAGACGATGGCTAGGGTTTGAAATCCGACACGGAACGCGAGACACAGTCATAAATTTAGGAGAAGAATACTACCAGGATCTCGCAGTCGTCGATTTCATCTGCACTTTTCGGGCGATTTTTGTACCACCCGACAAAAATGAGCCGAAATCGGTATTTTCGGTCCAAGACGATGGCTAGGGTTTGAAATTCTACACAGAACCCGAGACACAGTCATAAATTGAGGAGAAGAATGCTATAAAGATCTCGCGGTTGTCGATTTCATTTGCACTTTTCGGGCGATTTTCGTACCACCCGACAAAAATGGGCTGAAATCGGTATTTTCGGGCCAGACGATGGCTAGGGTTTGAAATCCTACACGGAACCCGAGACACAGTCAAAATTTTGGAGAAGAATGCTACAAGGATCTCGCGGTTGTCGATTTCATCTGGACTTTTCGGGCCATTTTCGTACCACCCGACAAAAATGGGCCGAAATCGGTATTTTCGGGCCAGACGATTGCTAGGGTTTGAAATCCGACACAATACCCGAGACACAGTCATAAATTTTGGAGAAGAATGCTACAAAGATCTCGCGGTCGTCGATTTCATCTGCACTTTTCGGGCGATTTTCGTACCACCCGACAAAAAGGGGCCGAAATCGGTATTTTCGGGCCAAACGGTGGCTAGGGTTTGAAATCCGACACGGAACCCGAGACACAGTCATAAATTTATAAGGAGAATGCTACCAGGATCTCGCGGTCGTCGATTTCATCTGCACTTTTCGGGCGATTTTCATACCACCCGACAAAAATGGGCCGAAATCGGTATATTCGGTACAGACGATGGCTAGGGTTTGAAATTCTACATGGAACCCGAGACACAGTCATAAATTTAGGAGAAGAATGCTACAAGGATCTCGCGGTCGTCGATTTCATCTGCACTTTTCGGGCGATTTTCATACCAATCGACAAAAATGGGCCGAAATCGGTATTTTCGGTCCAGACGATGGCTAGGGTTTGAAATCCTACACGGAACCCGAGACACAGTCAAAATTTTGGAGAAGAATGCTACAAGGATCTCGCGGTTGTCGATTTCATCTGGACTTTTCGGGCCATTTTCGTACCACCCGACAAAAATGGGTCGAAATCGGTATTTTCGGGCCAGACGATTGCTAGGGTTTGAAATCCGACACAATACCCGAGACACAGTCATAAATTTTGGAGAAGAATGCTACAAAGATCTCGCGGTCGACGATTTCGTCAGCACTTTTCGGGCGATTTTCGTACCACCCGACAAAAATGGGCCGAAATCGGTATTTTCGGGCCAGACAATGGCTAGGGTTTGAAATCCGACACAATACCCGAGACACAGTCATAAATTTTGGAGAAGAATGCTACAAGGATCTCGCGGTCGTCGATTTCATCTGGACTTTTCTGGCCATTTTCGTACCACCCGACAAAAATGGGCCGAAATCGGTATTTTCGAGCCAGACGATGGCTAGGGTTTGAAATCCGACACGGAACCCAAGACACATTCATAAATTTAGGAGAAGAATGCTAAAAGGATTTCGCGGTCGTCTATTTCATCTGCACTTTTCGGGCGATTTTCGTACCACCCGACAAAAATGGGCCGAAATCGGTATATTCGGTCCAGACGATGGCTAGGGTTTTAAATTCTACACGGAACCCGAGACACAGTCATAAATTTAGGAGAAGAATGCTACAAGGATCTCGTGGTCGTCGATTTCATCTGCACTTTTCGGGCGATTTTCATACCACCCGACAAAAATGGGCTGAAATCGGTATTTTCGGGCCAGACGATGGCTTGGGTTTGAAATCCTACACGGAACCCGAGACACAGTCAAAATTTTGGAGAAGAATGCTACAAGGATCTCGCGGTTGTCGATTTCATCTGGACTTTTCGGGCCATTTTCGTACCACCCGACAAAAATGGGCCGAAATCGGTATTTTCGGGCCAGACGATTGCTAGGGTTTGAAATCCGACACAATACCCGAGACACAGTCATAAATTTTGGAGAAGAATGCTACAAAGATCTCGCGGTCGTTGATTTCATCAGCACTATTCGTGCGATTTTCGTACCACCCGACAAAAATTGGCCGAAATCGGTATTTTTGGGCCAGACGATGGCTAGGGTTTGAAATTCTACATGGCACGAGACAAAGTCATAAATTTTGGAGAAGAATGCTACAAGGATCTCGCGGTTGTCGATTTCATCTGGACTTTTCGGGCCATTTTCGTACCACCCGACAAAAATGGGCCGAAATCGGTATTTTTAGAGCAGACGATGGCTAGGGTTTGAAATCCGACACGGAACCCAAGACACATTCATAAATTTAGGAGAAGAATGCTAAAAGGATTTCGCGGTCGTCTATTTCTTCTGCACTTTTCGGGCGATTTTCGTACCACCCGACAAAAATGGGCCGAAATCGGTATTTTCAGTCCAGACGATTGCTAGGGTTTGAAATCCGACACAATACCCGAGACACAGTCATAAATTTTGGAGAAGAATGCTACAAAGATCTCGCGGTCGTCGATTTCATCAGCACTTTTCGGGCGATTTTCGTACCACCCGACAAAAATGGGCCGAAATCGGTATTTTTGGGCCAGACGATGGCTAGGGTTTGAAATCCGCACAATACACGAGACACAGTCATAAATTTTGGAGAAGAATGCTACAACGATCTCGCGGTCGTCGATTTCATCTGGACTTTTCGGGCCATTTTCGTACCAACCGACAAAAATGGGCCGAAATCGGTATTTTCGCGCCAGACGATGGCTAGGGTTTGAAATCCGACACAGAACCCGAGACACAGTCATAAATTGAGGAGAAGAATGCTATAAGGATCTCGCGGTTGTCGATTTCATCTGCACTTTTCGGGCGATTTTTGTACCACCTGACAAAAATGGGCCGAAATCGGTATTTTCGGGCCAGACGATGGCTTGGGTTTGAAATCCTACACGGAACCCGAGACACAGTCATAAATTTTGGAGAAGAATGCTACAAGGATCTCGCGGTTATCGATTTCATCTGGACTTTTCGGGCCATTTTTGTACCACC
>JBBPBP010009779.1:68421274-68431803 GCA_037974735.1 Cicer chorassanicum
GGCCATTTTCGTACCACCCGACAAAAATGGGCCGAAATCGGTATTTTCGGGCCAGACGATGGCTAGGGTTTGAAATCCGACACGGAACCCAAGACACATTCATAAATTTAGGAGAAGAATGCTAAAAGGATTTCGCGGTCGTCTATTTCATCTGCACTTTTCGGGCGATTTTCGTACCACCCGACAAAAATGGGCCGAAATCGGTATATATTCGGGTCCAGACGATGGCTAGGGTTTTAAATTCTACACGGAACCCGAGACACAGTCATAAATTAAGGAGAAGAATGCTACCAGGATCTCGTGGTCGTCGATTTCATCTGCACATTTCGGGCGATTTTCACACCACCCGACAAAAATGGGCTGAAATCAGTATTTTCGGGCCAGACGATGGCTAGGGTTTGAAATCCTACACGGAACCCGAGACACAGTCAAAATTTTGGAGAAGAATGCTACAAGGATCTCGCGGTTGTCGATTTCATCTGGACTTTTAAAGCCATTTTCGTACCACCCGACAAAAATGGGCTGAAATCGGTATTTTCGGGCCAGACGATTGCAAGGGTTTGAAATCCGACACAATACCCGAGACACAGTCATAAATTTTGGAGAAGAATGCTACAAAGATCTCGCCGTCGTCGATTTCATCTGCACTTTTCGGGCGATTTTCGTACCACCCGACAAAAATGGGCCGAAATCGGTATTTTCGGGCCAAACGATGGCTAGGGTTTGAAATCCGACACGGAACCCGAGACACAGTCATAAATTTAGGAGAAGAATGCTACAAGGATCTCGCGGTCGTCGATTTTATCTGCACTTTTCGGGCGATTTTCGTACCACCCGATTAAAATGGGTCGAAATCGGTATTTTCGAACCAGACGATGGCTAGGGTTTGAAATCCGACACGGAACCCAAGACACAGTCATAAATTTAAGAGAAGAATGCTACAAGGATCTCGCGGTCGTCGATTTCATCTGGACTTTTCGGGCGATTTTCGTACAACCCGACAAAAATGGGCCGAAATCGGTATTTTCGAGACAGACGATGGCTAGGGTTTGAAATCTTACACGGAACCTGAGACACTGTCATAAATTTAGGAGAAGAATGCTACAAGGATCTCGCGGTCGTCGATTTCATTTGCACTTTTCGGGCGATTTTCGTACCACCCGACAAAAATGGGCCGAAATCGGTATTTTCGGGCCAGACGATGGCTAGGGTTTGAAATCCGACACGGAACCCGAGACACAGTCATAAATTTAGGAGAAGAATGCTACCAGGATCTCGCGGTCGTCGATTTCATCTGCACTTTTCGGGCGATTTTCATACCACCCGACAAAAATGGGCCGAAATCGGTATTTTCGGTCCAGACGATGGCTAGGGTTTGAAATCCTACACGGAACCCGAGACACAGTCATAAATTTTGGAGAAGAATGCTACAAGGATCTCGCGATCGTCGATTTCATCTAGACTTTTCGGGTCATTTTCGTACCACCCGACAAAAATGGGCCAAAATCGGTATTTTCGGGCCAGACGATGGCTAGGGTTTGAAATCCGACACGGAACCCGAGACACAGTCATAAATTTAGGAGAAGAATGCTACCAGGATCTCGCGGTCGTCGATTTCATCTGCACTTTTCGGGGGATTTTCATACCACCCGACAAAAATGGGCCGAAATCGGTATATTCGGTACAGACGATGGCTAGGGTTTGAAATTCTACATGGAACCCGAGACACAGTCATAAATTTAGGAGAAGAATGCTACCAGGATCTCGCGGTCGTCGATTTCATCTGCACTTTTCGGGCGATTTTCATACCAACCGACAAAAATGGGCCGAAATCGGTATTTTCGGTCCAGACGATGGCTAGGGTTTGAAATCCTACACGGAACCCAAGACACAATCATAAATTGAGGAGAAGAATGCTATAAGGATCTCGCGGTCGTCGATTTCATCTGCACTTTTCGGGCGATTTTCGTACCACCCGACAAAAATGGGTCGAAATCGGTATTTTCGGGCCAAACGATGGCTAGGGTTTGAAATCCTACACGGAACCCGAGACACAGTCAAAATTTTGGAGAAGAATGCTACAAGGATCTCGCGGTTGTCGATTTCATCTGGACTTTTCGGGCCATTTTCGTACCACCCGACAAAAATGGGCCGAAATCGGTATTTTCGGGCCAGACTATTGCTAGGGTTTGAAATCCGACACAATACCCGAGCCACAGTCATAAATTTTGGAGAAGAATGCTACAAAGATCTCGCGGTCGTCGATTTCATCAGCACTTTTCGGGCGATTTTCGTACCACCCGACAAAAATGGGCCGAAATCGGTATTTTTGGGCCAGACGATGGCTAGGGTTTGAAATCCGACACAATACCCGAGACACAGTCATAAATTTTGGAGAAGAATGCTACAAGGATCTCGCGGTCATCGATTTCATCTGGACTTTTCTGGCCATTTTCGTACCACCCGACAAAAATGGGCCGAAATCGGTATTTTCGGGCCAGACGATGGCTAGGGTTTGAAATCCGACACGGAACCCAAGACACATTCATTAATTTAGGAGAAGAATGCTAAAAGGATTTCGCGGTCGTCTATTTCATCTGCACTTTTCGGGCGATTTTCGTACCACCCGACAAAAATGGGCCGAAATCGGTATATTCGGTCCAAACGATGGCTAGGGTTTTAAATTCTACACGGAACCCGAGACACAGTCATAAATTGAGGAGAAGAATGCTACCAGGATCTCGTGGTCGTCGATTTCATCTGCACTTTTCGGGCGATTTTCATACCACCCGACAAAAATGGGCTGAAATCGGTATTTTCGGGCCAGACGATGGCTAGGGTTTGAAATCCTACACGGAACCCGAGACACAGTCAAAATTTTGGAGAAGAATGCTACAAGGATCTCGCGGTTGTCGATTTCATCTGGACTTTTCGGGCCATTTTCGTACCACCCGACAAAAATGGGCCGAAATCGGTATTTTCGGGCCAGACGATTGCTAGGGTTTGAAATCCGACACAATACCCGAGATACAGTCATAAATTTTGGAGAAGAATGCTACAAAGATCTCGCGGTCGTCGATTTCATCTGCACTTTTCGGGCGATTTTCATACCACCCGACAAAAATGGGCCGAAATCGGTATTTTCGGGCCAAACGATGGCTAGGGTTTGAAATCCGACACGGAACCCGAGACACAGTCATAAATTTAGGAGAAGAATGCTACCAGGATCTCGCGGTCGTCGATTTCATCTGAACTTTTCGGGCGATTTTCATACCACCCGACAAAAATGGGCCGAAATCGGTATTTTCGGTCCAGACGATGGCTAGGGTTTGAAATCATACACGGAACCCGAGACACAGTCATAAATTTTGGAGAAGAATGCTACTAGGATCTCGCGATCGTCGATTTCATCTAGACTTTTCGGGTCATTTTCGTACCACCCGACAAAAATGGGCCAAAATCGGTATTTTCGGGCCAGACGATGGCTAGGGTTTGAAATCCGACACGGAACCCGAGACACAGTCATAAATTTAGGAGAAGAATGCTACAAGAAACTCGCGGTCGTCGATTTCATCTGCACTTTTCGGGCGATTTTCGTACCACCCGACAAAAATGGGCCGAAATCGGTATTTTCGGGCCAAACGATGGCTAGGGTTTGAAATCCGACACGGAACCCGAGACACAGTCATAAATTTAGGAGAAGAATGCTACAAGGATCTCGCGGTCGTCGATTTCATCTGCACTTTTCGGGCGATTTTCATACCACCCGACGAAAATGGGCCGAAATCGGTATTTTCGGTCCAGACGATGGCTAGGGTTTGAAATCCTACACGGAACCCGAGACACAGTCATAAATTTTGGAGAAGAATGCTACAAGGATCTCGCGATCGTCGATTTCATCTAGACTTTTCGGGTCATTTTCGTACCACCCGACAAAAATGGGCCAAAATCGGTATTTTCGGGCCAGACGATGGCTAGGGTTTGAAATCCGACACGGAACCCGAGACACAGTCATAAATTTAGGAGAAGAATGCTACCAGGATCTCGCGGTCGTCGATTTCATCTGCACTTTTCGGGGGATTTTCATACCACCCGACAAAAATGGGCCGAAATCGGTATATTCGGTACAGACGATGGCTAGGGTTTGAAATTCTACATGGAACCCGAGACACAGTCATAAATTTAGGAGAAGAATGCTACCAGGATCTCGCGGTCGTCGATTTCATCTGCACTTTTCGGGCGATTTTCATACCAACCGACAAAAATGGGCCGAAATCGGTATTTTCGGTCCAGACGATGGCTAGGGTTTGAAATCCTACACGGAACCCAAGACACAATCATAAATTGAGGAGAAGAATGCTATAAGGATCTCGCGGTCGTCGATTTCATCTGCACTTTTCGGGCGATTTTCGTACCACCCGACAAAAATGGGTCGAAATCGGTATTTTCGGGCCAAACGATGGCTAGGGTTTGAAATCCTACACGGAACCCGAGACACAGTCAAAATTTTGGAGAAGAATGCTACAAGGATCTCGCGGTTGTCGATTTCATCTGGACTTTTCGGGCCATTTTCGTACCACCCGACAAAAATGGGCCGAAATCGGTATTTTCGGGCCAGACTATTGCTAGGGTTTGAAATCCGACACAATACCCGAGCCACAGTCATAAATTTTGGAGAAGAATGCTACAAAGATCTCGCGGTCGTCGATTTCATCAGCACTTTTCGGGCGATTTTCGTACCACCCGACAAAAATGGGCCGAAATCGGTATTTTTGGGCCAGACGATGGCTAGGGTTTGAAATCCGACACAATACCCGAGACACAGTCATAAATTTTGGAGAAGAATGCTACAAGGATCTCGCGGTCATCGATTTCATCTGGACTTTTCTGGCCATTTTCGTACCACCCGACAAAAATGGGCCGAAATCGGTATTTTCGGGCCAGACGATGGCTAGGGTTTGAAATCCGACACGGAACCCAAGACACATTCATTAATTTAGGAGAAGAATGCTAAAAGGATTTCGCGGTCGTCTATTTCATCTGCACTTTTCGGGCGATTTTCGTACCACCCGACAAAAATGGGCCGAAATCGGTATATTCGGTCCAAACGATGGCTAGGGTTTTAAATTCTACACGGAACCCGAGACACAGTCATAAATTGAGGAGAAGAATGCTACCAGGATCTCGTGGTCGTCGATTTCATCTGCACTTTTCGGGCGATTTTCATACCACCCGACAAAAATGGGCTGAAATCGGTATTTTCGGGCCAGACGATGGCTAGGGTTTGAAATCCTACACGGAACCCGAGACACAGTCAAAATTTTGGAGAAGAATGCTACAAGGATCTCGCGGTTGTCGATTTCATCTGGACTTTTCGGGCCATTTTCGTACCACCCGACAAAAATGGGCCGAAATCGGTATTTTCGGGCCAGACGATTGCTAGGGTTTGAAATCCGACACAATACCCGAGACACAATCATAAATTTTGGAGAAGAATGCCACAAAGATCTCGCGGTCGTCGATTTCATCTGCACTTTTCGGGCGATTTTCGTACCACCCGACAAAAATGGGCCGAAATCGGTATTTTCGGGCCAAACGATGGCTAGGGTTTGAAATCCGACACGGAACCCGAGACACAGTCATAAATTTAGGAGAAGAATGCTACCAGGATCTCGCGGTCGTCGATTTCATCTGCACTTTTCGGGCGATTTTCATACCACCCGACGAAAATGGGCCGAAATCGGTATTTTCGGTCCAGACGATGGCTAGGGTTTGAAATCCTACACGGAACCCGAGACACAGTCAAAATTTTGGAGAAGAATGCTACAAGGATCTCGCGGTTGTCGATTTCATCTAGACTTTTCGGGCCATTTTCGTACCACCCGACAAAAATGGGCCGAAATCGGTATTTTCGGGCCAGACGATGGCTAGGGTTTGAAATCCGACACAATACCCAAGACACATTCATAAATTTAGGAGAAGAATGCTAAAAGGATTTCGCGGTCGTCTATTTCATCTGCACTTTTCGGGCGATTTTCGTACCTCCCGACAAAAATGGGCCGAAATCGGTATTTTCCGTCCAGACGATGGCTAGGGTTTTAAATTCTACACGGAACCCGAGACACAGTCATAAATTGAGGAGAAGAATGCTATAAGGATCTCGTGGTCGTCGATTTCATCTGGACTTTTCGGGCCATTTTCGTACCACCCGACAAAAATGGGCCGAAATCGGTATTTTCGGGCCAGACGATTGCTAGGGTTTGAAATCCGACACAATACCTGAGACACAGTCATAAATTTAGGAGAAGAATGCTACCAGGATCTCGCGGTCGTCGATTTCATCTGCACTTTTCGGGGGATTTTCATACCACCCGACAAAAATGGGCCGAAATCGGTATATTCGGTACAGACGATGGCTAGGGTTTGAAATTCTACATGGAACCCGAGACACAGTCATAAATTTAGGAGAAGAATGCTACCAGGATCTCGCGGTCGTCGATTTCATCTGCACTTTTCGGGTGATTTTCATACCAACCGAAAAAAATGGGCCGAAATCGGTATTTTCGGTCCAGACGATGGCTAGGGTTTGAAATCCTACACGGAACCCGAGACACAGTCATAAATTTTGGAGAAGAATGCTACAAGGATCTCGCGATCGTCGATTTCATCTAGACTTTTCGGGTCATTTTCGTACCACCCGACAAAAATGGGCCAAAATCGGTATTTTCGGGCCAGACGATGGCTAGGGTTTGAAATCCGACACGGAACCCGAGACACAGTCATAAATTTAGGAGAAGAATGCTACCAGGATCTCGCGGTCGTCGATTTCATCTGCACTTTTCGGGGGATTTTCATACCACCCGACAAAAATGGGCCGAAATCGGTATATTCGGTACAGACGATGGCTAGGGTTTGAAATTCTACATGGAACCCGAGACACAGTCATAAATTTAGGAGAAGAATGCTACCAGGATCTCGCGGTCGTCGATTTCATCTGCACTTTTCGGGCGATTTTCATACCAACCGACAAAAATGGGCCGAAATCGGTATT
The DNA here is from genome assembly GCA_037974735.1 of Cicer chorassanicum. Classification (NCBI taxonomy): domain Eukaryota; kingdom Viridiplantae; phylum Streptophyta; class Magnoliopsida; order Fabales; family Fabaceae; genus Cicer; species Cicer chorassanicum. The sequence goes on from JBBPBP010009779.1 coordinate 68,428,326, forward strand.
TTCGGTCCAGACGATGGCTAGGGTTTGAAATCCTACACGGAACCCAAGACACAATCATAAATTGAGGAGAAGAATGCTATAAGGATCTCGCGGTCGTCGATTTCATCTGCACTTTTCGGGCGATTTTCGTACCACCCGACAAAAATGGGTCGAAATCGGTATTTTCGGGCCAAACGATGGCTAGGGTTTGAAATCCTACACGGAACCCGAGACACAGTCAAAATTTTGGAGAAGAATGCTACAAGGATCTCGCGGTTGTCGATTTCATCTGGACTTTTCGGGCCATTTTCGTACCACCCGACAAAAATGGGCCGAAATCGGTATTTTCGGGCCAGACTATTGCTAGGGTTTGAAATCCGACACAATACCCGAGCCACAGTCATAAATTTTGGAGAAGAATGCTACAAAGATCTCGCGGTCGTCGATTTCATCAGCACTTTTCGGGCGATTTTCGTACCACCCGACAAAAATGGGCCGAAATCGGTATTTTTGGGCCAGACGATGGCTAGGGTTTGAAATCCGACACAATACCCGAGACACAGTCATAAATTTTGGAGAAGAATGCTACAAGGATCTCGCGGTCATCGATTTCATCTGGACTTTTCTGGCCATTTTCGTACCACCCGACAAAAATGGGCCGAAATCGGTATTTTCGGGCCAGACGATGGCTAGGGTTTGAAATCCGACACGGAACCCAAGACACATTCATTAATTTAGGAGAAGAATGCTAAAAGGATTTCGCGGTCGTCTATTTCATCTGCACTTTTCGGGCGATTTTCGTACCACCCGACAAAAATGGGCCGAAATCGGTATATTCGGTCCAAACGATGGCTAGGGTTTTAAATTCTACACGGAACCCGAGACACAGTCATAAATTGAGGAGAAGAATGCTACCAGGATCTCGTGGTCGTCGATTTCATCTGCACTTTTCGGGCGATTTTCATACCACCCGACAAAAATGGGCTGAAATCGGTATTTTCGGGCCAGACGATGGCTAGGGTTTGAAATCCTACACGGAACCCGAGACACAGTCAAAATTTTGGAGAAGAATGCTACAAGGATCTCGCGGTTGTCGATTTCATCTGGACTTTTCGGGCCATTTTCGTACCACCCGACAAAAATGGGCCGAAATCGGTATTTTCGGGCCAGACGATTGCTAGGGTTTGAAATCCGACACAATACCCGAGACACAATCATAAATTTTGGAGAAGAATGCCACAAAGATCTCGCGGTCGTCGATTTCATCTGCACTTTTCGGGCGATTTTCGTACCACCCGACAAAAATGGGCCGAAATCGGTATTTTCGGGCCAAACGATGGCTAGGGTTTGAAATCCGACACGGAACCCGAGACACAGTCATAAATTTAGGAGAAGAATGCTACCAGGATCTCGCGGTCGTCGATTTCATCTGAACTTTTCGGGCGATTTTCATACCACCCGACAAAAATGGGCCGAAATCGGTATTTTCGGTCCAGACGATGGCTAGGGTTTGAAATCATACACGGAACCCGAGACACAGTCATAAATTTTGGAGAAGAATGCTACTAGGATCTCGCGATCGTCGATTTCATCTAGACTTTTCGGGTCATTTTCGTACCACCCGACAAAAATGGGCCAAAATCGGTATTTTCGGGCCAGACGATGGCTAGGGTTTGAAATCCGACACGGAACCCGAGACACAGTCATAAATTTAGGAGAAGAATGCTACAAGAAACTCGCGGTCGTCGATTTCATCTGCACTTTTCGGGCGATTTTCGTACCACCCGACAAAAATGGGCCGAAATCGGTATTTTCGGGCCAAACGATGGCTAGGGTTTGAAATCCAACACGGAACCCGAGACACAGTCATAAATTTAGGAGAAGAATGCTACCAGGATCTCGCGGTCGTCGATTTCATCTGAACTTTTCGGGCGATTTTCATACCACCCGACAAAAATGGGCCGAAATCGGTATTTTCGGTCCAGACGATGGCTAGGGTTTGAAATCCTACACGGAACCCGAGACACAGTCATAAATTTTGGAGAAGAATGCTACAAGGATCTCGCGATCGTCGATTTCATCTAGACTTTTCGGGTCATTTTCGTACCACCCGACAAAAATGGGCCAAAATCGGTATTTTCGGGCCAAACGATGGCTAGGGTTTGAAATCCGACACGGAACCCGAGACACACTCATAAATTTAGGAGAAGAATGCTACAAGAAACTCGCGGTCGTCGATTTCATCTGCACTTTTCGGGCGATTTTCGTACCACCAGACAAAAATGGGCCGAAATCGGTATTTTCGGGCCAAACGATGGCTAGGGTTTGAAATCCGACACGGAACCCGAGACACAGTCATAAATTTAGGAGAAGAATGCTACCAGGATCTCGCGGTCGTCGATTTCATCTGAACTTTTCGGGCGATTTTCATACCACCCGACAAAAATGGGCCGAAATCGGTATTTTCGGTCCAGACGATGGCTAGGGTTTGAAATCATACACGGAACCCGAGACACAGTCATAAATTTTGGAGAAGAATGCTACTAGGATCTCGCGATCGTCGATTTCATCTAGACTTTTCGGGTCATTTTCGTACCACCCGACAAAAATGGGCCAAAATCGGTATTTTCGGGCCAGACGATGGCTAGGGTTTGAAATCCGACACGGAACCCGAGACACAGTCATAAATTTAGGAGAAGAATGCTACCAGGATCTCGCGGTCGTCGATTTCATCTGCACTTTTCGGGCGATTTTCATACCACCCGCAAAAATGGGCCGAAATCGGTATTTTCGGTCCAGACGATGGCTAGGGTTTGAAATCCTACACGGAACCCGAGACACAGTCATAAATTTTGGAGAAGAATGCTACAAGGATCTCGCGATCGTCGATTTCATCTAGACTTTTCGGGTCATTTTCGTACCACCCGACAAAAATGGGCCAAAATCGGTATTTTCGGGCCAAACGATAGCTAGGGTTTGAAATCCGACACGGAACCCGAGACACACTCATAAATTTAGGAGAAGAATGCTACAAGAAACTCGCGGTCGTCGATTTCATCTGCACTTTTCGGGCGATTTTCGTACCACCAGACAAAAATGGGCCGAAATCGGTATTTTCGGGCCAAACGATGGCTAGGGTTTGAAATCCGACACGGAACCCGAGACACAGTCATAAATTTAGGAGAAGAATGCTACCAGGATCTCGCGGTCGTCGATTTCATCTGAACTTTTCGGGCGATTTTCATACCACCCGACAAAAATGGGCCGAAATCGGTATTTTCGGTCCAGACGATGGCTAGGGTTTGAAATCCTACACGGAACCCGAGACACAGTCATAAATTTTGGAGAAGAATGCTACTAGGATCTCGCGATCGTCGATTTCATCTAGACTTTTCGGGTCATTTTCGTACCACCCGACAAAAATGGGCCAAAATCGGTATTTTCGGGCCAGACGATGGCTAGGGTTTGAAATCCGACACGGAACCCAAGACACAGTCAT
>JBBPBP010009779.1:68456386-68467153 GCA_037974735.1 Cicer chorassanicum
AAATCCCTTCTTAGTATACTCAGGGTCACATCACGTCCTGGATGACCTGTACTTAGTGAGTCATGTGCCTTGTGAATTAATGCTGTTTGAAGGGGCTCGTAATTTGGAATTAGCAATCTTTCTCTCCACTTAACGAACCCATTTCCATAAATTTTATATTCTGAGATTGAGATTTTCATGGTAACAGATGGTGGAAAACATATCTTGTCGTTTGCTATGCTTTGTCTTATTTCTTGGAATTCTCCATCTGACTCAATTCCTTTCTGCCACATTTGCGAAAGTTCGAAATCATCAAATGGCGTATTATTGCTTTTCCTTGGAGTTTGCTCATCTCCAAGTAGCACGTCAGCGTTTGCGACCCAGTTTTCGTTAATTAGTTTCATTTCTCGGTATTTCAGACGTACATCATTCGAATCTGCAGGTGAGTACTGTTCCATTCGTGACAAGGCATCTGGACGTTTTGCCACTTTCCCAGGTCGATATCGCAGTTTTATTGAAGGGATTGTATCGAGCAGATTTTTTCACCGTATTTGTCGTACAGAAATAGTTCTTTTTTTTCGAAAATATTGTAAATTTTTATTGTCAGTAAGAATCTCAAGAGGATATCGGAGACTCATCAGTTCTGGCCTCCAAAACTCCACTGCTCGGATGATAGCTAACAATTCTTTATCGTGAATATCGTAATTAAATTCCGCAGGGGACAACTTCTTGGAGAAATAGCCGATAGGTCGGAGAAGATTGTTATCGTCTGATTGAGAAAGACAGGCACCCATAGCCCAGCCTGAACAATCTGTTTCGAGCACTGTTTTACGGTTAGGGTCAAAAAGTGCTAGAATGGGTGATTTTATAAAATGTTTTTTGAGTATTTCGAATGAATTGCGAGCGTTCTGATCCAAAGAGATTTTTACCTTACTTGAGAATTATTTCATTGTACATCTTTGTAATGGCGCGCATAATTTAGCGAAATCATGAATAAAATCTCGGTAAAAGTTTGCAAATCCCAAAAAGCTACGCACTCCAGTTTGAGTTTGAGGTAGCTCCCAATTTTCTATAGCTTTTTTCTTTTCTGGATCAACTAGTATTCCTTCTCCCGCTTTGACTATAAATCCCAAATATTTCACTTCTTTCACAGCAAAGTTGCACTTCTTTACATCCAATTTTAAGTGTGCATTTTCCAGTCGCTCTAATCTTTTATTAACTTTATCATAATGGTCCTCTTTACTTCCTTCACTCCAGATAAGTATATCATCTAAATATGCAGTACAGAATTGATCTAAGTAATCCCGTAATAGGTCATTTATCCATCTCTGCCAGGCGGCGGGGGCACCGCTAAGCCCGAAAGGCATCACAAGCCATTCAAAAAGGCCTAACCTGGTCTAGAACGCTGTTTTCCATTCATCTCCTTCCTTAACACGAATTCGATGAAAGGCTGCACTGACGTCGACTTTTCTGAACCATCGAGCTTTTGAGAGCGCCCGAAAGGTTTCTTCGACGAGGGGGAGTGGATATCTATCTTTTTTTGTAAAAGCGTTCAGCGATCGGTAATCAACACAAAACCTCAAGCCACCACCTGGTTTTTTAACGAACAAAACAGGAGCACCTCCAGGAGAGCTGCTCGCTCGTATCCAGTTACGGTCAAGAAGTTGTGCGATTTCCTTCCGTAAGCAGAGAAGCTCATCCCTTGACATACCATGAAGTGGCCCTTTTGGGAGATCTTTAACGCGTCCCTGCTCGTCATTTTCTATTTCAATAGCTATATCAACTCCAAGGCGATGTGGTAGAAGGTCACTCTCATCACCTTTATTGTTTTCAAAAACTTTGTAGTGGTGTTGCACTTCCTTCGGGAGTTCAGCCATTAATTCTTCCTTAGAAAGAACTTTCTGAGGAGCTAGCATCTTGTTAATATCATGAACAGAGGCTGTAAACACTGAAAGTTTATCTACAGTTTTACTGTCACTCAATTTGTAGAAATTTTGCTTGATCAAAGCTGCGAACTCTGTATATTTTATCATTGCTACGTCTGTAGGTTTTGTTCCTTGGTGAGTGCGAATATTATGCTGTTCTTTTCCCATATAAAGTGATCGATCTCGAGCATAGTACACGACGTCGTTGAATCTCATCCATGGCTCACCAAGTATCAGATCGTGAGTCAATCCTTCTATAACATATCCACATATTCCACTTTGTTTTCCGTCGAGATCAACATCCGCCCAGCAGATTTCATCAACAGTAATCTTTATTTTATCTCCTGAATCTTTTGCTAGTCTTAATTCCTTTGGTGGCACTTTTATACGCCGGAGATTGGGTTTTTTTAACGATATTTTTACTGAACACGGAATATGTAGTACAACCTAGATCTACAAGAGCTGGGATGGAGGTTGTATTGAGTATTGCATCTATAATTACTGGTTTACCGTGAAGTTTTGTAAAAATTGTTTTTAAATTTTGTTCAGATATTCTCGTATTTGGTCTCAACTCATTCTTCCTCTAGGTGCGATTTTTCCTGGAGGTTATTCTTTTCCCGAATTTGAATTTGACTCTCCTGTCCCCCTTAATGAATACTGTACATTATTTGCTTCCATAGGTCTCTTTGCGGGACCGAATCTTTTACAGTACCGAGCAACATGTCCACCCTTTTGGCACCTTAAACATAATTTCTTTTTTATAAATTCATTTACCTCTGCCTCGGTTAACCAGGGTGCCGGGGGTTCTGGCTTTACATCCCTGCTATTACTTCCTTCCTTACCGTCAATGTTTATTTTTGCGACTGGGGTGGCCAACGAATGCAAGTCAATTTTCATACCCCCCATAACAATATCTCCTTCGTGATCGGCAGTTTCAGGGGTGGATGGGTTTGCGGTTATTGAATTATTCAGGTACTGATTTTGGAGGGCCGCACTATGACTCGCATATTGAGTGATCTGCGATTCTTCTTTTTTAATAAACTTTTCACTATCCTCCATTACTCCGGCCACTCGTGTTATAATTTTAACCCAGCCTGAATATCACGGTGGGTCACGCGTCTGGTACTATTAGGTGTAGAATATAACTGTGTTGTGCGATACAAAGGAAAGAAGGACTATCTACATCAAAGATCTATTTATGAGTTTAAGTGGGGCGCTAACGTAGTTTGGGTTCTTGATCCCCTGACAGTACTCCCCTCATATAAAACGTTTGGTCTCCAAACTTCAATCTCGAGTAAATAGTTGAAATATTGTTCTAAGCTGGATCAATTAGGTTGTTCTGCTAATTTCCACGTCGGGCGTATTTTCCTTCCCGAACGACTTGATCGTTGTAAAGGTTTCGAAATAGCCACTGCCGGAATTTTCATCCACGACGGTGGGCCAGGTTTTTCAGGATTTCGTTTGTGAAACTCTGTGAGTGCCTTTCCACAGCCTCGTAAATCAGATTCTGGCTGCCAGGAAGGCACATCATTATATTTCCATTTTACGAGGTAAGTGAGACCATCACTATCTTCATGGACATCTAAAATTTTTTCGAATACCCATTTGTCTGCGACGTTCCCATCATCATCTCTTTCAGCTACTCATCCAGCAACGCTACGACTTTCCTCATTATTAATAGAAGACTGTTCGGGTATCACCGGATCTGTCCATGGTCGAATTAAATAAGTGTGGAAACTTTTGTTTACATGGATATGATCTGGAAGATCTACTATTACAGCTGCCTCATATGTTTTTAAGACCTTGTAAGGGCCGTCCCATTTATCATCCCATTTTTTCTTTGGCCGGTTGGTTTTGAGATTTTTCGGGCAAATCATTACCTTATCCCCTATTTTATAAACTGGGGATTCTGATCTTCGAGAGTTTGCGTATTTCTCATATTTTTCCTGCGATTGATGTGTGAGGGCCTTAACTTTCGCAAGAATTCGATCAAAGCGATCGGCAACTGAGTCTGCTCTTAAATATTCTTTTTTTGCTGTATCGGATAGTGATGGTGGTTTAGGCTCTGGGGGTTCAATTCCGAGACGCGGATTAAAGCCTGTCAGGAATCCTTCTGTATAATATATATATGTGGAGATATACCATATTATAGTGTTCTATGATTCTGGTCTGGCCTTTTGGTCGAGTGGTTATACATCTATCTCGTGTATAATGTAGGATGGCAACCTTTAGCCTGACATCCTAATTCTTAGTCCACCCTTGTCCCGCTGTCTACATGCCGCTTATGACAAAGCCATAGTTTGCGTAAAAAGGAGATACACCCGTCGTTTCGCTTATCTGATTATTTCCAGAGAACTCAGCCAAGGGAAGCCAGTCAACCCAATCATCTTGGGTGAAACAAACAAAGGCACGAAGATATTGGTTTAAAGATGCGTTGACTATTTCTGTTTGACCATCGGTCTGCGGATGAAAAGCTGAACTGGGTTTCAAAGTAATAGAAAGACGGGTATTTAGCCTGCGCCAAAACTCTGAAACAAATGCAGAGCCACAATCAGAAATGATAGAATCGGGTGCACCGTGGAGTTTATATATATTTTTGATGAAAAATTCTACCAGTTCTGCCGTGTCGAGAGACGTAGTGGGAATAAAATGTCGCATTTTAGTGAGCCCATCTACAACCACAAGAATATTATGAAACGTCCTGCCATCACGTTTACAAGGTGGTAAATCAACAATATGGTCAATTGAAATGTCAGACCATGCACGTAGAGGAGTTTCGAGCGGCTTAAGAAAGCCGGGCGGTGATGAACGTGGAGTTTTTGTCCTGAAGCAGAGAGCGCATCCTTTAACAAAATCAGCAACAAATTGGGTTATTTGTGGCCACCAATAAGATCTTTATAACAAGTCCAAAGTTTTCACTCGACCTGGATGACCTGCAGGGCCAGAGGAATGAGAACGACGCACGATTTCAAGACGAAGATTTTCATAGTCTGTTATAAAAAGTCGTTTCCGAAAGTCACTAATCCGTTATTGATTTTAAATTCTACCTTGTCTTTTCAGAGTAAAGTTCTTAAAGGTCCAGGCCAACGTCATTTGATAGTATTTTGTAGGAAATCAATCATTGATTTCGCGATTTCGTTTTTCTTATAAGCCTGGGATATAGCTTGAGATAGGAAGGTTTCATGAGATATAGTTGATAAGTGGTCAATATTTTGATCTTTATTGAGTAGGTGATGGAGTAAATCAGGATGGACTTTGTGTTTTGGGATCAAAGCGCGAAAACAGTTTTGTAGACGCTCATCAGAATCATCTTTTGGTTGTAGGCCTGGCAGGCGACTCAGGGTATCTGGTATTATTGCATTTAACCCGGGTCGATAAGTGATTATAAAGTTATACTGGGACAGAAACTCGGACCATCGAACCTGGCGTTGATTTAATTGTTTTGCCGTTGAAAAGGTTTGAAGATTCTTGTGATCTGTAATGAATTCAAATGGCTCTTGGATACCTGCCAACTCGGGACGCCATTCTTCTAAAGCTTTGATAATAGCGAGAAGCTCTTTGTCATAAATCTCATAGTTTGATTCGGCAAGACTGTGCTTTGAGGAAAAGAAGGCCACGGGGTGAATTATGCCATCGTCTCTTTTCTGTAAGAGTGCGCCCCCTGAGGCCCAATGGGACGCATCATTTTTGACTACGGTATGTTTATGATAATCAAAATAAGCAAGGATTGGCGCCTGAGAAAAAGAACTTTTGAGTTTCGAAAATGCATCTGCTTGCTCAATGGACCATATCCATGGCGCTTCCCGTAGGAGGCGTGTCAAGGGCTCAATTACACCTGAATAACCTCGAATAAATCTTCTATAGAAGTTTGAGAAGCCAAGGAATTTTTGCAGTTCTTTAACAGTTGATGGTTCTTTCCAATCCAAAATTGCTTTAACTTTATCGGGATCCATACTTAGTCCGTCGGTGGAGATAACCATCCCAAGATAATTAGTTTTAGTGGTATAAAACTCGGATTTAGCAATATCAATTTGTAATCCTGCATCGCCAAGTCGACGTATCACTTCATCAACATGCTTAGAATGTTCTTCTTTATTCTTTGAGTATATTAAAACATCATCCAATTATGCTGCACAGTATTTGTCGAGTGCATCATGTAAGATGTGATTGATGTAGTTCTGAAAAGTTGTAGGAGCATTGCACAGGACGAATGGTGTTACCAGCATCTCATATAAGCCAAACCGTGTGATGAATGCGGTCATCAATTCATGTCCTTCGGCAATACGGATGCGATTAAAAGCAGCAATAACATCTAGCTTGGTATAATATCTAGCACTTAAGATGGAATCTAAAGTTTCACGGATCAGGGGGATTGGATATCGGTTTTTAATAGTAACATTATTGAGGCCTCGATAGTCTTGACATATTCGAATTCCCCCAGCTGGTTTGGCGGCGAGAAGAATAGGTGCAGCAACCGGAGAGGAAGATTCACGTATAAAACCTTTAGCTAACATATCATCGACCCATTTCTTGACATATAGTAGCTCTACTGGTGAGAAAGGCCTATTTTTATGATATGGTGCTTGTTTTCCAGGGATAAGTTCAATTTTATGGTCCCAAGGACGATGTGGTGGCAGAGTGTTTGCATTCTTTAGTAAAAAGAATTCGGCATGATTATGGAATTCTAGTGGTAATTTAGCTTTTATAGCCTCAATTGTTAATTCAGATTCATTTTGGAGAAATTTATCGATATCACTCTGCACGACTTTTCGACGTAAAAGTTCTGAAATATCGGGGTTATCGGGGCTCGAAAAGATTTGAAAGTCATCAAAGTCGGCATTAACTTTAGAGGAATGAAAGTTTGGTTGTGTTTTATAATTCAGTTTATCAAAGATATCAGGGTTGCTAAAGGAATGCTTATTCTCACGACAGCTTGGAACGATGATTTGAGGTGACTTGTGTGTAGCAGGTATTGAAGGGATTTTATGTGAGAATGGGATTGCTTTAGCTGACCTTACTTGTTGAGGAGGATTGGATTGTGAGCGCTTCCAATGGAGACAGTAAAGTCAGCAATACGGAGAGCTAAAAGTGAGAGTCAAGGAACTCCAATCACATTCTGGGTTGTGTAATTTCAGCCATGGTAGGCTAAGAATGATAGGGTTACATTTACTTAGAGTAGTGACAAAGAAAATAAGAATCTCCGAATGATGCCCAATTTGTAAACGGAAAGTGAAGTAATGAGTTATGGAGGCTTCCGTGGAGCCGTCGGCCAGGCGAACAGATCGTGGAGTATGAAGGGGTTTTGTTTCAATTCCAAATTTATTAACAACAGAATCTTTATCGGCAAATGCCATAGTAGTACAGTCACTGTCAATCAAACTTGTTGTAGGAAAAATCACTGGATTTTTAATGCGCGGGTTAGAGAGAGAAGAGCGAAGAAGCATTGAATTTGAGGAACTAGTTGAGCATAATTCTAATGTTGAACTATCCATTAATATAGCTAGGATAGACTCGTCTTCATCTCCATACCATTGATACCCCTGGCACCGACTAAAACTAGAGGTTTGTCTTTTAACTGCTCCGCGTTTTCATAAGTTTGTGTTATTTTTACCGAATTATCAGATTGATTATCTCAATCAAATTTACGGTTATCATTTATAGCACGGAGATGGGAGTGAGTTGGTGCTTGGGAATATGGAAGTTGTGAGGTTTTAGGAAATGTGTAGGGTAATTGAGAATGGAACTGAGGAGGATATTGCATCTGAGGGTAGTATATCATAGGCATAGGTAGGGAATGAGGTTTTATTGTTGGGGTTTTTACGCTGTGCGGAAAATTAGGAGTGAGAGTACCAGATTGGTGGTAATTCTGTCCCTCACGAGGTGACCATGGGGTAGCTGGACGTTAAGGCATTGGCACTGGATTAAACTTACGATGGTGATCTTTGGCTACGTGTCCAGTCTGGCCACAGGCAATACACAAACCATTTTCCATTCGAAATTTACGCTCTGCACTTGACAATTTAATGCGGCCCAGGTCCATGGGGTCACCAGCATCAGGTGGCCCAACATCTGGTGGTGACTGATTAACAGGGTGCTCATTTTGACGCATTAAATTCAATGGTGCTTGCAGTTTGACAATGTGCTCTTGTTGTTGTATGTTACGAGCGATATTATTAACCATATCGCTCCATCCAATGTAGTCATCGACTGTTGGAAGATTTACTTGGTTATCGATAACGCTAGTGATTCTTCGGTTGAGTCGCTTCCTGAGCAGGTCCACCTTTGTTCTATCATCATACTTAGCCCTTTCTGCCAAATGACCGAAATCTGCCTTAAAATCTCCAAAAGGGCGTTTATCTTGAAAGAGCGTGTCTATTGCCTTTTTGGCCGTTTGTGTGGTATCAATTAGAACGAATCTTTTGTCAAGAAATTGCCATAATTCTGAGGTCGTTTTCCAGTGCCATTTTTCTGGTTCATTAGGGTACGTATTCATTCTCTGCACTCCATCCTTTACAGCCTCCCAAGTTTTACCTGAGAGTTGGCTAGTTATATATTATAGACGGTAAAATTGTGCGGGGAAGCAATCTCTATCTCTCGAGGATATGAGGACTATGTTTCCGCAGGGCACGAAACTATAATTGAAGAGACTGAAGGAATAAAATATATTGCTTAACGAAGAATTCGATATCTATATGAATGGGATTCGTGCGAATGTAGGGCTTTATAGTGCGGTGGTCTTCAAAGAAGAGGGTATCAAAGCAGAGGTCTTCACGATGGAAGAGAAGTGATTATCAAAGCAGAGGTCTTCACGATGGAAGAGAAATGATTATCAAAGTTGTAAGAGTATTTATTCAGAAGACATTGCGTGGAGAGCTAAATCTAAACTCCCAGCTCTACTATATATATACAAATCTATCTATTCAACCAGCTCTGAGATTTCCCATCTAATGCTTTGTTTAGGAGTAGCAATCTCATGGCATCGTACAACCTTTGAATCAATATTGCACAGCCTCTAAGGTAGTACTTACTCTGACTCGTGTCTATGTTGTGGAAGAATTGATCTGTGAGACTATCTATCAATAAAACTTATTGAATTTGTATCTTCCAACTTTCATAAGACATTTGGCGCTTCTCAGTGTTTGTCTGCGCCGCGGAAAATCTCTCTGGATCAGATCTTGTTCTGCGGGATCTCGAGTCAGATGATTCAATTTTTGAACTTTTCGCGTTGGAGTTTACATCAACCTGCAGCTTGTTTATCTCAGACTGCAGGTTTGAGATTTTATTATTTAGATTTGTTATTTTGCTATTATCTGACGAACGTTCTGAATTTAATTGGGATACAGTAGAGTTTAAGGAGCTGATCTCAGTCATGTGGGCTTCGTATAGTTGAGTATATGTTTGATTCAGATTTGCTAGTTGCTGATGAACATTGTTCAAGTTTGCATCAAGTTGGGTAACTTGTTGCTGGGACTTGGCTAGTGATTCGCTGGATTCGGAGAGCTTGGCATTGTTCGAGTTCAATTGTTCTTTAAGTTCACCGAATTTAGAGTCAAAACACTGAAGGAGACTATAAAACATGTTTTCTCAGGGGTGTTAGTAGTGGAGGCAATGGAGCTCAGTAGGGGAGCCGGTTTCGAATCATCCGGGAACTGGTGCCCTTCAATTGCTGCGCTCAGATTTGGCCAGCTTTGTTGAAAAGCAGATATAAGCTGGTCTACTCTGGGATCGGAGGCCATTTTGTTTAAAATGTCTTTTGCAATTTTTTAATTTTTTTTCACTTTATTTGTCTGGTTGATAAGAATTTTTCCGGAAGATGGCTAGAAAACTTTTCAGGTATGTGTCGGGTCGCGAACAGGATTTTGGATCAGGTAGTTAGTCTTTTCTATTATTTCGGGATCTAAATGCGACGGGACACAAATACGATCGCACAAAATGTCACGATGGGTCACGCGTCTGGTACTATTAGGTGTAGAATATAACTGTGTTGTGCGATACAAAGGAAAGAAGGACTATCTACATCAAAGATCTATTTATGAGTTTAAGTGGGGCGCTAACGTAGTTTGGGTTCTTGATCCCGTGACACTGAATAATCATCGACAGGTAATTCAAGAACAGCATATTTATCTTGTAATTTCTCACTTAATGAATTACGCAATTTATTAATTTTAATAGAATCAGGCCATTCTCTTCCTCCAGCATACTCCAACTGAAGCTCCCATTCTTGTTAGAATCTTAGGAAAACTTGACTCTCTCCCTGTCTCATGGCGAGGAGTTTTCTTTCGGCCTTCTGTGCCCCAATTTGGTCGAAGTATTCACCGTGACATACTTTGAGCATCTCTTCCCAATTAAATTTTTCTGTCTCTCCACATTTTATCCAGTAGCCGCGAATTCTTTGTCTCTAGGGCTCAGGAATGCTTTCGTAAATTTTCATACAAACCGCTTCTTCTGTAACAAGTAGGGGTTTGTAGACTCTACACTGGGTTTTCAATAAATAGTAATGTGGAGTCTAAGTTAGTGATTCTCTGTTCCATTTTTCGAAAGTCGCGTCTCTTTTCATAACTTCATTTTTAGAGTTTGAGGATCTGTCTGTCTCTTGGCGCTGGTCTGGCATCTTCGGGTTTCGTCCTTCCATCAGTTTTTTCAAATAAAAAAACTGCGTTTCCGGTGTTGCATTTTTAATGGCGGTTACTAGGCTCGATAGGTTATTCATATCTTCGGATGTTATAGCAGGTGATATTCCTGTTGATGCCAAATTTACTTCATTTGTTTTTAAGTCCATTATGGGTGGATCCGATTGGGTATCAAGGTAATCTGTTGCTGGAAAGAAATCAACTGGTGAGCTAGATTGCGAGGAGTCAGAGAT
>JBBPBP010009779.1:68488821-68499402 GCA_037974735.1 Cicer chorassanicum
TAAATGTTTTTTGAAAGTTGACACTCTGACATAAGTTCTATTATACATGTTGAGATTTTGATCAAACAAAATAAATCTATAGTCCAATTGTTAGATGTTGTAATATAAATTAATTTCGCAAAGACTTGACGATGTAAACTTCATCAGGTGCCGAGCGTACACTCATAATCGTATTAGTCGCACATATCATCAGAGGGCTCCCAAATTTTCCGTAACATTGATGAGGTTTTCTTCACAATTAACCTCCATATTCACAAATATGATGTCAATTACACGGCACGGTATTCATGCTGTGGTGTAAACATCACAGAAGGACAGGTAACGAATTCATAGATTCCTTTTAAAATAACAATAGTTTCCAAAAATCATTCGACAAGTAAATTTAAATCGTATATATTTGTATCGTTCATGAAAGCGAAGTCGAAATCACGTCAGATTATCAGGACAGAAATTAATAACAAATTATAACATAACTATTTGAAACAAGCAATCAGTAATTGGTAATAATATAATGAGATATACTGTAAAGGGAACAAGGCTAACGGCTAAGCACGTAAGCTAGGCCACAAAATGTTTATATTTTACTATGAAGAAGAAGTCTGTAACGGGTCTACGCTGTGCTACTTATCTACCGGCGCTACCGGGGTGTGCCGTGCAGTCAGGGAACTTATGACTAGTCCCCCTTACTATGCCTTACTATACTCCTCACAAAAGAAGGTCAAACTGTATTTTTCAAACTCTAATTCTGGGGTGTATTCAGGGTTAAGGACTGGGTAAATCCCTAAGACCGATGTCGATTAAGAATAACAAATATGTCACGTGAATACCCCACCCACTCTAGAGTTTTCAGGGTTAAAGCCATTCCCCCCATTTCGTGTCTGCCTATTCCACCCATTTTATTCAACAACATTTTTTAGCTTCCGGTAAAGATATTTCATCTATTTAACGTAAGTCGACCTATCTCTCCGAATTTAACTTGTAACATTTATTAATCACAATTCAATCATAGTTTTATACAAAAATGAACAACGCCAATCATACTACGATATTGAACACCACATTCGCAGCAGATCAAGATTTTCTCTCATCTCATCAACATCCCTCTCCCACAAATGGATTGTAAGTGGTACATCCTCCTATTTTGTAAACTGTTAACAAGAAGAAGGAACACATCGGCGCAGACTTTATTGCTCCCTGATTTATATACTAATTTAGATATTGGTCCCAATCAAACCCGAGAGGAGTACATTCAGGCCGAATCGTAAGTAGGTGCGAATCTCTAAATATATAACAGTTCATAATATTGTAGGGTTCCGTCTCGTCTTCATTGCAAGTCACGGGCACGAAATACGAGTGAAATTGATCGTGTTAAGATCAAAACTGCCGCAGCAGCGGGACTCTCCACCAAAGAGATCGCCCAGAGATATGGCTTCACCTCCCGCCAAATATACCACGCTTTGAGAAACTCTATAAGTCCTAAGACAAGCAAGTGCGGACGAAAGCCCGCAATTCCTCAGGAAAAGGCTGAAGAGCTGATTTCATGGATTTGCCAAGAACCCCAAAATCCGCGAATGACATACAAGTCAATTCCTGAAATGGCTCCCGAATTGGATTCGCAGGGTTATGGGGCGAAAGCAATACAATCGGCTGTTGAGTCTCAAGGGTTTGGGCGGAGAGTCTCTAAGCGTAAGGGATTCTCCAACCAAGAAATCCACAGACTGAAACGCCTGGAATTCGCACTAGATGCGCGGGAGTGGGATCACCAGAGACTGTACAGTCAAATGTTCTCAGATGAGGTTTGGGCCAACTGGGGCGCTAACAGTCGGAATTTTGTGACTGTACAAGTCGCTGGCGACCCAAAAGATATTGTGATTGATCGACACCGGCCGGAATGCTTGACAAGAAAGGCCGCCGGAGGGACAGCTTGGATGTTCCATGGCGCGATCTATGGTGGGCACAAAGCTTTTGGAACGTTTTGGGAGTGAGGGACGATGAACTCAGAGAAGTATGACGAGCACATACTCTCTCAGGTAGAGGAGTATGTCAGCGTCGAACAGAGAATGGGCAGGTCTCCCTGGTTTCAGCATGACAACGCACCGTGCCATGCTTCCTCGCTCACTCAATCAAATCTCCAACGGCGCCGAATCCCAACTATCGAATGGCCCCCGTATAGCCCCGACCTGAATCTGATAGAACATGTCTGGGTGATAATGAAGAGGCACATCCAAAACAATTACGTCAGGAGATCATACGATAAACATACGATCAGTCGTTCCGAACTTAAACAGCTCATCCAGGAAGCTTGGGATCTAGTTCGAAATGAGGACATTGCTGCGTTCTATGACTCCTGGAAGGATCGTTGCGATGCCGTCATACGAGCAAATGGGGGCCCAACCAGCTACTGATTAATTTTTTACTAATTCTTTGATAAAGTTATTCAATAATTTACATTTTCTTATACATCCGACTTATATTATATACCTGTTGTTTCTTAATTTGAGTACTCCCCCCTCCTTGGTTTAAATGTCCTGAAGTCATTACCAAAGTTCCACTCAGAATAATAGACAACTTGTTTCTCGGATTGGATAGCGTAATGTAATACCATCTGCGCCAGTCTTCTATGTCGATCTTATAGCCTTGACATTTTCTCGACTTGAGACAGAAAACCAATGGCTCAAACCCATGGCTCAAACCTATCAGATCCTATCTTCCAGGAAATGAAAAATGTGTGTGTTGATGGAGTTGCACTCAATCAATCAAAGGCTTTTCGGGGAATTTGCCTTCGGCTTATTTCTGATAAAGAGGAGTGTAGGAGGTAACTTCATTTATCGAAATAGTGTTCGCGAATTCTGTCTGAGTGTGTGCCCAATTATCTTTAACGTGATTCCTATCATCTCTTTTCCTTGATAGTAGATAACTCCATTAAGTCTTCAATAAAAAAAATTAAAGACCTTTCATTAATCAATTATGTGAGATCGCTAATGAAAGTAAGTATTATGTTAGTTGTAATAGGTTCTTGAAGGCATTGAGGACATTGAGGACATTTAAACCGGAGTTGGGGGAATATAAGAATTCTTAACCCAAATGCAGAATTAGGTTTTAGTGGTAAGATATACGTTTGATTTTAAGATGTAGTCGGGTTAACAGCTTAATGTCAGTTTCGTAGTTGACTTGATTGATTCAAAGTCGGGAAGCAGCGACACTGTCTTGAAAGTATCAAAGTTGCTCATTCTCGAACGTGCGCACAACGATAAATCTACTCTACAAGTAATTTAAAACAAATATCTCGTACAAAGAGTTCTTTGGGGGTTGTATATCGGAATGAGAATCACCATAGCTTTTAAAATAGAGGCTTCATGTCTATATCCACAGCCCTGAGTATCTGTCTAATTAATTGTCATTAACATAGAGAGATTTCTGGTGTTTAACTTTAATTAAACTGACATTCGAACCGAAAGCTGTTCCTAATTTTCGCAATTTTCACCAGATACTGATAGAATTGATTTTTTCTCGAAATTTTTGTGCATAAATAATTTCCAATCTATCGCGGAATGATTACATTTTACAATTAATCAGCCCGTGCGGAATCCCAAAGAAAATATGAGGCGGCATCTTCAGTGGCGGGTAATATCTATTTTAATTACTAAAAAGTTGAGGTAATAAATTTGAAGCTATTTTAAAGCGATTGACCATGAATACTTTAAACAAGGAAACGGCTTTGACACAGGTAAGCATATGATTTTGTTTACGAATTAAAAAATGAGCTGAGATATCCATGATGAGTGGTATGGAGTGCAGTTCAGGGAAAAATCAACTTAGAAACAAGTAGCATGAAATTTTACAAGCAAACTGAAAAACACTGCTGTTTGGTGTTGATTGTAAGGAGGTAACTTATTGGATAGACATGGTGTTCCGTAATTAAATGGATGAATAGCCTTCTTTAACAAAGTCTGCGTGTTCGAATCACAGAAATAACCAAGGTACGCTTAGATGCTACAGACTCCGAAAATGGACATCCGCTAAGTGCCTATATTCTCCAGGGTGACCTCGATGATGCTGCTTCACCGCCCCTGTCTAATGCTGTTCCTGTATCGATGATCAGGGCTTGATTTGGAAGTCAAGTGAAAAATTTCCACTTTTGATCCACCTTCTTTCGCAGGTAGATGCGTTGGATTGAAGCTTTCGGACTTTTCTGTCCAGTAAATCATGGGTTGGGGTGTTTTCGAACAACATAAATTCTCAGGGTAGAGCCCTGAATTGACAATTATAGACTTTATAGGCCTGTCTAGCCTGGTAAATAGACTTTTTTAGTGCCATTATACCTTGAAAAATACCCTGTCGATACCCCTGATTTAGAGTTTGAAAAATACAGTTTGACCTTCTTTTGTGAGGAGTATAGTATTTAGCTGCCTGTAAGGCATGCTATACTACGAGACAAGGCTAGGCTGAGATAGCTAGCCAAGCCAAACTAGATACCGGGCATAGCCCGTAACATATACATGGTATTCCGTTGGCCGTTGAAGTTTTGGTTAAACATCTGGTATTCATCAGTACTTTTTGTATTTGCATTCCATGAATATGTAGCAAGATGGGCAACGAACGTTTCAAACAGATTTTCAAAATGAGAACTATGGACATGTATGCGAAATTTACTATGGCAGTTCATTCTTGAGGCTGAATTGTACATCAAGAAATCTGTGAGAAGCGAAAAAAATAGTGACTGTCGACTATGTACTGATTATCATAATAGGTAGATTCCTAAACGTAGATTTGATGATAGGATGGAAGCGCATGCACATTTAACTATCGTGAAGATAGTGAGATGGATATAAGGTACGTATAGGAATTTGATAAATGTAGTATTGGAGTTAGCAAATGGAAATGATACTGTACATGTAATTGTTAGTGGGAGTGAAAATGAATGTGAGAATGAAGATGAGAGCGGAAGTGATTCAAATTTGAGTTTCGACATTCCATCGCAAACTATCCTAAATCTCTGATTAGCCCTATTCAAAATTTGAAGGGGCGTCAGGCAGACAACAAGCAAAAAGTACTCCTCAATTTAGACTTTGAAATTTATACTTTGTACAATAAAACCAGCTACTGGTAGTACTATATAGATCCTTTGATTTCGCAAAACTGTATTTTCAAACTCTAAATCAGGGATTATTCCAGGGTATTTTACAGAGCTAGATGTCGCCTATAAAGTCTATCTACCGTGTTAGACAGGGTATAAAATCATAAATTCTTAAACAGTGGCCTATCCTAGAAGATTTGTGTTTCTCAAAAAGTTTTTAATCCATGACATACAAAGCAAAAATGTCTTAAACTGTCAACATACAGCATCTGCCTGCGGAAGTAGGGCCGTCAAGTCCTACTCTGCACCTCCTCGTGGTGACGCCTGGGAACCCTTTCTCTCGTTAGAAAGAAGCCAAACAGAGAGGCATCCTTCCCTTCAGGATTCCCATTCACCTCCGCAGGTCACGATTGTCTTCGTCTCACAGCATCACCCCCAGTACCCTTTCGACGAAGCCTCCCACAATCATCCCATGGGATATGGAGCGGAGGGCTCTGCATCTCAAAAATGCCCAATGTCAAATAATCCCCGATTTAAATAAGCTGGAGGTGCAAGTGGTCAGGTGCTGGTTGGACTTTTCAGGAGTTGTAGGTTAGATTCCTACACAGCTTATTTGAGGGTAGACTGCGGCTGCTCGCCGAAAAAGAGTACGGAAGGAATGGCTGAGGTTTTGTCTCCAAATGGGTTTTTCCCACTGGGTTTTCTCATATGGTTTTTCCTTCAGTCCGTGGCCCTCGGGTCATGGTGAATGCAGCCCTACTCACTCAACCATATTTAACCAGCGTCTGAATGGCGTTTTGGGATAAATTTGGAATCGAGTGAGCATTGCTGTAGATTGAAGGACCTTTTATTCTAGGTGTTCTCCATACGTGTCATGTCAAATAGATGCTAGCTAGAGCTGACACGATAAAAATACATACATACATACATGCCTGCGGAAGTATGTCAATCAAAACTTAAAATTCGTAACCTGACTGCTAAATATAGACCTGATCATCGATGTAAATGGGGAACTAACTCAGAATAAAGAGAAGTTAATGTCGAGGAACTTGTGGAACCAATGGGTTAAGGTAAACAGATACTCAATTGTCAATTCAGTCGCAACTATGCCAATATTTGTTCCTTTCTTCATCTTCTAACACTCACATCTTCATCAATGATGGACGATAAAACTGTCAACTCCGGAATTCGCTGTATTTGCGGTAAGTTACACTTATTCACATGCATACACACATCTTCCACGTTTTATATTCTACTTGAAACTCTCATCATTTTCTATTTAAATCAATATTCTACCCGACTTCACTACTTGCTTCCTAAAACCGATAGCCCAGCCCAATAATTCTTAATAACTGTAAAGTAGTTTAGAATTGACAAGTTCTCTCTTGGAAAACACAACAGAAATTTCCTAATTCGACATTTCAGTCACAAGGGTGAATTAGGATTGCCAATGCGTCTATCGATCATAATAAGTATTTATTCCATAGCAGGAAGAAAATTCAAATGCTAGAGTATTTTGAATAAATCTATCCTATTACTTTCTATTGATAATTACGAGAATCAGAGACGTTCAAAGTCAGTAAATTAATGTAAAATATCTCAAATCTCGCGGTAATAGTGACAAAAAATTAGATAATTATTCAGGATTCTGAATAAAGACGTTATGATTCTGATTGAAAAGCTAAGGCGAATCTCAATCTAACGCAAAAGACTTTAATATCTTTATCTATCGGGTACTCGTATACAATTACTTTTGGATAATATTTATGGTTGTGTGCACATTCCAGAATGGGCAACTTTGACAGATTCAATACATTATTTCCGAACTATTTTGAATTTGTCAAGTCATCGATGAGATTGACATTTGGCTGTTACCCCAATAATAAATTATCATTGAAAACAAGTTTATTTTCATCAAAACTCCATTTATAATTAAGTTAAAATTTCAGACTTTCCACTTCCCCTGATTCAAATGTCCTCAATTCCTCTTTAAACATCTATTTTGGCTAAATGCCCACTTTCATTGGCTGTCCACCCAATTACACAATGGAAGGAAATAATTTTTGGCTTTTATGAACATGCATATTGAGTAACTGACCATTAAGGACAAGAGATTATATATAAGTGATTTAGATTAAATGGGCACCCTCAATCAAATGGCATTTGCGGATAACACTTTGAGAAATGAAATTACCTCCTTTGCCCTACCGTGTATATACACCAAAGGGAAAAGCCTCAAAAAACCTTTGATTATTGGATGGTAATTCCATCATTTTTCACATCTCATTCATTGAGAAGATAGGGTCTGATGGGTTCGAGACAACGATCCTCTTTCTCAAGGGTGGAAGGCATCAAGACTACTTATACCAAAAATCAAATATCGGCACGGACGGTGTACTACTGAACCATCTATTCTTCGATAGAGAGCAACTGTTAGTCTTAATGAATGAATAATGAGGGGTTTGGGTGATTAAAACCAATAAGGGGGGTGGGGGGAGGGGGGGGTTACTTCAAGTATGAAAAAGTAGTTGTGTGATAAAGGGCATATGAGATATAAGTGCATAAATAAATGATTTGAATAATATGACAGAAGTATATAGTTGGGCCCCCATTTGCACTGATGGCAGCATCGCAGCGATCTATCCACGAGTCGTAAAGAGTAGCAATGTCCTCATCTCGAACTTAGTCCCAAGCTTCCTGAATGACCTCTCGAAGATCGGGCCGACTGATCGTCTGATAATTTTACGATTTTCTCCAATACTTATCTTGAATATGGCTCTTATCAAAATCCAAACATGCTCTATCAAATTTAGGTCCGAATTGTATGGAGGCCAGTCAAGTGTAGGTATCCTGTGACATTAATAATTTGATCGGGTGAGCAGGATATTATGGCACGGTGCGATAACGTGCTGAAAACAAGTAAACCTGCCCATTTTCTGCTCGTTGCCTGATAAATACTTATCTTGGGTGTGTGCTAGTCATACTTCTTCGAATTCATAGAGCCCCACTCACACAACGTCCCAAAAGCTTTTCTGCCGCCATGCAGTACTCAATGGAATATTCAAGCTGATCGTCTGGTGCTCTTTTTTGTATCCCTGTACAAAAAAAAGTGACTAAATTCCGGGTACTGGCGCCCCTTTAGAATCCAAAAATAATTCGAGAAAGTTTGACTCGATGAAATTTCGCAATCGCAGTCTTGGACAAATAATGCAAATTACAGGCGTTGTTCCCTGTGCGCCTCAAGGTCTGAAAGCCAATTTCTCTTCGACATTCTCCGCCTGTACCTCAGGGACTCTACGGCCGTTCGAATGGCTTTCTTCCCAAGGCCATGGAGCCCCAATTCGGAAACCAATTCTGGAATTGACTCGTCTGGAGCTCGCCGATAACATGGTTCTCGGCGAGTCCATCAAATTAGGCCAACTGCATTTTTGGAGATATGATAGGCTTTCTTCGGCTGCCAACGATCTTTGATTGAGCGTAATTTCATCTTGTTAAGTATATTTGACTACAGGTGAAATCGTAACCCTGAACGGTCTTATTAGTGGAAAGTCCGGCAGCTGGAGCAGTTTTGATCTCAATACAATCAATTTCGCTCACGTTACACTTCCATGACTTTCGACAAGGACGAGGAAGCCCCAATAATTATTATTAGAAAGGAGTCAATCAGAAATTTTCTTAGCCATACGCTTCTGCTGCAGTATTAACTTGTTGAGATTGTGTAGACGTTGAACGTAACCTGGAAGTAATCTCCCTGTGCCAAGATCCCTATGTATTGTTTCTGATTTATACTTCCAACACTACTAGAACTTACATTTCATTTTTATTGGAAGGTTATTGAAGATGCTGAGATGCATGAACATCTTAATCTGACTCGAATATAGTACGCATTGTTGTAGGATAGTACATCTAGTCCATTTTTAAATAAGGATACGTTGGGCTAAAATTATGTTAATAATGCAGATGATGTTAAAAAATCTGGTGCGATTATGATCAAAAGTTGGGGTCATGTTCTATGTTGATGGCGAAATAATTTGGATTAGAAGTGGGGTTGAAATGAAACACAATGTTGGGAGCAACCTTAAAAGCTCGCCACTTTTAAGGTCGCTCCTATTTCAGGGGTATATCCCAGTCGAATTACATAATATACAAGAGTATCTTCCATCGCTTAACGTATTTCACGAGCGAGTGGGCCACTCACCACCCAATCTCAACAATACCAACTTCCAACTCGCATTTTTCAACGCATGAACATGCCCACCACCTCAAATGAAAATCAGTTAAACTTAGCAATCGTAGCTTTAAAACAAGATAGATATCTTAGTATAAGACGCGCTGCATAGATGTACGGAGTTCCTCGTAGTACACCGACTCGTCGCAAGACCGGAACCCATTCTAAACGCGATATTACGACCAAATCTAGAAAACTGACTGATCTAGAAGAATCAACCATTCTAGAAAGGATACTCAAGCTAGATGTCCAAGGATTTCCTCCCAGACTTCGTGGCGTGGAAGATATGGCTAATAGACTGCTGCGCGACCGCGACGCGCAACCGGTTGGAAAGAACTGGACTTCGAACTTCATTTCTCCCACCCAGAGCTCAAAACCGCATTTTCGCATAGGTATGGCTATCAGAGGGCATTGTGCGAAGATCCTGATACCATAAACGCGTGGTTTCAGCTGGTGGGCAACTTTACGGCCAAATATGGCATCGTGGATGAGGATATCTACAACTTCGACGAGACCGGATTTTTAATGGGCAAGATCTCTACAACCAAGGTAGTCACGTCTTCAGAAAGACGTGGACATGTTAAACTGATCCAGCCTGGTAATCGAGAGTGGGTTTCAGCTATCATAGGCGTCAATTCCCAAGGTTGGAGCATTCCGCCGTTTCTCATTGTTAAGGGCAAAATGCATCTCCGTTCCTGGTACCAAAACAGCCCATTGCCACCCGACTGGGTCGTTGCGGTCAGCGAAAACGGTTGGACGTCAAACGAACTTGGTGGACAATGGATTCAGCATTTCGACAAGTTCACCAAAGCGCTTAAGCAAGGCAGATATCGTCTTCTAGTACTGGACGGGCATGAAAGCCACCACTCGGACGAATTCGAGCAATATTGCAAGGAAAACGATGTTCTGACGCTTTGTATGCCTGCCCATTCATCTCACCTACTGCAACCACTGGATGTCGGATGATTTGGCCCGCTGAAGAAGGCGTATGGTGCGGAAATCGAGCATCTAGTCCGGGCCCATATTACGCACATTTCCAGGGAGGACTTCTTTCCCGCCTTCAAAGCTGCATTTGACGCGAAAATCACGCAAAAAAATATTATAGGAGGCTTCAAGGGCGCTAGAATTGTCCCAATGGACCCTCAGATTGTGATTTCCAAGCTGGATGTGAAGTTGGTAACTCAATCGTCCAGACCGTCGTCGCCGGAGGCGCAACCATGGGTTTCTAAAACACCACAGAACCAAATTGAAGCGTCTACGCAATCCGAGTATGTAA
>JBBPBP010009779.1:68507916-68539456 GCA_037974735.1 Cicer chorassanicum
TACAAGGATCTCGCGGTCATCGATTTCATCTGGACTTTTCTGGCCATTTTCGTACCACCCGACAAAAATGGGCCGAAATCGGTATTTTCGGGCCAGACGATGGCTAGGGTTTGAAATCCGACACGGAACCCAAGACACATTCATTAATTTAGGAGAAGAATGCTAAAAGGATTTCGCGGTCGTCTATTTCATCTGCACTTTTCGGGCGATTTTCGTACCACCCGACAAAAATGGGCCGAAATCGGTATATTCGGTCCAAACGATGGCTAGGGTTTTAAATTCTACACGGAACCCGAGACACAATCATAAATTTAGGAGAAGAATGCTACCAGGATCTCATGGTCGTCGATTTCATCTGCACTTTTCGGGCGATTTTCATACCACCCGACAAAAATGGGCTGAAATCGGTATTTTCGGGCCAGACGATGGCTAGGGTTTGAAATCCTACACGGAACCCGAGACACAGTCAAAATTTTGGAGAAGAATGCTACAAGGATCTCGCGGTTGTCGATTTCATCTGGACTTTTCGGGCCATTTTCGTACCACCCGACAAAAATGGGCCGAAATCGGTATTTTCGGGCCAGACGATTGCTAGGGTTTGAAATCCGACACAATACCCGAGATACAGTCATAAATTTTGGAGAAGAATGCTACAAAGATCTCGCGGTCGTCGATTTCATCTGCACTTTTCGGGCGATTTTCATACCACCCGACAAAAATGGGCCGAAATCGGTATTTTCGGGCCAGACGATGGCTAGGGTTTGAAATCCGACACGGAACCCGAGACACAGTCATAAATTGAGGAGAAGAATGCTATATGGATCTCGCGGTCGTCGATTTCATCTGCACTTTTCGGGCGATTTTCGTACCACCCGACAAAAATGGGCCGAATCGGTATTTTCGGGACAGACGATGGCTAGGGTTTGAAATCCTACACGAACCCGAGACACAGTCAGAAATTCAGGAGAAGAATGCTACAAGAATCTCGCGGTCGTCGATTTCATCTGCACTTTTCGGGCGATTTTCGTACCACCCGACAAAAATGGGCCGAAATCGGTATTTTCGGGCCAAACGATGGCTAGGGTTTGAAATCCGACACGGAACCCGAGACACAATCATAAATTTAGGAGAAGAATGCTACCAGGATCTCGCGGTCGTCGATTTCATCTGCACTTTTCGGGCGATTTTCATACCACCCGACAAAAATGGACCGAAATCGGTATATTCGGTACAGACGATGACTAGGGTTTGAAATTCTACATGGAACCCGAGACACAGTCATAAATTTAGGAGAAGAATGCTACCAGGATCTCGCGGTCGTCGATTTCATCTGCACTTTTCGGGCGATTTTCATACCAACCGACAAAAATGGGCCGAAATCGGTATTTTCGGTCCAGACGATGGCTAGGGTTTGAAATCCTACACGGAACCCAAGACACAATCATAAATTGAGGAGAAGAATGCTATAAGGATCTCGCGGTCGTCGATTTCATCTGCACTTTTCGGGCGATTTTCGTACCACCCGACAAAAATGGGTCGAAATCGGTATTTTCGGGCCAAACGATGGCTAGGGTTTGAAATCCTACACGGAACCCGAGACACAGTCAAAATTTTGGAGAAGAATGCTACAAGGATCTCGCGGTTGTCGATTTCATCTGGACTTTTCGGGCCATTTTCGTACCACCCGACAAAAATGGGCCGAAATCGGTATTTTCGGGCCAGACTATTGCTAGGGTTTGAAATCCGACACAATACCCGAGCCACAGTCATAAATTTTGGAGAAGAATGCTACAAAGATCTCGCGGTCGTCGATTTCATCAGCACTTTTCGGGCGATTTTCGTACCACCCGACAAAAATGGGCCGAAATCGGTATTTTTGGGCCAGACGATGGCTAGGGTTTGAAATCCGACACAATACCCGAGACACAGTCATAAATTTTGGAGAAGAATGCTACAAGGATCTCGCGGTCGTCGATTTCATCTGGACTTTTCTGGCCATTTTCGTACCACCCGACAAAAATGGGCCGAAATCGGTATTTTCGGGCCAGACAATGGCTAGGGTTTGAAATCCGACACGGAACCCAAGACACATTCATTAATTTAGGAGAAGAATGCTAAAAGGATTTCGCGGTCGTCTATTTCATCTGCACTTTTCGGGCGATTTTCGTACCACCCGACAAAAATGGGCCGAAATCGGTATTTTCGGGCCAGACGATTGCTAGGGTTTGAAATCCGACACAATACCCGAGACACAGTCATAAATTTTGGAGAAGAATGCTACAAAGATCTCGCGGTCGACGATTTCGTCTGCATTTTTCGGGCGATTTTCGTACCACCCGACAAAAATGGGCCGAAATCGGTATTTTCGGGCTAGACCATGGCTAGGGTTTGAAAACCTACACGGAACCCGAGACACAGTCAAAATTTTGGAGAAGAATGCTACAAGGATCTCGCGGTTGTCGATTTCATCTGGACTTTTCGGGCCATTTTCGTACCACCCGACAAAAATGGGCCGAAATCGGTATTTTCGGGCCAGACGATTGCTAGGGTTTGAAATCCGACACAATACCCGAGACACAATCATAAATTTTGGAGAAGAATGCCACAAAGATCTCGCGGTCGTCGATTTCATCTGCACTTTTCGGGCGATTTTCGTACCACCCGACAAAAATGGGCCGAAATCGGTATTTTCGGGCCAAACGATGGCTAGGGTTTGAAATCCGACACGGAACCCGAGACACAGTCATAAATTTAGGAGAAGAATGCTACCAGGATCTCGCGGTCGTCGATTTCATCTGCACTTTTCGAGCGATTTTCATACCACCCGACAAAAATGGGCCGAAATCGATACATTCGGTACAGACGATGGCTAGGGTTTGAAATTCTACATGGAACCCGAGACACAGTCATAAATTTAGGAGAAGAATGCTACCAGGATCTCGCGGTCGTCGATTTCATCTGCACTTTTCGGGCGATTTTCATACCAACCGACAAAAATGGGCCGCAATCGGTATTTTCGGTCCAGACGATGGCTAGGGTTTGAAATCCTACACGGAACCCGAGACACAGTCATAAATTGAGGAGAAGAATGCTATAAGGATCTCGCGGTCGTCGATTTCATCTGCACTTTTCGGGCGATTTTCGTACCACCCGACAAAAATGGGCCGAAATCGGTATATTCGGTACAGACGATGGCTAGGGTTTGAAATTCTACATGGAACCCGAGACACAGTCATAAATTTTGGAGAAGAATGCTACAAGGATCTCGCGGTCGTCGATTTCATCTGGACTTTTCTGGCCATTTTCGTACCACCCGACAAAAATGGGCCGAAATCGGTATTTTCGGGCCAGACGATGGCTAGGGTTTGAAATCCGACACGGAACCCAAGACACATTCATTAATTTAGGAGAAGAATGCTAAAAGGATTTCGCGGTCGTCTATTTCATCTGCACTTTTCGGGCGATTTTCGTACCACCCGACAAAAATGGGCCGAAATCGGTATATTCGGTCCAAACGATGGCTAGGGTTTTAAATTCTACACGGAACCCGAGACACAGTCATAAATTGAGGAGAAGAATGCTACCAGGATCTCGTGGTCGTCGATTTCATCTGCACTTTTCGGGCGATTTTCATACCACCCGACAAAAATGGGCTGAAATCGGTATTTTCGGGCCAGACGATGGCTAGGGTTTGAAATCCTACACGGAACCCGAGACACAGTCAAAATTTTGGAGAAGAATGCTACAAGGATCTCGCGGTTGTCGATTTCATCTGGACTTTTCGGGCCATTTTCGTACCACCCGACAAAAATGGGCCGAAATCGGTATTTTCGGGCCAGACGATTGCTAGGGTTTGAAATCCGACACAATACCCGAGACACAATCATAAATTTTGGAGAAGAATGCTACAAAGATCTCGCGGTCGTCGATTTCATCTGCACTTTTCGGGCGATTTTCGTACCACCCGACAAAAATGGGCCGAAATCGGTATTTTCGGGCCAAACGATGGCTAGGGTTTGAAATCCTACACGGAACCCGAGACACAGTCATAAATTTTGGAGAAGAATGCTACAAGGATCTCGCGATCGTCGATTTCATCTAGACTTTTCGGGTCATTTTCGTACCACCTGACAAAAATGGGCCAAAATCGGTATTTTCGGGCCAAACGATGGCTAGGGTTTGAAATCCGACACGGAACCCGAGACACAGTCATAAATTTAGGGGAAGAATGCTACAAGAAACTCGCGGTCGTCGATTTCATCTGCACTTTTCGGGCGATTTTCGTACCACCCGACAAAAATGGGCCGAAATCGGTATTTTCGGGCCAAACGATGGCTAGGGTTTGAAATCCAACACGGAACCCGAGACACAGTCATAAATTTAGGAGAAGAATGCTACCAGGATCTCGCGGTCGTCGATTTCATCTGAACTTTTCGGGCGATTTTCATACCACCCGACAAAAATGGGCCGAAATCGGTATTTTCGGTCCAGACGATGGCTAGGGTTTGAAATCCTACACGGAACCCGAGACACAGTCATAAATTTTGGAGAAGAATGCTACAAGGATCTCGCGATCGTCGATTTCATCTAGACTTTTCGGGTCATTTTCGTACCACCCGACAAAAATGGGCCAAAATCGGTATTTTCGGGCCAGACGATGGCTAGGGTTTGAAATCCGACACGGAACCCGAGACACAGTCATAAATTTAGGAGAAGAATGCTACCAGGATCTCTCGGTCGTCGATTTCATCTGCACTTTTCGGGGGATTTTCATACCACCCGACAAAAATGGGCCGAAATCGGTATATTCGGTACAGACGATGGCTAGGGTTTGAAATTCTACATGGAACCCGAGACACAGTCATAAATTTAGGAGAAGAATGCTACCAGGATCTCGCGGTCGTCGATTTCATCTGCACTTTTCGGGTGATTTTCATACCAACCGAAAAAAATGGGCCGAAATCGGTATTTTCGGTCCAGACGATGGCTAGGGTTTGAAATCCTACACGGAACCCGAGACACAGTCATAAATTTTGGAGAAGAATGCTACAAGGATCTCGCGATCGTCGATTTCATCTAGACTTTTCGGGTCATTTTCGTACCACCCGACAAAAATGGGCCAAAATCGGTATTTTCGGGCCAGACGATGGCTAGGGTTTGAAATCCGACACGGAACCCGAGACACAGTCATAAATTTAGGAGAAGAATGCTACCAGGATCTCGCGGTCGTCGATTTCATCTGCACTTTTCGGGCGATTTTCATACCACCCGACAAAAATGGGCCGAAATCGGTATTTTCGGTCCAGACGATGGCTAGGGTTTGAAATCCTACACGGAACCCGAGACACAGTCATAAATTGAGGAGAAGAATGCTATAAGGATCTCGCGGTCGTCGATTTCATCTGCACTTTTCGGGCGATTTTCGTACCACCCGACAAAAATGGGCCGAAATCGGTATATTCGGTACAGACGATGGCTAGGGTTTGAAATTCTACATGGAACCCGAGACACAGTCATAAATTTTGGAGAAGAATGCTACAAGGATCTCGCGGTCGTCGATTTCATCTGGACTTTTCTGGCCATTTTCGTACCACCCGACAAAAATGGGCCGAAATCGGTATTTTCGGGCCAGACGATGGCTAGGGTTTGAAATCCGACACGGAACCCAAGACACATTCATTAATTTAGGAGAAGAATGCTAAAAGGATTTCGCGGTCGTCTATTTCATCTGCACTTTTCGGGCGATTTTCGTACCACCCGACAAAAATGGGTCGAAATCGGTATTTTCGGGCCAGACGATTGCTAGGGTTTGAAATCCGACACAATACCCGAGACACAGTCATAAATTTTGGAGAAGAATGCTACAAAGATCTCGCGGTCGACGATTTCGTCTGCATTTTTCGGGCGATTTTCGTACCACCCGACAAAAATGGGCCGAAATCGGTATTTTCGGGCTAGACCATGGCTAGGGTTTGAAATCCTACACGGAACCCGAGACACAGTCAAAATTTTGGAGAAGAATGCTACAAGGATCTCGCGGTTGTCGATTTCATCTGGACTTTTCGGGCCATTTTCGTACCACCCGACAAAAATGGGCCGAAATTGGTATTTTCGGGCCAGACGATTGCTAGGGTTTGAAATCCGACACAATACCCGAGACACAATCATAAATTTTGGAGAAGAATGCCACAAAGATCTCGCGGTCGTCGATTTCATCTGCACTTTTCGGGCGATTTTCGTACCACTCGACAAAAATGGGCCGAAATCGGTATTTTCGGGCCAAACGATGGCTAGGGTTTGAAATCCGACACGGAACCCGAGACACAGTCATAAATTTAGGAGAAGAATGCTACCAGGATCTCGCGGTCGTCGATTTCATCTGCACTTTTCGGGCGATTTTCATACCAACCGACAAAAATGGGCCGAAATCGGTATTTTCGGTCCAGACGATGGCTAGGGTTTGAAATCCTACACGGAACCCGAGACACAATCATAAATTGAGGAGAAGAATGCTATAAGGATCTCGCGGTCGTCGATTTCATCTGCACTTTTCGGGCGATTTTCGTACCACCCGACAAAAATGGGCCGAAATCGGTATTTTCGGGCCAGACGATGGCTAGGGTTTAAAATCCGACACGGAACCCGAGACACAGTCATAAATTTAGGAGAAGAATGCTACAAGGATCTCGCGGTCGTCGATTTCATCTGCACTTTTCGGGCGATTTTCGTACCACCCGACAAAAATGGGCCGAAATCGGTATTTTCGGGCCAAACGATGGCTAGGGTTTGAAATCCAACACGGAACCCGAGACACAATCATAAATTTAGGAGAAGAATGCTACCAGGATCTCGCGTTCGTCGATTTCATCTGAACTTTTCGGGCGATTTTCATACCACCCGACAAAAATGGGCCGAAATCGGTATTTTCGGTCCAGACGATGGCTAGGGTTTGAAATCCTACACGGAACCCGAGACACAGTCTTAAATTTTGGAGAAGAATGCTACAAGGATCTCGCGATCGTCGATTTCATCTAGACTTTTCGGGTCATTTTCGTACCACCCGACAAAAATGGGCCAAAATCGGTATTTTCGGGCCAGACGATGGCTAGGGTTTGAAATCCGACACGGAACCCGAGACACAGTCATAAATTTAGGAGAAGAATGCTACAAGAAACTCGCGGTCGTCGATTTCATCTGCACTTTTCGGGCGATTTTTGTACCACCCGACAAAAATGGGCCGAAATCGGTATTTTCAGTCCAGACGATGGCTAGGGTTTTAAATTCTACACGGAAGCCGAAACACAGTCATAAATTGAGGAGAAGAATGCTATAAGGATCTCGTGGTAGCGATTTCATTTGCACTTTTCGGGCGATTTTCGTACCACCCAACAAAAATGGGCTGAAATCGGTATTTTCGGGCCAGACGATGGCTAGGGTTTGAAATCCTACACGGAACCCGAGACACAGTCAAAATTTTGGAGAAGAATGCTACAAGGATCTCGCGGTTGTCGATTTCATCTGGACTTTTCGGGCCATTTTCGTACCACCCGACAAAAATGGGCCGAAATCGGTATTTTCGGGCCAGACGATTGCTAGGGTTTGAAATCCGACACAATACCCGAGACACAATCATAAATTTTGGAGAAGAATGCCACAAAGATCTCGCGGTCGTCGATTTCATCTGCACTTTTCGGGCGATTTTCGTACCACCCGACAAAAATGGGCCGAAATCGGTATTTTCGGGCCAAACGATGGCTAGGGTTTGAAATCCGACACGGAACCCGAGACACAGTCATAAATTTAGGAGAAGAATGCTACCAGGATCTCGCGGTCGTCGATTTCATCTGAACTTTTCGGGCGATTTTCATACCACCCGACAAAAATGGGCCGAAATCGGTATTTTCGGTCCAGACGATGGCTAGGGTTTGAAATCCTACACGGAACCCGAGACACAGTCATAAATTTTGGAGAAGAATGCTACAAGGATCTCGCGATCGTCGATTTCATCTAGACTTTTCGGGTCATTTTCGTACCACCCGACAAAAATGGGCCAAAATCGGTATTTTCGGGCCAGACGATGGCTAGGGTTTGAAATCCGACACGGAACCCGAGACACAGTCATAAATTTAGGAGAAGAATGCTACCAGGATCTCTCGGTCGTCGATTTCATCTGCACTTTTCGGGGGATTTTCATACCACCCGACAAAAATGGGCCGAAATCGGTATATTCGGTACAGACGATGGCTAGGGTTTGAAATTCTACATGGAACCCGAGACACAGTCATAAATTTAGGAGAAGAATGCTACCAGGATCTCGCGGTCGTCGATTTCATCTGCACTTTTCGGGTGATTTTCATACCAACCGAAAAAAATGGGCCGAAATCGGTATTTTCGGTCCAGACGATGGCTAGGGTTTGAAATCCTACACGGAACCCGAGACACAGTCATAAATTTTGGAGAAGAATGCTACAAGGATCTCGCGATCGTCGATTTCATCTAGACTTTTCGGGTCATTTTCGTACCACCCGACAAAAATGGGCCAAAATCGGTATTTTCGGGCCAGACGATGGCTAGGGTTTGAAATCCGACACGGAACCCGAGACACAGTCATAAATTTAGGAGAAGAATGCTACCAGGATCTCGCGGTCGTCGATTTCATCTGCACTTTTCGGGCGATTTTCATACCACCCGCAAAAATGGGCCGAAATCGGTATTTTCGGTCCAGACGATGGCTAGGGTTTGAAATCCTACACGGAACCCGAGACACAGTCATAAATTTTGGAGAAGAATGCTACAAGGATCTCGCGATCGTCGATTTCATCTAGACTTTTCGGGTCATTTTCGTACCACCCGACAAAAATGGGCCAAAATCGGTATTTTCGGGCCAGACGATGGCTAGGGTTTGAAATCTGACACGGAACCCGAGACACAGTCATAAATTTAGGAGAAGAATGCTACCAGGATCTCGCGGTCGTCGATTTCATCTGCACTTTTCGGGGGATTTTCATACCACCCGACAAAAATGGGCCGAAATCGGTATATTCGGTACAGACGATGGCTAGGGTTTGAAATTCTACATGGAACCCGAGACACAGTCATAAATTTAGGAGAAGAATGCTACCAGGATCTCGCGGTCGTCGATTTCATCTGCACTTTTCGGGTGATTTTCATACCAACCGAAAAAAATGGGCCGAAATCGGTATTTTCGGTCCAGACGATGGCTAGGGTTTGAAATCCTACACGGAACCCGAGACACAGTCATAAATTTTGGAGAAGAATGCTACAAGGATCTCGCGATCGTCGATTTCATCTAGACTTTTCGGGTCATTTTCGTACCACCCGACAAAAATGGGCCAAAATCGGTATTTTCGGGCCAGACGATGGCTAGGGTTTGAAATCCGACACGGAACCCGAGACACAGTCATAAATTTAGGAGAAGAATGCTACAAGAAACTCGCGGTCGTCGATTTCATCTGCACTTTTCGGGCGATTTTTGTACCACCCGACAAAAATGGGCCGAAATCGGTATTTTCAGTCCAGACGATGGCTAGGGTTTTAAATTCTACACGGAAGCCGAAACACAGTCATAAATTGAGGAGAAGAATGCTATAAGGATCTCGTGGTAGCGATTTCATTTGCACTTTTCGGGCGATTTTCGTACCACCCAACAAAAATGGGCTGAAATCGGTATTTTCGGGCCAGACGATGGCTAGGGTTTGAAATCCTACACGGAACCCGAGACACAGTCAAAATTTTGGAGAAGAATGCTACAAGGATCTCGCGGTTGTCGATTTCATCTGGACTTTTCGGGCCATTTTCGTACCACCCGACAAAAATGGGCCGAAATCGGTATTTTCGGGCCAGACGATTGCTAGGGTTTGAAATCCGACACAATACCCGAGACACAATCATAAATTTTGGAGAAGAATGCCACAAAGATCTCGCGGTCGTCGATTTCATCTGCACTTTTCGGGCGATTTTCGTACCACCCGACAAAAATGGGCCGAAATCGGTATTTTCGGGCCAAACGATGGCTAGGGTTTGAAATCCGACACGGAACCCGAGACACAGTCATAAATTTAGGAGAAGAATGCTACCAGGATCTCGCGGTCGTCGATTTCATCTGCACTTTTCGGGCGATTTTCATACCACCCGACAAAAATGGGCCGAAATCGGTATATTCGGTACAGACGATGGCTAGGGTTTGAAATTCTACATGGAACCCGAGACACAGTCATAAATTTAGGAGAAGAGTGCTACCAGGATCTCGCGGTCGTCGATTTCATCTGCACTTTTCGGGCGATTTTCATACCAACCGACAAAAATGGGCCGAAATCGGTATTTTCGGTCCAGACGATGGCTAGGGTTTGAAATCCTACACGGAACTCGAGACACAGTCATAAATTGAGGAGAAGAATGCTATAAGGATCTCGCGGTCGTCGATTTCATCTGCACTTTTCGGGCGATTTTCGTACCACCCGACAAAAATGGGCCGAAATCGGTATTTTCGGGCCAAACGATGGCTAGGGTTTGAAATCCGACACGGAACCCGAGACACAATCATAAATTTAGGAGAAGAATGCTACCAGGATCTCGCGGTCGTCGATTTCATCTGCACTTTTCGGGCGATTTTCATACCACCCGACAAAAATGGACCGAAATCGGTATATTCGGTACAGACGATGACTAGGGTTTGAAATTCTACATGGAACCCGAGACACAGTCATAAATTTAGGAGAAGAATGCTACCAGGATCTCGCGGTCGTCGATTTCATCTGCACTTTTCGGGCGATTTTCATACCAACCGACAAAAATGGGCCGAAATCGGTATTTTCGGTCCAGACGATGGCTAGGGTTTGAAATCCTACACGGAACCCAAGACACAATCATAAATTGAGGAGAAGAATGCTATAAGGATCTCGCGGTCGTCGATTTCATCTGCACTTTTCGGGCGATTTTCGTACCACCCGACAAAAATGGGTCGAAATCGGTATTTTCGGGCCAAACGATGGCTAGGGTTTGAAATCCTACACGGAACCCGAGACACAGTCAAAATTTTGGAGAAGAATGCTACAAGGATCTCGCGGTTGTCGATTTCATCTGGACTTTTCGGGCCATTTTCGTACCACCCGACAAAAATGAACCGAAATCGGTATTTTCGGGCCAGACTATTGCTAGGGTTAGAAATCCGACACAATACCCGAGACACAGTCATAAATTTTGGAGAACAATGCTACAAAGATCTCGCGGTCGTCGATTTCATCAGCACTTTTCGGGCGATTTTCGTACCACCCGACAAAAATGGGCCGAAATCGGTATTTTTGGGCCAGACGATGGCTAGGGTTTGAAATCCGACACAATACCCGAGACACAGTCATAAATTTTGGAGAAGAATGTTACAAGGATCTCGCGGTCATCGATTTCATCTGGACTTTTCTGGCCATTTTCGTACCACCCGACAAAAATGGGCCGAAATCGGTATTTTCGGGCCAGACGATGGCTAGGGTTTGAAATCCGACACGGAACCCAAGACACATTCATTAATTTAGGAGAAGAATGCTAAAAGGATTTCGCGGTCGTCTATTTCATCTGCACTTTTCGGGCGATTTTCGTACCACCCGACAAAAATGGGCCGAAATCGGTATATTCGGTCCAAACGATGGCTAGGGTTTTAAATTCTACACGGAACCCGAGACACAGTCATAAATTTAGGAGAAGAATGCTACCAGGATCTCGTGGTCGTCGATTTCATCTGCACTTTTCGGGCGATTTTCATACCACCCGACAAAAATGGGCTGAAATCGGTATTTTCGGGCCAGACGATGGCTAGGGTTTGAAATCCTACACGGAACCCGAGACACAGTCAAAATTTTGGAGAAGAATGCTACAAGGATCTCGCGGTTGTCGATTTCATCTGGACTTTTCGGGCCATTTTCGTACCACCCGACAAAAATGGGCCGAAATCGGTATTTTCGGGCCAGACGATTGCTAGGGTTTGAAATCCGACACAATACCCGAGACACAATCATAAATTTTGGAGAAGAATGCCACAAAGATCTCGCGGTCGTCGATTTCATCTGCACTTTTCGGGCGATTTTCGTACCACCCGACAAAAATGGGCCGAAATCGGTATTTTCGGGCCAAACGATGGCTAGGGTTTGAAATCCGACACGGAACCCGAGACACAGTCATAAATTTAGGAGAAGAATGCTACCAGGATCTCGCGGTCGTCGATTTCATCTGCACTTTTCGGGCGATTTTCATACCACCCGACAAAAATGGGCCGAAATCGGTATATTCGGTACAGACGATGGCTAGGGTTTGAAATTCTACATGGAACCCGAGACACAGTCATAAATTTAGGAGAAGAGTGCTACCAGGATCTCGCGGTCGTCGATTTCATCTGCACTTTTCGGGCGATTTTCATACCAACCGACAAAAATGGGCCGAAATCGGTATTTTCGGTCCAGACGATGGCTAGGGTTTGAAATCCTACACGGAACCCGAGACACAATCATAAATTGAGGAGAAGAATGCTATAAGGATCTCGCGGTCGTCGATTTCATCTGCACTTTTCGGGCGATTTTCGTACCACCCGACAAAAATGGGTCGAAATCGGTATTTTCGGGCCAAACGATGGCTAGGGTTTGAAATCCTACACGGAACCCGAGACACAGTCAAAATTTTGGAGAAGAATGCTACAAGGATCTCGCGGTTGTCGATTTCATCTGGACTTTTCGGGCCATTTTCGTACCACCCGACAAAAATGGGCCGAAATCGGTATTTTCGGGCCAGACTATTGCTAGGGTTTGAAATCCGACACAATACCCGAGCCACAGTCATAAATTTTGGAGAAGAATGCTACAAAGATCTCGCGGTCGTCGATTTCATCAGCACTTTTCGGGCGATTTTCGTACCACCCGACAAAAATGGGCCGAAATCGGTATTTTTGGGCCAGACGATGGCTAGGGTTTGAAATCCGACACAATACCCGAGACACAGTCATAAATTTTGGAGAAGAATGCTACAAGGATCTCGCGGTCATCGATTTCATCTGGACTTTTCTGGCCATTTTCGTACCACCCGACAAAAATGGGCCGAAATCGGTATTTTCGGGCCAGACGATGGCTAGGGTTTGAAATCCGACACGGAACCCAAGACACATTCATTAATTTAGGAGAAGAATGCTAAAAGGATTTCGCGGTCGTCTATTTCATCTGCACTTTTCGGGCGATTTTCGTACCACCCGACAAAAATGGGCCGAAATCGGTATATTCGGTCCAAACGATGGCTAGGGTTTTAAATTCTACACGGAACCCGAGACACAGTCATAAATTTAGGAGAAGAATGCTACCAGGATCTCGTGGTCGTCGATTTCATCTGCACTTTTCGGGCGATTTTCATACCACCCGACAAAAATAGGCTGAAATCGGTATTTTCGGGCCAGACGATGGCTAGGGTTTGAAATCCTACACGGAACCCGAGACACAGTTAAAATTTTGCAGAAGAATGCTACAAGGATCTCGCGGTTGTCGATTTCATCTGGACTTTTCGGGCCATTTTCGTACCACCCGACAAAAATGGGCCGAAATCGTTATTTTCGGGCCAGACGATGGCTAGGGTTTGAAATCCGACACGGAACCCAAGACACATTCATAAATTTAGGAGAAGAATGCTAAAAGGATTTCGCGGTCGTGTATTTCATCTGCACTTTTCGGGCGATTTTCGTACCACCCGACAAAAATGGGCCGAAATCGGTATTTTCAGTCCAGACGATGGCTAGGGTTTTAAATTCTACACGGAACCCGAGACACAGTCATAAATTGAGGAGAAGAATGCTATAAGGATCTCGTGGTCGTTGATTTCATCTGGACTTTTCGGGCCATTTTCGTACCACCCGACAAAAATGGGCTGAAATCGGTATTTTCGGGCCAGACGATGGCTAGGGTTTGAAATCCTACACGGAACCCGAGACACAGTCAAAATATTGGAGAAGAATGCTACCAGGATCTCGCGGTCGTCGATTTCATCTGCACTTTTCGAGCGATTGTCATACCACTCGACAAAAATGGGCCGAAATCGGTATATTCGGTACAGACGATGGCTAGGGTTTGAAATTCTACATGGAACCCGAGACACAGTCATAAATTTAGGAGAAGAATGCTACTAGGATCTCGCGGTCGTCGATTTCATCTGCACTTTTCGGGCGATTTTCATACCAACCGACAAAAATGGGCCGAAATCGGTATTTTCGGTCCAGACGATGGCTAGGGTTTGAAATCCTACACGGAACCCGAGACACAATCATAAATTGAGGAGAAGAATGCTATAAGGATCTCGCGGTCGTCGATTTCATCTGCTTTTTTCGGGCGATTTTCGTACCACCCGACAAAAATGGGTCGAAATCGGTATTTTCGGGCCAAACGATGGCTAGGGTTTGAAATCCTATACGGAACCCGAGACACAGTCAAAATTTTGGAGAAGAATGCTACAAGGATCTCGCGGTTGTTGATTTCATCTGGACTTTTCGGGCCATTTTCGTACCACCCGACAAAAATGGGCCGAAATCGGTATTTTCGGGCCAGACGATTGCTAGGGTTTGAAATCCGACACAATACCCGAGACACAGTCATAAATTTTGGAGAAGAATGCTACAAAGATCTCGCAGTCGTCGATTTCATCTGCACTTTTCGGGCGATTTTCGTACCACCCGACAAAAATGGGCTGAAATCGGTATTTTCAGGCCAAACGATGGCTAGGGTTTGAAATCCGACACGGAACCCGAGACACAGTCATAAATTTAGGAGAAGAATGCTACCAGGATCTCGCGGTCGTCGATTTCATCTGCACTTTTCGGGCGATTTTCATACCAACCGACAAAAATGGGCCGAAATCGGTATTTTCGGTCCAGACGATGGCTAGGGTTTGAAATCCTACACGGAACCCGAGACACAGTCATAAATTGAGGAGAAGAATGCTATAAGGATCTCGCGGTCGTCGATTTCATCTGCACTTTTCGGGCGATTTTCGTACCACCCGACAAAAATGGGCCGAAATCGGTATATTCGGTACAGACGATGGCTAGGGTTTGAAATTCTACATGGAACCCGAGACACAGTCATAAATTTTGGAGAAGAATGCTACAAGGATCTCGCGGTCGTCGATTTCATCTGGACTTTTCTGGCCATTTTCGTACCACCCGACAAAAATGGGCCGAAATCGGTATTTTCGGGCCAGACGATGGCTAGGGTTTGAAATCCGACACGGAACCCAAGACACATTCATTAATTTAGGAGAAGAATGCTAAAAGGATTTCGCGGTCGTCTATTTCATCTGCACTTTTCGGGCGATTTTCGTACCACCCGACAAAAATGGGCCGAAATCGGTATATTCGGTCCAAACGATGGCTAGGGTTTTAAATTCTACACGGAACCCGAGACACAGTCATAAATTTAGGAGAAGAATGCTACCAGGATCTCGTGGTCGTCGATTTCATCTGCACTTTTCGGGCGATTTTCATACCACCCGACAAAAATGGGCTGAAATCGGTATTTTCGGGCCAGACGATGGCTAGGGTTTGAAATCCTACACGGAACCCGAGACACAGTCAAAATTTTGGAGAAGAATGCTACAAGGATCTCGCGGTTGTCGATTTCATCTGGACTTTTCGGGCCATTTTCGTACCACCCGACAAAAATGGGCCGAAATCGGTATTTTCGGGTCAGACGATTGCTAGGGTTTGAAATCCGACACAATACCCGAGACACAATCATAAATTTTGGAGAAGAATGCTACAAAGATCTCGCGGTTGTCGATTTCATCTGGACTTTTCGGGCCATTTTCGTACCACCCGACAAAAATGGGCCGAAATCGGTATTTTCGGGCCAGACGATTGCTAGGGTTTGAAATCCGACACAATACCCGAGACACAATCATAAATTTTGGAGAAGAATGCCACAAAGATCTCGCGGTCGTCGATTTCATATGCACTTTTCGGGCGATTTTCGTACCACCCGACAAAAATGGGCCGAAATCGGTATTTTTGGGCCAGACGATGGCTAGGGTTTGAAATCCGACACAATACCCGAGACACAGTCATAAATTTTGGAGAAGGATGCTACAAGGATCTCGCGGTCGTCGATTTCATCTGGACTTTTCTGGCCATTTTCGTACCACCCGACAAAAATGGGCCGAAATCGGTATTTTCGGGCCAGACGATGGCTAGGGTTTGAAATCCGACACGGAACCCAAGACACATTCATTAATTTAGGAGAAGAATGCTAAAAGGATTTCGCGGTCGTCTATTTCATCTGCACTTTCTGGGAGATTTTCATACCACCCGACAAAAATGGGCTGAAATCGGTATTTTCGGGCTAGACCATGGCTAGGGTTTGAAATCCTACACGGAACCCGAGACACAGTCAAAATTTTGGAGAAGAATGCTACAAGGATCTCGCGGTTGTCGATTTCATCTGGACTTTTCGGGCCATTTTCGTACCACCCGACAAAAATGGGCCGAAATTGGTATTTTCGGGCCAGACGATTGCTAGGGTTTGAAATCCGACACAATACCCGAGACACAATCATAAATTTTGGAGAAGAATGCCACAAAGATCTCGCGGTCGTCGATTTCATCTGCACTTTTCGGGCGATTTTCGTACCACTCGACAAAAATGGGCCGAAATCGGTATTTTCGGGCCAAACGATGGCTAGGGTTTGAAATCCGACACGGAACCCGAGACACAGTCATAAATTTAGGAGAAGAATGCTACCAGGATCTCGCGGTCGTCGATTTCATCTGCACTTTTCGGGCGATTTTCGTACCACCCGACAAAAATGGGCCGAAATCGGTATTTTCGGGCCAGACGATGGCTAGGGTTTGAAATCCGACACGAAACCCGAGACACAGTCATAAATTAAGGAGAAGAATGCTACAAGGATCTCGCGGTCGTCGATTTCATCTGCACTTTTCGGGCGATTTTCGTACCACCCGACAAAAATGGGCCGAAATCGGTATTTTCGGGCCAAACGATGGCTAGGGTTTGAAATCCAACACGGAACCCGAGACACAGTCATAAATTTAGGAGAAGAATGCTACCAGGATCTCGCGGTCGTCGATTTCATCTGAACTTTTCGGGCGATTTTCATACCACCCGACAAAAATGGGCCGAAATCGGTATTTTCGGTCCAGACGATGGCTAGGGTTTGAAATCCTACACGGAACCCGAGACACAGTCATAAATTTTGGAGAAGAATGCTACAAGGATCTCGCGATCGTCGATTTCATCTAGACTTTTCGGGTCATTTTCGTACCACCCGACAAAAATGGGCC
Source organism: Cicer chorassanicum (assembly GCA_037974735.1). NCBI lineage: Eukaryota > Viridiplantae > Streptophyta > Magnoliopsida > Fabales > Fabaceae > Cicer > Cicer chorassanicum. The sequence continues at coordinate 68,525,249 of JBBPBP010009779.1, forward strand.
AAAATCGGTATTTTCGGGCCAGACGATGGCTAGGGTTTGAAATCCGACACGGAACCCGAGACACAGTCATAAATTTAGGAGAAGAATGCTACCAGGATCTCTCGGTCGTCGATTTCATCTGCACTTTTCGGGGGATTTTCATACCACCCGACAAAAATGGGCCGAAATCGGTATATTCGGTACAGACGATGGCTAGGGTTTGAAATTCTACATGGAACCCGAGACACAGTCATAAATTTAGGAGAAGAATGCTACCAGGATCTCGCGGTCGTCGATTTCATCTGCACTTTTCGGGTGATTTTCATACCAACCGAAAAAAATGGGCCGAAATCGGTATTTTCGGTCCAGACGATGGCTAGGGTTTGAAATCCTACACGGAACCCGAGACACAGTCATAAATTTTGGAGAAGAATGCTACAAGGATCTCGCGATCGTCGATTTCATCTAGACTTTTCGGGTCATTTTCGTACCACCCGACAAAAATGGGCCAAAATCGGTATTTTCGGGCCAGACGATGGCTAGGGTTTGAAATCCGACACGGAACCCGAGACACAGTCATAAATTTAGGAGAAGAATGCTACAAGAAACTCGCGGTCGTCGATTTCATCTGCACTTTTCGGGCGATTTTTGTACCACCCGACAAAAATGGGCCGAAATCGGTATTTTCAGTCCAGACGATGGCTAGGGTTTTAAATTCTACACGGAACCCGAAACACAGTCATAAATTGAGGAGAAGAATGCTATAAGGATCTCGTGGTCGTCGATTTCATTTGCACTTTTCGGGCGATTTTCGTACCACCCGACAAAAATGATCTGAAATCGGTATTTTCGGGCCAAACGATGGCTAGGGTTTGAAATCCTACACGGAACCCGAGACACAGTCAAAATTTTGGAGAAGAATGCTACAAGGATCTCGCGGTTGTCGATTTCATCTGGACTTTTCGGGCCATTTTCGTACCACCCAACAAAAATGGGCCGAAATCGGTATTTTCGGGCCAGACGATTGCTAGGGTTTGAAATCCGACACAATACCCGAGATACAGTCATAAATTTTGGAGAAGAATGCTACAAAGATCTCGCGGTCGTCGATTTCATCTGCACTTTTCGGGCGATTTTCATACCACCCGACAAAAATGGGCCGAAATCGGTATTTTCGGGCCAAACGATGGGTAGGGTTTGAAATCCGACACGGAACCCGAGACACATTCATAAATTTAGGAGAAGAATGCTACCAGGATCTCGCGGTCGTCGATTTCGTCTGCACTTTTCGGGCGATTTTCATACCACCCGACAAAAATGGGCCGAAATCGGTATATTCGGTACAGACGATGGCTAGGGTTTGAAATTCTACATGGAACCCGAGAGACAGTCATAAATTTAGGAGAAGAATGCTACCAGGATCTCGCGGTCGTCGATTTCATCTGCACTTTTCGGGCGATTTTCATACCAACCGACAAAAATGGGCCGAAATCGGTATTTTCGGTCCAGACGATGGCTAGGGTTTGAAATCCTACACGGAACCCGAGACACAGTCATAAATTGAGGAGAAGAATGCTATAAGGATCTCGCGGTCGTCGATTTCATCTGCACTTTTCGGGCGATTTTCGTACCACCCGACAAAAATGGGCCGAAATTGGTATTTTCGGGCCAGACGATGGCTAGGGTTTGAAATCCTACACGGAACCCGAGACACAGTCATAAATTTAGGAGAAGAATGCTACAAGGATCTCGCGGTCGTCGATTTCATCTGCACTTTTCGGGCGATTTTCGTACCACCCGACAAAAATGGGCCGAAATCGGTATTTTCGGGCCAAACGATGGCTAGGGTTTGAAATCTGACACGGAACCCGAGACACAGTCATAAATTTAGGAGAAGAATGCTACCAGGATCTCGCGGTCGTCGATTTCATCTGCACTTTTCGGGCGATTTTCATACCACCCGACAAAAATGGGCCGAAATCGGTATTTTCGGTCCAGACGATGGCTAGGGTTTGAAATCCTACACGGAACCCGAGACACAATCATAAATTGAGGAAAAGATTGCTATAAGGATCTCGCGGTCGTCGATTTCATCTGCACTTTTCGGGCGATTTTCGTACCACCCAACAAAAATGGGCCGAAATCGGTATTTTCGGGCCAGACAATGGCTAGGGTTGGAAATCCTACACGGAACCCGAGACACAGTCAAAATTTTGGAGAAGAATGCTACAAGGATCTCGCGGTTGTCGATTTCATCTGGACTTTTCGGGCCATTTTCGTACCACCCGACAAAAATGGGCCGAAATCGGTATTTTCGGGCCAGACGATTGCTAGGGTTTGAAATCCGACACAATACCCGAGACACAATCATAAATTTTGGAGAAGAATGCCACAAAGATCTCGCGGTCGTCGATTTCATCTGCACTTTTCGGGCGATTTTCGTACCACCCGACAAAAATGGGCCGAAATCGGTATTTTCGGGCCAAACGATGGCTAGGGTTTGAAATCCGACACGGAACCCGAGACACAGTCATAAATTTAGGAGAAGAATGCTACCAGGATCTCGCGGTCGTCGATTTCATCTGAACTTTTCGGGCGATTTTCATACCACCCGACAAAAATGGGCCGAAATCGGTATTTTCGGTCCAGACGATGGCTAGGGTTTGAAATCATACACGGAACCCGAGACACAGTCATAAATTTTGGAGAAGAATGCTACTAGGATCTCGCGATCGTCGATTTCATCTAGACTTTTCGGGTCATTTTCGTACCACCCGACAAAAATGGGCCAAAATCGGTATTTTCGGGCCAGACGATGGCTAGGGTTTGAAATCCGACACGGAACCCGAGACACAGTCATAAATTTAGGAGAAGAATGCTACAAGAAACTCGCGGTCGTCGATTTCATCTGCACTTTTCGGGCGATTTTCGTACCACCCGACAAAAATGGGCCGAAATCGGTATTTTCGGGCCAAACGATGGCTAGGGTTTGAAATCCAACACGGAACCCGAGACACAGTCATAAATTTAGGAGAAGAATGCTACCAGGATCTCGCGGTCGTCGATTTCATCTGAACTTTTCGGGCGATTTTCATACCACCCGACAAAAATGGGCCGAAATCGGTATTTTCGGTCCAGACGATGGCTAGGGTTTGAAATCCTACACGGAACCCGAGACACAGTCATAAATTTTGGAGAAGAATGCTACAAGGATCTCGCGATCGTCGATTTCATCTAGACTTTTCGGGTCATTTTCGTACCACCCGACAAAAATGGGCCAAAATCGGTATTTTCGGGCCAGACGATGGCTAGGGTTTGAAATCCGACACGGAACCCGAGACACAGTCATAAATTTAGGAGAAGAATGCTACCAGGATCTCTCGGTCGTCGATTTCATCTGCACTTTTCGGGGGATTTTCATACCACCCGACAAAAATGGGCCGAAATCGGTATATTCGGTACAGACGATGGCTAGGGTTTGAAATTCTACATGGAACCCGAGACACAGTCATAAATTTAGGAGAAGAATGCTACCAGGATCTCGCGGTCGTCGATTTCATCTGCACTTTTCGGGCGATTTTCATACCAACCGACAAAAATGGGCCGCAATCGGTATTTTCGGTCCAGACGATGGCTAGGGTTTGAAATCCTACACGGAACCCGAGACACAGTCATAAATTGAGGAGAAGAATGCTATAAGGATCTCGCGGTCGTCGATTTCATCTGCACTTTTCGGGCGATTTTCGTACCACCCGACAAAAATGGGCCGAAATCGGTATTTTCGGGCCAAACGATGGCTAGGGTTTGAAATCCGACACGGAACCCGAGACACAATCATAAATTTAGGAGAAGAATGCTACCAGGATCTCGCGGTCGTCGATTTCATCTGCACTTTTCGGGCGATTTTCATACCACCCGACAAAAATGGACCGAAATCGGTATATTCGGTACAGACGATGACTAGGGTTTGAAATTCTACATGGAACCCGAGACACAGTCATAAATTTAGGAGAAGAATGCTACCAGGATCTCGCGGTCGTCGATTTCATCTGCACTTTTCGGGCGATTTTCATACCAACCGACAAAAATGGGCCGAAATCGGTATTTTCGGTCCAGACGATGGCTAGGGTTTGAAATCCTACACGGAACCCAAGACACAATCATAAATTGAGGAGAAGAATGCTATAAGGATCTCGCGGTCGTCGATTTCATCTGCACTTTTCGGGCGATTTTCGTACCACCCGACAAAAATGGGTCGAAATCGGTATTTTCGGGCCAAACGATGGCTAGGGTTTGAAATCCTACACGGAACCCGAGACACAGTCAAAATTTTGGAGAAGAATGCTACAAGGATCTCGCGGTTGTCGATTTCATCTGGACTTTTCGGGCCATTTTCGTACCACCCGACAAAAATGGGCCGAAATCGGTATTTTCGGGCCAGACTATTGCTAGGGTTTGAAATCCGACACAATACCCGAGCCACAGTCATAAATTTTGGAGAAGAATGCTACAAAGATCTCGCGGTCGTCGATTTCATCAGCACTTTTCGGGCGATTTTCGTACCACCCGACAAAAATGGGCCGAAATCGGTATTTTTGGGCCAGACGATGGCTAGGGTTTGAAATCCGACACAATACCCGAGACACAGTCATAAATTTTGGAGAAGAATGCTACAAGGATCTCGCGGTCATCGATTTCATCTGGACTTTTCTGGCCATTTTCGTACCACCCGACAAAAATGGGCCGAAATCGGTATTTTCGGGCCAGACGATGGCTAGGGTTTGAAATCCGACACGGAACCCAAGACACATTCATTAATTTAGGAGAAGAATGCTAAAAGGATTTCGCGGTCGTCTATTTCATCTGCACTTTTCGGGCGATTTTCGTACCACCCGACAAAAATGGGCCGAAATCGGTATATTCGGTCCAAACGATGGCTAGGGTTTTAAATTCTACACGGAACCCGAGACACAGTCATAAATTGAGGAGAAGAATGCTACCAGGATCTCGTGGTCGTCGATTTCATCTGCACTTTTCGGGCGATTTTCATACCACCCGACAAAAATGGGCTGAAATCGGTATTTTCGGGCCAGACGATGGCTAGGGTTTGAAATCCTACACGGAACCCGAGACACAGTCAAAATTTTGGAGAAGAATGCTACAAGGATCTCGCGGTTGTCGATTTCATCTGGACTTTTCGGGCCATTTTCGTACCACCCGACAAAAATGGGCCGAAATCGGTATTTTCGGGCCAGATGATTGCTAGGGTTTGAAATCCGATACAATACCCGAGATACAGTCATAAATTTTGGAGAAGAATGCTACAAAGATCTCGCGGTCGTCGATTTCATCTGCACTTTTCGGGCGATTTTCATACCACCCGACAAAAATGGGCCGAAATCGGTATTTTCGGGCCAAACGATGGCTAGGGTTTGAAATCCGACACAGAACCCGAGACACAGTCATAAATTTAGGAGAAGAATGCTACCAGGATCTCGCGGTGGTCGATTTCGTCTGCACTTTTCGGGCGATTTTCATACCACCCGACAAAAATGGGCCGAAATCGGTATATTCGGTACAGACGATGGCTAGGGTTTGAAATTCTACATGGAACCCGAGACATAGTCATAAATTTAGGAGAAGAATGCTACCAGGATCTCGCGGTCGTCGATTTCATCTGCACTTTTCGGGCGATTTTCATACCAACCGACAAAAATGGGCCGAAATCGGTATTTTCGGTCCAGACGATGGCTAGGGTTTGAAATCCTACACGGAACCCGAGACACAATCATAAATTGAGGAGAAGAATGCTATAAGGATCTCGCGGTCGTCGATTTCATCTGCACTTTTCGGGCGATTTTCGTACCACCCGACAAAAATGGGCCGAAATCGGTATTTTCGGGCCAGACGATGGCTAAGGTTTGAAATCCTACAAGGAACCCGAGACATATTCATAAATTTAGGAGAAGAATAATACAAGGATCTCGCGGTTGTCGATTTCATATGGACTTTTCGGGCGATTTTCGTACCACCCGACAAAAATGGGCGAAAATCGGTATTTTCAGGCCAGACGATGGCTAGGGTTTGAAATCTGACACGGAACCCGAGACACAGTCATAAATTTAGGAGAAGAATGCTACAAGGATCTCGCAGTCGTCGATTTCATCTGCACTTTTCGGGCGATTTTCGTACCACCCGACAAAAATGGGCCGAAATCGGTATTTTCGGGCCAAACGATGGCTAGGGTTTGAAATCCGACACGGAACCCGAGACACAGTCATAAATTTAGGAGAAGAATGCTACCAGGATCTCGCGGTCGTCGATTTCATCTGAACTTTTCGGGCGATTTTCATACCACCCGACAAAAATGGGCCGAAATCGGTATTTTCGGTCCAGACGATGGCTAGGGTTTGAAATCATACACGGAACCCGAGACACAGTCATAAATTTTGGAGAAGAATGCTACTAGGATCTCGCGATCGTCGATTTCATCTAGACTTTTCGGGTCATTTTCGTACCACCCGACAAAAATGGGCCAAAATCGGTATTTTCGGGCCAGACGATGGCTAGGGTTTGAAATCCGACACGGAACCCGAGACACAGTCATAAATTTAGGAGAAGAATGCTACAAGAAACTCGCGGTCGTCGATTTCATCTGCACTTTTCGGGCGATTTTTGTACCACCCGACAAAAATGGGCCGAAATCGGTATTTTCAGTCCAGACGATGGCTAGGGTTTTAAATTCTACACGGAAGCCGAAACACAGTCATAAATTGAGGAGAAGAATGCTATAAGGATCTCGTGGTAGCGATTTCATTTGCACTTTTCGGGCGATTTTCGTACCACCCAACAAAAATGGGCTGAAATCGGTATTTTCGGGCCAGACGATGGCTAGGGTTTGAAATCCTACACGGAACCCGAGACACAGTCAAAATTTTGGAGAAGAATGCTACAAGGATCTCGCGGTTGTCGATTTCATCTGGACTTTTCGGGCCATTTTCGTACCACCCGACAAAAATGGGCCGAAATCGGTATTTTCGGGCCAGACGATTGCTAGGGTTTGAAATCCGACACAATACCCGAGACACAATCATAAATTTTGGAGAAGAATGCCACAAAGATCTCGCGGTCGTCGATTTCATCTGCACTTTTCGGGCGATTTTCGTACCACCCGACAAAAATGGGCCGAAATCGGTATTTTCGGGCCAAACGATGGCTAGGGTTTGAAATCCGACACGGAACCCGAGACACAGTCATAAATTTAGGAGAAGAATGCTACCAGGATCTCGCGGTCATCGATTTCATCTGCACTTTTCGGGCGATTTTCATACCACCCGACGAAAATGGGCCGAAATCGGTATTTTCGGTCCAGACGATGGCTAGGGTTTGAAATCCTACACGGAACCCGAGACACAGTCATAAATTTTGGAGAAGAATGCTACAAGGATCTCGCGATCGTCGATTTCATCTAGACTTTTCGGGTCATTTTCGTACCACCCGACAAAAATGGGCCAAAATCGGTATTTTCGGGCCAGACGATGGCTAGGGTTTGAAATCCGACACGGAACCCGAGACACAGTCATAAATTTAGGAGAAGAATGCTACCAGGATCTCGCGGTCGTCGATTTCATCTGCACTTTTCGGGGGATTTTCATACCACCCGACAAAAATGGGCCGAAATCGGTATATTCGGTACAGACGATGGCTAGGGTTTGAAATTCTACATGGAACCCGAGACACAGTCATAAATTTAGGAGAAGAATGCTACCAGGATCTCGCGGTCGTCGATTTCATCTGCACTTTTCGGGCGATTTTCATACCAACCGACAAAAATGGGCCGCAATCGGTATTTTCGGTCCAGACGATGGCTAGGGTTTGAAATCCTACACGGAACCCGAGACACAGTCATAAATTGAGGAGAAGAATGCTATAAGGATCTCGCGGTCGTCGATTTCATCTGCACTTTTCGGGCGATTTTCGTACCACCCGACAAAAATGGGCCGAAATCGGTATTTTCGGGCCAAACGATGGCTAGGGTTTGAAATCCGACACGGAACCCGAGACACAATCATAAATTTAGGAGAAGAATGCTACCAGGATCTCGCGGTCGTCGATTTCATCTGCACTTTTCGGGCGATTTTCATACCACCCGACAAAAATGGACCGAAATCGGTATATTCGGTACAGACGATGACTAGGGTTTGAAATTCTACATGGAACCCGAGACACAGTCATAAATTTAGGAGAAGAATGCTACCAGGATCTCGCGGTCGTCGATTTCATCTGCACTTTTCGGGCGATTTTCATACCAACCGACAAAAATGGGCCGAAATCGGTATTTTCGGTCCAGACGATGGCTAGGGTTTGAAATCCTACACGGAACCCGAGACACAGTCATAAATTGAGGAGAAAAATGCTATAAGGATCTCGCGGTCGTCGATTTCATCTGCACTTTTCGGGCGATTTTCGTACCACCCGACAAAAATGGGCTGAAATCGGTATTTTCGGGCCAGACGATGGCTAGGGTTTGAAATCCTACACGGAACCCGAGACACAGTCAAAATTTTGGAGAAGAATGCTACAAGGATCTCGCGGTTGTCGATTTCATCTGGACTTTTCGGGCCATTTTCGTACCACCCGACAAAAATGGGCCGAAATCGGTATTTTCGGGCTAGACGATGGCTAGGGTTTGAAATCCGACACGGAACCCAAGACACATTCATAAATTTAGGAAAAGAATGCTAAAAGGATTTCGCGGTCGTCTATTTCATCTGCACTTTTCGGGCGATTTTCGTACCACCCGACAAAAATGGGCCGAAATCGGTATTTTCAGTCCAGACGATGGCTAGGGTTTTAAATTCTACACGGAACCCGAGACACAGTCATAAATTGAGGAGAAGAATGCTATAAGGATCTCGTGGTCGTTGATTTCATCTGGACTTTTCGGGCCATTTTCGTACCACCCGACAAAAATGGGCTGAAATCGGTATTTTCGGGCCAGACGATGGCTAGGGTTTGAAATCCTACACGGAACCCGAGACACAGTCAAAATATTGGAGAAGAATGCTACCAGGATCTCGCGGTCGTCGATTTCATCTGCACTTTTCGAGCGATTGTCATACCACTCGACAAAAATGGGCCGAAATCGGTATATTCGGTACAGACGATGGCTAGGGTTTGAAATTCTACATGGAACCCGAGACACAGTCATAAATTTAGGAGAAGAATGCTACTAGGATCTCGCGGTCGTCGATTTCATCTGCACTTTTCGGGCGATTTTCATACCAACCGACAAAAATGGGCCGAAATCGGTATTTTCGGTCCAGACGATGGCTAGGGTTTGAAATCCTACACGGAACCCGAGACACAATCATAAATTGAGGAGAAGAATGCTATAAGGATCTCGCGGTCGTCGATTTCATCTGCTTTTTTCGGGCGATTTTCGTACCACCCGACAAAAATGGGTCGAAATCGGTATTTTCGGGCCAAACGATGGCTAGGGTTTGAAATCCTATACGGAACCCGAGACACAGTCAAAATTTTGGAGAAGAATGCTACAAGGATCTCGCGGTTGTTGATTTCATCTGGACTTTTCGGGCCATTTTCGTACCACCCGACAAAAATGGGCCGAAATCGGTATTTTCGGGCCAGACGATTGCTAGGGTTTGAAATCCGACACAATACCCGAGACACAGTCATAAATTTTGGAGAAGAATGCTACAAAGATCTCGCGGTCGTCGATTTCATCAGCACTTTTCGGGCGATTTTCGTACCACCCGACAAAAATGGGCCGAAATCGGTATTTTTGGGCCAGACGATGGCTAGGGTTTGAAATCCGCACAATACACGAGACACAGTCATAAATTTTGGAGAAGAATGCTACAACGATCTCGCGGTCGTCGATTTCATCTGGACTTTTCGGGCCATTTTCGTACCAACCGACAAAAATGGGCCGAAATCGGTATTTTCGCGCCAGACGATGGCTAGGGTTTCAAATCCGACACAGAACCCGAGACACAGTCATAAATTGAGGAGAAGAATGCTATAAGGATCTCGCGGTCGTCGATTTCATCTGCACTTTTCGGGCGATTTTTGTACCACCTGACAAAAATGGGCCGAAATCGGTACTTTCGGGCCAGACGATTGCTAGGGTTTGAAATCCGACACGGAACCCGAGACACATTCATAAATTTAGGAGAAGAATGATAAAAGGATTTCGCGGTCGTCGATTTCATCTGGACTTTTCGGGCCATTTTCGTACCACCCGACAAAAATGGGCTGAAATCGGTATTTTCGGGCCAGACGATGGCTAGGGTTTGAAATCCTACACGGAACCCCAGACACAGTCAAAATTTTGGAGAAGAATGCTACAAGGATCTCGCGGTTGTCGATTTCATCTGGACTTTTCGGGCCATTTTCGTACCACCCAACAAAAATGGGCCGAAATCGGTATTTTCGGGCCAGACGATTGCTAGGGTGTGAAATCCGACACAATACCCGAGACACAGTCATAAATTTTGGAGAAGAATGCTACAAAGATCTCGCGGTCGTCGATTTCATCTGCACTTTTCGGGCGATTTTCGTACCACCCGACAAAAATGGGCCGAAATCGGTATTTTCGGGCCAAACGATGGCTAGGGTTTGAAATCCGACACGGAACCCGAGACACAGTCATAAATTTTGGAAAAGAATGCCACAAGGATCTCGCGGTCGTCGATTTCATCTGGACTTTTCGGGCGATTTTCGTACCACCCGACAAAAATGGGCCGAAATCGGTATTTTCAGGCCAGACGATTGCTAGGGTTTGAAATCCGACACGGAACCGGAGACACAGTCATAAATTTAGGAGAAGCATGCTACCATGATCTCGCGGTCGTCGATTTCATCTGCACTTTTCGGGCGATTTTCGTACCACCCGACAAAAATGGGCCGAAATCGGTATTTTCGGGCCAGACGATGGCTAGGGTTTGAAATCCGACACGAAACCCGAGACACTGTCATAAATTTAGGAGAAGAATGCTACAAGAATCTCGCGGTCGTCGATTTCATCTGCACTTTTCGGGCGATTTTCGTACCACCCGACAAAAATGGGCCGAAATCGGTATTTTCGGGCCAAACGATGGCTAGGGTTTGAAATCCGACACGGAACCCGAGACACAATCATAAATTTAGGAGAAGAATGCTACAAGGATCTCGCGGTCGTCGATTTCATCTGCACTTTTCGGGCGATTTTCGTACCACCCGACAAAAATGGGCCGAAATCGGTATTTTCAGGCCAGACGATGGCTAGGGTTTGAAATCCGACACGGAACCCGAGACACAGTCATAAATTTAGGAGAAGAATGCTACAAGGATCTCGCGGTCGTCGATTTCATCTGGACTTTTCGGGCGATTTTCATACCACCCGACAAAAATGGGCCGAAATCGGTATTTTCGGGCCAAACGATGGCTAGGGTTTGAAATCCGACACGGAACCCGAGACACAGTCATAAATTTAGGAGAAGAATGCTACCAGGATCTCGCGGTCGTCGATTTCATCTGAACTTTTCGGGCGATTTTCATACCACCCGACAAAAATGGGCCGAAATCGGTATTTTCGGTCCAGACGATGGCTAGGGTTTGAAATCATACACGGAACCCGAGACACAGTCATAAATTTTGGAGAAGAATGCTACTAGGATCTCGCGATCGTCGATTTCATCTAGACTTTTCGGGTCATTTTCGTACCACCCGACAAAAATGGGCCAAAATCGGTATTTTCGGGCCAGACGATGGCTAGGGTTTGAAATCCGACACGGAACCCGAGACACAGTCATAAATTTAGGAGAAGAATGCTACAAGAAACTCGCGGTCGTCGATTTCATCTGCACTTTTCGGGCGATTTTTGTACCACCCGACAAAAATGGGCCGAAATCGGTATTTTCAGTCCAGACGATGGCTAGGGTTTTAAATTCTACACGGAAGCCGAAACACAGTCATAAATTGAGGAGAAGAATGCTATAAGGATCTCGTGGTAGCGATTTCATTTGCACTTTTCGGGCGATTTTCGTACCACCCAACAAAAATGGGCTGAAATCGGTATTTTCGGGCCAGACGATGGCTAGGGTTTGAAATCCTACACGGAACCCGAGACACAGTCAAAATTTTGGAGAAGAATGCTACAAGGATCTCGCGGTTGTCGATTTCATCTGGACTTTTCGGGCCATTTTCGTACCACCCGACAAAAATGGGCCGAAATCGGTATTTTCGGGCCAGACGATTGCTAGGGTTTGAAATCCGACACAATACCCGAGACACAATCATAAATTTTGGAGAAGAATGCCACAAAGATCTCGCGGTCGTCGATTTCATCTGCACTTTTCGGGCGATTTTCGTACCACCCGACAAAAATGGGCCGAAATCGGTATTTTCGGGCCAAACGATGGCTAGGGTTTGAAATCCGACACGGAACCCGAGACACAGTCATAAATTTAGGAGAAGAATGCTACCAGGATCTCGCGGTCGTCGATTTCATCTGCACTTTTCGGGCGATTTTCATACCACCCGACAAAAATGGGCCGAAATCGGTATATTCGGTACAGACGATGGCTAGGGTTTGAAATTCTACATGGAACCCGAGACACAGTCATAAATTTAGGAGAAGAATGCTACCAGGATCTCGCGGTCGTCGATTTCATCTGCACTTTTCGGGCGATTTTCATACCAACCGACAAAAATGGGCCGAAATCGGTATTTTCGGTCCAGACGATGGCTAGGGTTTGAAATCCTACACGGAACACGAGACACAGTCATAAATTGAGGAGAAGAATGCTATAAGGATCTCGCGGTCGTCGATTTCATCTGCACTTTTCGGGCGATTTTCGTACCACCCGATAAAAATGGGCTGAAATCGGTATTTTCGGGCCAGACGATGGCTAGGGTTTGAAATCCTACACGGAACCTGAGACACAGTCAAAATTTTGGAGAAGAATGCTACAAGGATCTCGCGGTTGTCGATTTCATCTAGACTTTTCGGGCCATTTTCGTACCACCCGACAAAATGGGCCGAAATCGGTATTTTCGGGCCAGACGATGGCTAGGGTTTGAAATCCGACACAATACCCAAGACACATTCATAAATTTAGGAGAAGAATGCTAAAAGGATTTCGCGGTCGTCTATTTCATCTGCACTTTTCGGGCGATTTTCGTACCACCCGACAAAAATGGGCCGAAATCGGTATTTTCCGTCCAGACGATGGCTAGGGTTTTAAATTCTACACGGAACCCGAGACACAGTCATAAATTGAGGAGAAGAATGCTATAAGGATCTCGTGGTCGTCGATTTCATCTGGACTTTTCGGGCCATTTTCGTACCACCCGACAAAAATGGGCTGAAATCGGTATTTTCGGGCCAGACGATGGCTAGGGTTTGAAATCCTACACGGAACCCGAGACACAGTCAAAATTTTGAAGAAGAATGCTATAAGGATCTCGCGGTCGTCGATTTCATCTGCACTTTTCGGGCGATTTTCGTACCACCCGACAAAAATGGGCTGAAATCGGTATTTTCGGGCCATACGATGGCTAGGGTTTGAAATCCTAGACGGAACACGAGACACAGTCAAAATTTTGGAGAAGAATGCTACAAGGATCTCGCGGTTGTCGATTTCATCTGGACTTTTCGGGCCATTTTCGTACCACCCGACAAAAATGGGCCGAAATCGGTATTTTCGGGCCAGACGATGGCTAGGGTTTGAAATCCGACACGGAACCCAAGACACATTCATAAATTTAGGAGAAGAATGCTAAAAGGATTTCGCGATCGTCTATTTCATCTGCACTTTTCGGGCGATTTTCGTACCACCCGACAAAAATGGGCCGAAATCGGTATTTTCAGTCCAGACGATGGCTAGGGTTTTAAATTCTACACGGAACCCGAGACACAGTCATAAATTGAGGAGAAGAATGCTATAAGGATCTCGTGGTCGTCGATTTCATCTGGACTTTTCGGGTTATTTTCGTACCACCCGACAAAAATGGGCTGAAATCGGTATTTTCGGGCCAGACGATGGCTAGGGTTTGAAATCCTACACGGAACCCGAGACACAGTCATAAATTGAGGAGAAGAATGCTATAAGGATCTCGCGGTCGTCGATTTCATCTGCACTTTTCGGGCGATTTTCGTACCACCCGACAAAAATGGGCCGAAATCGGTATTTTCGGGCCAGACGATGGCTAGGGTTTGAAATC
>JBBPBP010009779.1:68545463-68558022 GCA_037974735.1 Cicer chorassanicum
GCACTTTTCGGGCGATTTTCATACCAACCGACAAAAATGGGCCGAAATCGGTATTTTCGGTCTAGACGATGGCTAGGGTTTGAAATCCTACACGGAACCCGAGACACAGTCATAAATTGAGGAGAAGAATGCTATAAGGATCTCGCGGTCGTCGATTTCATCTGCACTTTTCGGGCGATTTTCGTACCACCCGACAAAAATGGGCCAAAATCGGTATTTTCGGGTCTAACGATGGCTAGGGTTTGAAATCCTACACGGAACCCGAGACACAGTTAAAATTTTGGAGAAGAAGGCTACAAGGATCTCGCGGTTGTCGATTTCATCTGGACTTTTCGGGCCATTTTCGTACCACCCGACAAAAATGGGCCGAAATCAGTATTTTCGGGCCAGGCGATTGCTAGGGTTTTAAATCCGACACAATACCCGAGACACAGTCATAAATTTTGGAGAAGAATGCTACAAAGATCTCGCGGTCGTCGATTTCATCAGCACTTTTCGGGCGATTTTCGTACCACCCGACAAAAATGGGCCGAAATCGGTATTTTTGGGCCAGACGATGGCTAGGGTTTGAAATCCGACACAATACCCGAGACACAGTCATAAATTTTGGAGAAGAATGCTACAAGGATCTCGCGGTTGTCGATTTCATCTGGACTTTTCGGGCCATTTTCGTACCACCCGACAAAAATGGGCCGAAATCGGTATTTTCGGGCCAGACGATGGCTAGGGTTTGAAATCCGACACGGAACCCAAGACACATTCATAAATTAAGGAGAAGAATGCTAAAAGGATTTCGCGGTCGTCTATTTCATCTGCACTTTTCGGGCGATTTTCGTACCACCCGACAAAAATGGGCCGAAATCGGTATTTTCAGTCCAGACGATGGCTAGGGTTTTAAATTCTACACGGAACCCGAGACACAGTCATAAATTGAGGAGAAGAATGCTATAAGGATCTCGTGGTCGTCGATTTCATCTGGACTTTTCGGGCCATTTTCGTACCACCCGACAAAAATGGGCTGAAATCGGTATTTTCGGGCCAGACGATGGCTAGGGTTTGAAATCCTACACGGAACCCGAGACACAGTCAAAATTTTGGAGAAGAATGCTACAAGGATCTCGCGGTTGTCGATTTCATCTGGACTTTTCGGGCCATTTTCGTACCACCCGACAAAAATGGGCCGAAATCGGTATTTTCGGGCCAGACGATTGCTAGGGTTTGAAATCCGACACAATACCCGAGATACAGTCATAAATTTTGGAGAAGAATGCTACAAAGATCTCGCGGTCGTCGATTTCATCTGCACTTTTCGGGCGATTTTCATACCACCCGACAAAAATGGGCCGAAATCGGTATTTTCGGGCCAAACGATGGCTAGGGTTTGAAATCCGACACGGATCCCGAGACACAGTCATAAATTTAGGAGAAGAATGCCACCAGGATCTCGCGGTCGTCGATTTCATCTGCACTTTTCGAGCGATTTTCATACCACCCGACAAAAATGGGCCGAAATCGGTATATTCGGTACATACGATGGCTAGGGTTTGAAATTCTACATGGAACCCGAGACACAGTCATAAATTTAGGAGAAGAATGCTACCAGGATCTCGCGATCGTCGATTTCATCTGCACTTTTCGGGCGATTTTCGTACCACCCGACAAAAATTGGCTGAAATCGGTATTTTCGGGCCAGACGATGGCTAGGGTTTGAAATCCTACACGGAACCCGAGACACAGTCAAAATTTTGGAGAAGAATGCTACAAGGATCTCGCGGTTGTCGATTTCATCTGGACTTTTCGGGCCATTTTCGTACCACCCGACAAAAATGGGCCGAAATCGGTATTTTCGGGCCAGACGATGGCTAGGGTTTGAAATCCGACACGGAACCCAAGACACATTCATAAATTTAGGAGAAGAATGCTAAAAGGATTTCGCGGTCGTCGATTTCATCTGCACTTTTCGGGCGATTTTCATACCAACCGACAAAAATGGGCCGAAATCGGTATTTTCGGTCCAGACGATGGCTAGGGTTTGAAATCCTACACGGAACCCGAGACACAGTCATAAATTGAGGAGAAGAATGCTATAAGGATCTCGCGGTCGTCGATTTCATCTGCACTTTTCGGGCGATTTTCGTACCACCCGACAAAAATGGGCTGAAATCGGTATTTTCGGGCCAGACGATGGCTAGGGTTTGAAATCCTACACGGAACCCGAGACACAGTCAAAATTTTGGAGAAGAATGCTACAAGGATCTCGCGGTTGTCGATTTCATCTGGACTTTTCGGGCCATTTTCGTACCACCCGACAAAAATGGGCCGAAATCGGTATTTTCGGGCCAGACGATTGCTAGGGTTTGAAATCCGACACAATACCCGAGATACAGTCATAAATTTTGGAGAAGAATGCTACAAAGATCTCGCGGTCGTCGATTTCATCTGCACTTTTCGGGCGATTTTCATACCACCCGACAAAAATGGGCCGAAATCGGTATTTTCGGGCCAAACGATGGCTAGGGTTTGAAATCCGACACGGAACCCGAGACACAGTCATAAATTTAGGAGAAGAATGCTACCAGGATCTCGCGGTCGTCGATTTCATCTGCACTTTTCGAGCGATTTTCATACCACCCGACAAAAATGGGCCGAAATCGATACATTCGGTACAGACGATGGCTAGGGTTTGAAATTCTACATGGAACCCGAGACACAGTCATAAATTTAGGAGAAGAATGCTACCAGGATCTCGCGGTCGTCGATTTCATCTGCACTTTTCGGGCGATTTTCATACCAACCGACAAAAATGGGCCGAAATCGGTATTTTCGGTCCAGACGATGGCTAGGGTTTGAAATCCTACACGGAACCCAAGACACAATCATAAATTGAGGAGAAGAATGCTATAAGGATCTCGCGGTCGTCGATTTCATCTGCACTTTTCGGGCGATTTTCGTACCACCCGACAAAAATGGGTCGAAATCGGTATTTTCGGGCCAAACGATGGCTAGGGTTTGAAATCCTACACGGAACCCGAGACACAGTCAAAATTTTGGAGAAGAATGCTACAAGGATCTCGCGGTTGTCGATTTCATCTGGACTTTTCGGGCCATTTTCGTACCACCCGACAAAAATGGGCCGAAATCGGTATTTTCGGGTTAGACGATTGCTAGGGTTTGAAATCCGACACAATACCCGAGACACAATCATAAATTTTGGAGAAGAATGCCACAAAGATCTCGCGGTCGTCGATTTCATCTGCACTTTTCGGGCGATTTTCGTACCACCCGACAAAAATGGGCCGAAATCGGTATTTTTGGGCCAGACGATGGCTAGGGTTTGAAATCCGACACAATACCCGAGACACAGTCATAAATTTTGGAGAAGGATGCTACAAGGATCTCGCGGTCGTCGATTTCATCTGGACTTTTCTGGCCATTTTCGTACCACCCGACAAAAATGGGCCGAAATCGGTATTTTCGGGCCAGACGATGGCTAGGGTTTGAAATCCGACACGGAACCCAAGACACATTCATTAATTTAGGAGAAGAATGCTAAAAGGATTTCGCGGTCGTCTATTTCATCTGCACTTTCTGGGAGATTTTCATACCACCCGACAAAAATGGGCTGAAATCGGTATTTTCGGGCTAGACCATGGCTAGGGTTTGAAATCCTACACGGAACCCGAGACACAGTCAAAATTTTGGAGAAGAATGCTACAAGGATCTCGCGGTTGTCGATTTCATCTGGACTTTTCGGGCCATTTTCGTACCACCCGACAAAAATGGGCCGAAATTGGTATTTTCGGGCCAGACGATTGCTAGGGTTTGAAATCCGACACAATACCCGAGACACAATCATAAATTTTGGAGAAGAATGCCACAAAGATCTCGCGGTCGTCGATTTCATCTGCACTTTTCGGGCGATTTTCGTACCACTCGACAAAAATGGGCCGAAATCGGTATTTTCGGGCCAAACGATGGCTAGGGTTTGAAATCCGACACGGAACCCGAGACACAGTCATAAATTTAGGAGAAGAATGCTACCAGGATCTCGCGGTCGTCGATTTCATCTGCACTTTTCGGGCGATTTTCATACCAACCGACAAAAATGGGCCGAAATCGGTATTTTCGGTCCAGACGATGGCTAGGGTTTGAAATCCTACACGGAACCCGAGACACAATCATAAATTGAGGAGAAGAATGCTATAAGGATCTCGCGGTCGTCGATTTCATCTGCACTTTTCGGGCGATTTTCGTACCACCCGACAAAAATGGGCCGAAATCGGTATTTTCGGGCCAGACGATGGCTAGGGTTTGAAATCCGACATGGAACCCGAGACACAGTCATAAATTTAGGAGAAGAATGCTACCAGGATCTCGCGGTCGTCGATTTCATCTGCACTTTTCGGGCGATTTTCATAACACCCGACAAAAATGGGCCGAAATCGGTATATTCGGTACAGACGATGGCTAGGGTTTGAAATCCTACACGGAACCCGAGACACAGTCATAAATTTAGGAGAAGAATGCTACCAGGATCTCGCGGTCGTCGATTTCATCTGCACTTTTCGGGCGATTTTCATACCAACCGACAAAAATGGGCCGAAATCGGTATTTTCGGTCTAGACGATGGCTAGGGTTTGAAATCCTACACGGAACCCGAGACACAGTCATAAATTGAGGAGAAGAATGCTATAAGGATCTCGCGGTCGTCGATTTCATCTGCACTTTTCGGGCGATTTTCGTACCACCCGACAAAAATGGGCCGAAATCGGTATTTTCGGGCCAAACGATGGCTAGGGTTTGAAATCCGACACGGAACCCGAGACACAGTCATAAATTTAGGAGAAGAATGCTACCAGGATCTCGCGGTCGTCGATTTCATCTGCACTTTTCGGGCGATTTTCATACCACCCGACAAAAATGGGCCGAAATCGGTATATTCGGTACAGACGATGGCTAGGGTTTGAAATTCTACATGGAACCCGAGACACAGTCATAAATTTAGGAGAAGAGTGCTACCAGGATCTCGCGGTCGTCGATTTCATCTGCACTTTTCGGGCGATTTTCATACCAACCGACAAAAATGGGCCGAAATCGGTATTTTCGGTCCAGACGATGGCTAGGGTTTGAAATCCTACACGGAACTCGAGACACAGTCATAAATTGAGGAGAAGAATGCTATAAGGATCTCGCGGTCGTCGATTTCATCTGCACTTTTCGGGCGATTTTCGTACCACCTGACAAAAATGGGCTGAAATCGGTATTTTCGGGCCAGACGATGGCTAGGGTTTGAAATCCTACACGGAACCCGAGACACAGTCAAAATTTTGGAGAAGAATGCTACAAGGATCTCGCGGTTGTCGATTTCATCTGGACTTTTCGGGCCATTTTCGTACCACCCGACAAAAATGGGCCGAAATCAGTATTTTCGGGCCAGACGATGGCTAGGGTTTGAAATCCGACACGGAACCCAAGACACATTCATAAATTTAGGAGAAGAATGCTAAAAGGATTTCGCGGTCGTCTATTTCATCTGCACTTTTCGGGCGATTTTCGTACCACCCGACAAAAATGGGCCGAAATCGGTATTTTCAGTCCAGACGATGGCTAGGGTTTTAAATTCTACACGGAACCCGAGACACAGTCATAAATTGAGGAGAAGAATGCTATAAGGATCTCGTGGTCGTCGATTTCATCTGGACTTTTCGGGCCATTTTCGTACCACCCGACAAAAATGGGCTGAAATCGGTATTTTCGGGCCAGACGATGGCTAGGGTTTGAAATCCTACACGGAACCCGAGACACAGTCAAAATTTTGAAGAAGAATGCTATAAGGATCTCGCGGTCGTCGATTTCATCTGCACTTTTCGGGCGATTTTCGTACCACCCGACAAAAATGGGCTGAAATCGGTATTTTCGGGCCATACGATGGCTAGGGTTTGAAATCCTAGACGGAACACGAGACACAGTCAAAATTTTGGAGAAGAATGCTACAAGGATCTCGCGGTTGTCGATTTCATCTGGACTTTTCGGGCCATTTTCGTACCACCCGACAAAAATGGGCCGAAATCGGTATTTTCGGGCCAGACGATGGCTAGGGTTTGAAATCCGACACGGAACCCAAGACACATTCATAAATTTAGGAGAAGAATGCTAAAAGGATTTCGCGGTCGTCTATTTCATCTGCACTTTTCGGGCGATTTTCGTACCACCCGACAAAAATGGGCCGAAATCGGTATTTTCAGTCCAGACGATGGCTAGGGTTTTAAATTCTACACGGAACCCGAGACACAGTCATAAATTGTGGAGAAGAATGCTATAAGGATCTCGCGGTCGTCGATTTCATCTGGACTTTTCGGGCCATTTTCGTACCACCCGACAAAAATAGGCTGAAATCGGTATTTTCGGGCCAGACGATGGCTAGGGTTTGAAATCCTACACGGAACCCGAGATACAGTCAAAATTTTGGAGAAGAATGCTACAAGGATCTCGCGGTTGTCGATTTCATCTGGACTTTTCGGGCCATTTTCGTACCACCCGACAAAAATGGGCCGAAATCGGTATTTTCGGCAAGACGATTGCTAGGGTTTGAAATCCGACACAATACCCGAGATACAGTCATAAATTTTGGAGAAGAATGCTACAAAGATCTCGCGGTCGTCGATTTCATCTGCACTTTTCGGGCGATTTTCATACCACCCGACAAAAATGGGCCGAAATCGGTATTTTCGGGCCAAACGATGGCTAGGGTTTGAATTCCGACACGGAACCCGAGACACAGTCATAAATTTAGGAGAAGAATGCTACCAGGATCTCGCGGTCGTCGATTTCGTCTGCACTTTTCGGGCGATTTTCATACCACCCGACAAAAATGGGCCGAAATCGGTATATTCGGTACAGACGATGGCTAGGGTTTGAAATTCTACATGGAACCCGAGACACAGTCATAAATTTAGGAGAAGAGTGCTACCAGGATCTCGCGGTCGTCGATTTCATCTGCACTTTTCGGGCGATTTTCATACCAACCGACAAAAATGGGCCGAAATCGGTATTTTCGGTCCAGACGATGGCTAGGGTTTGAAATCCTACACGGAACTCGAGACACAGTCATAAATTGAGGAGAAGAATGCTATAAGGATCTCGCGGTCGTCGATTTCATCTGCACTTTTCGGGCGATTTTCGTACCACCCGACAAAAATGGGCCGAAATCGGTATTTTCGGGCCAGAAGATGACTAGGGTTTGAAATCCGACACGGAACCCAAGACACATTCATAAATTTAGGAGAAGAATGCTAAAAGGATTTCGCGGTCGTCTATTTCTTCTGCACTTTTCGGGCGATTTTCGTACCACCCGACAAAAATGGGCCGAAATCGGTATTTTCAGTCCAGACGATGGCTAGGGTTTTATATTCTACACGGAACCCGAGACACAGTCATAAATTGAGGAGAAGAATGCTATAAGGATCTCGTGGTCGTCGATTTCATCTGGACTTTTCGGGCCATTTTCGTACCACCCGACAAAAATGGGCTGAAATCGGTATTTTCGGGCCAAACGATGGCTAGGGTTTGAAATCCTACACGGAACCCGAGACACAGTCAAAATTTTGGAGAAGAATGCTACAAGGATCTCGCGGTTGTCGATTTCATCTGGACTTTTCGGGCCATTTTCGTACCACCCAACAAAAATGGGCCGAAATCGGTATTTTCGGGCCAGACGATTGCTAGGGTTTGAAATCCGACACAATACCCGAGATACAGTCATAAATTTTGGAGAAGAATGCTACAAAGATCTCGCGGTCGTCGATTTCATCTGCACTTTTCGGGCGATTTTCATACCACCCGACAAAAATGGGCCGAAATCGGTATTTTCGAGCCAAACGATGGCTAGGGTTTGAAATCCGACACGGAACCCGAGACACAGTCATAAATTTAGGAGAAGAATGATACCAGGATCTCGCGGTCGTCGATTTCGTCTGCACTTTTCGGGCGATTTTCATACCTCCCGACAAAAATGTGCCGAAATCGATATATTCGGTAGAGACGATGGCTAGGGTTTGAAATTCTACATGGAACCCGAGACACAGTCATAAATTTAGGAGAAGAATGCTACCAGGATCTCGCGGTCGTCGATTTCATCTGCACTTTTCGGGCGATTTTCATACCAACCGACAAAAATGGGCCGCAATCGGTATTTTCGGTCCAGACGATGGCTAGGGTTTGAAATCCTACACGGAACCCGAGACACAGTCATAAATTGAGGAGAAGAATGCTATAAGGATCTCGCGGTCGTCGATTTCATCTGCACTTTTCGGGCGATTTTCGTACCACCCGACAAAAATGGGCCAAAATCGGTATTTTCGGGTCTAACGATGGCTAGGGTTTGAAATCCTACACGGAACCCGAGACACAGTTAAAATTTTGGAGAAGAAGGCTACAAGGATCTCGCGGTTGTCGATTTCATCTGGACTTTTCGGGCCATTTTCGTACCACCCGACAAAAATGGGCCGAAATCGGTATTTTCGGGCCAGGCGATTGCTAGGGTTTTAAATCCGACACAATACCCGAGACACAGTCATAAATTTTGGAGAAGAATGCTACAAAGATCTCGCGGTCGTCGATTTCATCAGCACTTTTCGGGCGATTTTCGTACCACCCGACAAAAATGGGCCGAAATCGGTATTTTTGGGCCAGACGATGGCTAGGGTTTGAAATCCGATACAATACACGAGACACAGTCATAAATTTTGGAGAAGAATGCTACAACAATCTCGCGGTCGTCGATTTCATCTAGACTTTTCGGGCCATTTTCGTACCAACCGACAAAAATGGGCCGAAATCGGTATTTTCGCGCCAGACGATGACTAGGGTTTGAAATCCGACACAGAACCCGAGACACAGTCATAAATTGAGGAGAAGAATGCTATAAGGATCTCGCGGTCGTCGATTTCATCTGCACTTTTCGGGCGATTTTTGTACCACCCGACAAAAATGAGCCGAAATCGGTATTTTCGGGCCAAACGATGGCTTGGGTTTGAAATCCTACACGGAACCCGAGACACAGTCATAAATTTTGGAGAAGAATGCTACAAGGATCTCGCGGTTGTCGATTTCATCTGGACTTTTCGGGCCATTTTTGTACCACCCGACAAAAATGGGCCGAAATCGGTACTTTCGGGCCAGACGATGGCTAGGGTTTGAAATCCGACACGGAACCCGAGACACATTCATAAATTTAGGAGAAGAATGATAAAAGGATTTCGTGGTCGTCTATTTAATCTGCACTTTTCGGGCGATTTTCGTACCACCCGACAAAAATGGGCCGAAATCGGTATTTTCGGGCCAGACAATGGCTAGGGTTTGAAATCCGACACGGAACCCGAGACATAGTCATAAATTTAGAAGAAGAATGCTACCAGGATCTCGCGGTCGTTGATTTCATCTGCACTTTTCGGGCGATTTTCGTACCACCTGACAAAAATGGGCCGAAATCGGTATTATCGGGCCAAACGATGGCTAGGGTTTGAAATCCGACACGGAACCCGAGACACAGTCATAAATTTAGGAGAAGAATGCTACCAGGATCTCGCGGTCGTCGATTTCATCTGCACTTTTCGGGCGATTTTCATACCACGCGACAAAAATGGGCCGAAATCGGTATATTCGGTACAAACGATGGCTAGGGTTTGAAATCCTACACGGAACCCGAGACACAGTCATAAATTTAGGAGAAGAATGCTACCAGGATCTCGCGGTCGTCGATTTCATCTGCACTTTTCGGGCGATTTTCATACCAACCATCAAAAATGGGCCGAAATCGGTATTTTCGGTCCAGACGATGGCTAGGGTTTGAAATCCTACACGGAACCCGAGACACAGTCATAAATTGAGGAGAAGAATGCTATAAGGATCTGCGGTCATCGATTTCATCTGCACTTTTCGGGCGATTTTCGTACCACCCGACAAAAATGGGCCGAAATCGGTATTTTCGGGCCAAACGATGGCTAGGGTTTGAAATCCTACACGGAACCCGAGACACAGTCAAAATTTTGGAGAAGAATGCTACAAGGATCTCGCGGTTGTCGATTTCATCTGGACTTTTCGGGCCATTTTCGTACCACCCGACAAAAATCGGCCGAAATCGGTATTTTCGGGCCAGACGATTGCTAGGGTTTGAAATCCGACACAATACCCGAGACACAGTCATAAATTTTGGAGAAGAATGCTACAAAGATCTCGCGGTCGTCGATTTCATCTGCACTTTTCGGGCGATTTTCGTACCACCCGACAAAAATGGGCCGAAATCGGTATTTTCGGGCCAAACGATGGCTAGGGTTTGAAATCCGACACGGAACCCGAGACACAGTCATAAATTTAGGAGAAGAATGCTACCAGGATCTCGCGGTCGTCGATTTCATCTGCACTTTTCGGGCGATTTTCATACCACCCGACAAAAATGGGCCGAAATCGGTATATTCGGTACAGACGATGGCTAGGGTTTGAAATTCTACATGGAACCCGAGACACAGTCATAAATTTAGGAGAAGAGTGCTACCAGGATCTCGCGGTCGTCGATTTCATCTGCACTTTTCGGGCGATTTTCATACCAACCGACAAAAATGGGCCGAAATCGGTATTTTCGGTCCAGACGATGGCTAGGGTTTGAAATCCTACACGGAACTCGAGACACAGTCATAAATTGAGGAGAAGAATGCTATAAGGATCTCGCGGTCGTCGATTTCATCTGCACTTTTCGGGCGATTTTCGTACCACCTGACAAAAATGGGCTGAAATCGGTATTTTCGGGCCAGACGATGGCTAGGGTTTGAAATCCTACACGGAACCCGAGACACAGTCAAAATTTTGGAGAAGAATGCTACAAGGATCTCGCGGTTGTCGATTTCATCTGGACTTTTCGGGCCATTTTCGTACCACCCGACAAAAATGGGCCGAAATCAGTATTTTCGGGCCAGACGATGGCTAGGGTTTGAAATCCGACACGGAACCCAAGACACATTCATAAATTTAGGAGAAGAATGCTAAAAGGATTTCGCGGTCGTCTATTTCATCTGCACTTTTCGGGCGATTTTCGTACCACCCGACAAAAATGGGCCGAAATCGGTATTTTCAGTCCAGACGATGGCTAGGGTTTTAAATTCTACACGGAACCCGAGACACAGTCATAAATTGAGGAGAAGAATGCTATAAGGATCTCGTGGTCGTCGATTTCATCTGGACTTTTCGGGCCATTTTCGTACCACCCGACAAAAATGGGCTGAAATCGGTATTTTCGGGCCAGACGATGGCTAGGGTTTGAAATCCTACACGGAACCCGAGACACAGTCAAAATTTTGGAGAAGAATGCTACAAGGATCTCGCGGTTGTCGATTTCATCTGGACTTTTCGGGCCATTTTCGTACCACCCGACAAAAATGGGCCGAAATCGGTATTTTCGGGCCAGACGATTGCTAGGGTTTGAAATCCGACACAATACCCGAGACACAGTCATAAATTTTGGAGAAGAATGCTACAAAGATCTCGCGGTCGTTGATTTCATCAGCACTATTCGTGCGATTTTCGTACCACCCGACAAAAATTGGCCGAAATCGGTATTTTTGGGCCAGACGATGGCTAGGGTTTGAAATTCTACATGGCACGAGACAAAGTCATAAATTTTGGAGAAGAATGCTACAAGGATCTCGCGGTTGTCGATTTCATCTGGACTTTTCGGGCCATTTTCGTACCACCCGACAAAAATGGGCCGAAATCGGTATTTTTAGAGCAGACGATGGCTAGGGTTTGAAATCCGACACGGAACCCAAGACACATTCATAAATTTAGGAGAAGAATGCTAAAAGGATTTCGCGGTCGTCTATTTCTTCTGCACTTTTCGGGCGATTTTCGTACCACCCGACAAAAATGGGCCGAAATCGGTATTTTCAGTCCAGACGATTGCTAGGGTTTGAAATCCGACACAATACCCGAGACACAGTCATAAATTTTGGAGAAGAATGCTACAAAGATCTCGCGGTCGTCGATTTCATCAGCACTTTTCGGGCGATTTTCGTACCACCCGACAAAAATGGGCCGAAATCGGTATTTTTGGGCCAGACGATGGCTAGGGTTTGAAATCCGCACAATACACGAGACACAGTCATAAATTTTGGAGAAGAATGCTACAACGATCTCGCGGTCGTCGATTTCATCTGGACTTTTCGGGCCATTTTCGTACCAACCGACAAAAATGGGCCGAAATCGGTATTTTCGCGCCAGACGATGGCTAGGGTTTGAAATCCGACACAGAACCCGAGACACAGTCATAAATTGAGGAGAAGAATGCTATAAGGATCTCGCGGTTGTCGATTTCATCTGCACTTTTCGGGCGATTTTTGTACCACCTGACAAAAATGGGCCGAAATCGGTATTTTCGGGCCAGACGATGGCTTGGGTTTGAAATCCTACACGGAACCCGAGACACAGTCATAAATTTTGGAGAAGAATGCTACAAGGATCTCGCGGTTATCGATTTCATCTGGACTTTTCGGGCCATTTTTGTACCACC
>JBBPBP010009779.1:68571303-68582612 GCA_037974735.1 Cicer chorassanicum
TTTCATCTGGACTTTTCGGGCAATTTTCGTACCACCCGACAAAAATGGGCCGAAATCGGTATTTTCGGGCCAGACGATGGCTAGGGTTTGAAATCCGACACGGAACCCGAGACACATTCATAAATTTAGCAGAAGAATGCTACAAGGATCTCGCGGTCGTCGATTTCATCTGGAATTTTCGGGCGATTTTCGTACCACCCGACAAAAATGGGGTGAAATCAGTATTTTCGGGCCAGACGATGGCTAGGGTTTAAAATCCGACACAAAACCCGAGACACAATAATAAATTTAGGAGAAGAATGCTACAAGAATCTCGCGGTCGCCGATTTCATCTGCACTTTTCGGGCGATTTTCGTACCACCCGACAAAAATGGGCCGAAATCAGTATTTTTGGGCCAGACGATGGCTAGGGTTTGAAATCCGACACGAAACCCAAGACACAGTCATAAATTGAGGAGAAGAATGCTACAAGGATCTCGCGGTCGTCGATTTCATCTGCACTTTTCGGGCGATTTTCGTACTACCCGACAAAAATTGGTCGAAATCGGTATTTTCGGGCCATGCGATGGCTAGGGTTTGAAATCCTACACGAATCCTGAGACACAGTCATAAATTGAGGAGAAGAATGCTACAAGGATCTCGCGGTCGTCGATTTCATCTGCACTTTTCGGGCGATTTTCGTACCAACCGACAAAAATGGCCCGAAATCGGTATTTTCGGGCCAGACGATGGCTAGGGTTTGAAATCTGACACAGAACCCGAGACCAAGTCATAAATTTAGGAGAAGAATGCTACAAGGATCTCGCGGTCGTAGATTTCATCTGCACTTTTCGGGCGATTTTCGTACCACCCGACAAAAATGGGCCGAAATCGGTATTTTCGGGCTAGACGATGACTAGGGTTTGAAATCTGACACGGAACCCGAGAACGAGAAGAATGCTACAAGGATCTCGCGGTCGTCGATTTCATCTACACTTTTCGGGCGATTTTCGTACTACCCGACAAAAATTGGCCGAAATCGATATTTTCAAGCCAGACGATGGCTAGGGTTTGAAATCCGACACGAAACCCGAGACACAGTCATAAATTTAGGAGAAGAATTCTACAAGAATCTCGCGTTCGTTGATTTCATCTGCACTTTTCGGGCGATTTTCGTACCACCCGACAATAATGGGCCGAAATCGGTATTTTCGGGCCAGACGATGGCTAGGGTTTGAAATCCGACACGAAACCCAAGACACAGTCATAAATTGAGGAGAAGAATGCTACAAGGATCTCGCGGTCGTCGATTTCATCTGCACTTTTCGGGCGATTTTCGTACCACCCGACAAAAATGGGCAGAAATCGGTATTTTCGGGCCAGACGATGGCTAGGGTTTGAAATCTGACACGGAACCCAAGACACAGTCATAAATTGAGGAGAAGAATGCTATAAGGATCTCGCGGTCGTCAATTTCATCTGCACTTTTCGGGCGATTTTCGTACCACCCGACAAAAATGGGCCGAAATCGGTATTTTCGGGAAAGACGATGGCTAGGGTTTGAAATCCTACACGAAACCCGAGACACAGTCATAAATTTAGGAGAAGAATGATACAAGAATCTCGCGGTCGTCGATTTCATCTGCACTTTTCGGGCGATTTTCGTACCACCCGACAAAAATGGGCCGAAATCGGTATTTTCGGGCCAGATGATGGCTAGGGTTTGAAATCCGACACGGAACCCGAGACACAGTCATAAATTGAGGAGAAGAATGCTATAAGGATCTCGCGGTCGTCGATTTCATCTGCACTTTTCGGGCGATTTTCGTACCACCAGACAAAAATAAGCCGAAATCGGTATTTTCGGGCCAGACGATGGCTAGGGTTTGAAATCCTACACGGAACACGAGACATAGTCATAAATTTTGGAGAAGAATGCTACAAGGATCTCGCGGTCGTCGATTTCATCTGGACTTTTGGGGCAATTTTCGTACCACCCGATAAAAATGGGCCGAAATCGGTATTTTCGGGCCAGACGATGGCTAGGGTTTGAAATCCGACACGGAACACGAGACACATTCATAAATTTAGGAGAAGAATGCTACAAGGATCTCGCGGTCGTCGATTTCATCTGCACTTTTCGATCGATTTTCGTACCACCCGACAAAATTGGGCCGAAATCGGTATTTTTGGGCCAGACGATGGCTAGGGTTTGAAATCCGACACAAAACCCGAGATACAATAATAAATTTAGGAGAAGAATGCTACAAGAATCTCACGGTCGCCGATTTCATTTGCATTTTTCGGGCGATTTTCGTACCACCCGACAAAAATGGGCCGAAATCGGTATTTTTGGGCCAGACGATGGCTAGGGTTTGAAATCCGACACGAAACCCGAGACAAAGTCATAATTGAGGAGAAGAATGCTACAAGGATCTCGCGGTCGTCAATTTCATCTGCACTTTTCGGGCGATTTTCGTACCAGCCGAAAAAAATGGCACGAAATCGGTATTTTCGGGCCAGACGATGGCTAGGGTTTGAAATCCGACACAGAACCCGAGACGAAGTCATAAATTTAGGAGAAGAATGCTACAAGGATCTCGCGGTCGTCGATTTCATCTGCACTTTTCGGGCGATTTTCGTACCACCCGACAAAAATGGGCCGAAATCGGTATTTTCGGGCCAGACGATGGCTAGGGTTTTAAATCCGACACGGAACCCGAGAAACATTCATAAATTTAGGAGAAGAATGCTACAAGGATCTCGCGGTCGTCGATTTCATCTGCACTTTTCGGGCGATTTTCGTACCACCCGACAAAAATGGGCCGAAATCGGTATTTTCGGGCCAGACGATGGCTAGGGTTTGAAATCCTACACGGAACCCGAGAACGAGAAGAATGCTACAAGGATCTCGCGGTCGTCGATTTCATCTACACTTTTCGGGCGATTTTCGTACTACCCGACAAAAATTGGCCGAAATCGATATTTTCAAGCCAGACGATGGCTAGGGTTTGAAATCCGACACGAAACCCGAGACACAGTCATAAATTTAGGAGAAGAATGCTACAAGAATCTCGCGTTCGTTGATTTCATCTGCACTTTTCGGGCGATTTTCGTACCACCCGACAAAAATGGGCCGAAATCGGTATTTTCGGGCCAGACGATGGCTAGGGTTTGAAATCCGACACGAAACCCAAGACACAGTCATAAATTGAGGAGAAGAATGCTACAAGGATCTCGCGGTCGTCGATTTCATCTGCACTTTTCGGGCGATTTTCGTACCACCCGACAAAAATGGGCCGAAATCGGTATTTTCGGGCCAGATGATGGCTAGGGTTTGAAATCTGACACAGAACCCGAGACACAGTCATAAATTGAGGAGAAGAATGCTATAAGGATCTCGCGGTCGTCGATTTCATTTGCACTTTTCGGGCGATTTTCGTACCACCCGACAAAAATAAGCCGAAATCGGTATTTTCGGGCCAGACGATGGCTAGGGTTTGAAATCCTACACGGAACCCGAGACACAGTCATAAATTTTGGAGAAGAATGCTACAAGGATCTCGCGGTCGTCGATTTCATCTGGACTTTTGGGGCAATTTTCGTACCACCCGACAAAAATGGGCCGAAATCGGTATTTTCGGGCCAGACGATGGCTAGGGTTTGAAATCCGACACGGAACCCGA
This sequence comes from Cicer chorassanicum, assembly GCA_037974735.1. Classification (NCBI taxonomy): domain Eukaryota; kingdom Viridiplantae; phylum Streptophyta; class Magnoliopsida; order Fabales; family Fabaceae; genus Cicer; species Cicer chorassanicum. Next base: position 68,574,969 of record JBBPBP010009779.1, read on the forward strand.
GACACATTCATAAATTTAGGAGAAGAATGCTACAAGGATCTCGCGGTCGTCGATTTCATCTGCACTTTTCGGGCGATCTTCGTACCACCCGAAAAAAATGGGCTGAAATCGGTATTTTCGGGCAAGACGATGGCTAGGGTTTGAAATCCGACACGAAACCCGAGACACAGTCATAAATTTAGGAGAAGAATGCTACAAGAATCTCGCGGTCGTCGATTTCATCTGCACTTTTCGGGCGATTTTCGTACCACCCAACAAAAATGGGCCGAAATCGGTATTTTCGGGCCAGACGATGGCTAGGGTTTGAAATCCGACACGAAACCCAAGACACAGTCATAAATTGAGGAGAAGAATGCTACAAGGATCTCGCGGTCGTCGATTTCATCTGCACTTTTCGGGCGATTTTCGTACCACCCGACAAAAATGGGCAGAAATCGGTATTTTCGGGCCAGACGATGGCTAGGGTTTGAAATCCGACACGGAACCCGAGACACAGTCATAAATTGAGGAGAAGAATGCTATAAGGATCTCGCGGTCGTCAATTTCATCTGCACTTTTCGGGCGATTTTCGTACCACCCGACAAAAATGGGCCGAAATCGGTATTTTCGGGAAAGACGATGGCTAGGGTTTGAAATACGACACGAAACCCGAGACAAAGTCATAAATTGAGGAGAAGAATGCTACAAGGATCTCGCGGTCGTCGATTTCATCTGCACTTTTCGGGCTATTTTCGTACCACCCGACAAAAATGGCCCGAAATCGGTATTTTCGGGCCAGACGATGGCTAGGGTTTGAAATCCGACACAGAACCCGAGACAAAGTCATAAATTTAGGAGAAGAATGCTACAAGGATCTCGCGGTCGTCAATTTCATCTGCACTTTTCGGGCGATTTTCGTACCACCCGACAAAAATGGGCCGAAATCGGTATTTTCGGGCCAGACGATGACTAGGGTTTGAAACTTGACACGGAACCCGAGACAAAGTCATAAATTAAGGAGAAGAATGCTACAAGGATCTCGCAGTCGTCGATTTCATCTACTCTTTTCTGGCGATTTTTGTACTACTTGACAAAAATTGGCCGAAATCGGTATTTTCGGGCCAAGCGATGGCTAGGGTTTGAAATCCTACACGGAACCCGAGACACAGTCATAAATTTTGGAGAAGAATGCTACAAGGATCTCGCTGTCGTCGGTTTCATCTGGACTTTTCGGGCAATTTTCGTACCACCCGACAAAAATGGGCCGAAATCGGTATTTTCGGGCCAGACGATGGCTAGGGTTTGAAATCCGACACGGAACCCGAGACACATTCATAAATTTAGCAGAAGAATGCTACAAGGATCTCGCGGTCGTCGATTTCATCTGGAATTTTCGGGCGATTTTCGTACCACCCGACAAAAATGGGGTGAAATCAGTATTTTCGGGCCAGACGATGGCTAGGGTTTGAAATCCGACACAAAACCCGAGACACAATAATAAATTTAGGAGAAGAATGCTACAAGAATCTCGCGGTCGCCGATTTCATCTGCACTTTTCGGGCGATTTTCGTACCACCCGACAAAAATGGGCCGAAATCAGTATTTTTGGGCCAGACGATGGCTAGGGTTTGAAATCCGACACGAAACCCAAGACACAGTCATAAATTGAGAAGAAGAATGCTACAAGGATCTCGCGGTCGTCGATTTCATCTGCACTTTTCGGGCGATTTTCGTACTACCCGACAAAAATTGGCCGAAATCGGTATTTTCGGGCCATGCGATGGCTAGGGTTTGAAATCCTACACGAATCCTGAGACACAGTCATAAATTGAGGAGAAGAATGCTACAAGGATCTCGCGGTCGTCGATTTCATCTGCACTTTTCGGGCGATTTTCGTACCAACCGACAAAAATGGCCCGAAATCGGTATTTTCGGGCCAGACGATGGCTAGGGTTTGAAATCTGACACAGAACCCGAGACCAAGTCATAAATTTAGGAGAAGAATGCTACAAGGATCTCGCGGTCGTAGATTTCATCTGCACTTTTCGGGCGATTTTCGTACCACCCGACAAAAATGGGCCGAAATCGGTATTTTCGGGCTAGACGATGACTAGGGTTTGAAATCTGACACGGAACCCGAGAACGAGAAGAATGCTACAAGGATCTCGCGGTCGTCGATTTCATCTACACTTTTCGGGCGATTTTCGTACTACCCGACAAAAATTAGCCGAAATCGATATTTTCAAGCCAGACGATGGCTAGGGTTTGAAATTCGACACGAAACCCGAGACACAGTCATAAATTTAGGAGAAGAATGCTACAAGAATCTCGCGTTCGTTGATTTCATCTGCACTTTTCGGGCGATTTTCGTACCACCCGACAAAAATGGGCCGAAATCGGTATTTTCGGGCCAGACGATGGCTAGGGTTTGAAATCCGACACGAAACCCGAGACACAGTCATAAATTGAGGAGAAGAATGCTATAAGGATCTCGCGGTCCTCGATTTCATCTGAACTTTTCGGGCGATTTTCGTACCACCTGACAAAAATAGGGCGAAATCGGTATTTTCGGGCCAGACGATGGCTAGGGTTTGAAATCCTACACGGAACCCGAGACACAGTCATAAATTTTGGAGAAGAATGCTACAAGGATCTCGCGGTCGTCGATTTCATCTGGACTTTTCGGGCAATTTTCGTACCACCCGACAAAAATGGGCCGAAATCGGTATTTTCGGGCCAGACGATGGCTAGGGTTTGAAATCCGACACGGAACCCGAGACACAGTCATAAATTTAGGAGAAGAATGCTACAAGGATCTCGCGGTAGTCGATTTTATCTGCACTTTTCGGGCGATTTTCGTACCACCCGACAAAAATGGGCTGAAATCGGTATTTTCGGGCCAGACGATGGCTAGGGTTTGAAATCCGACACGGAACCCGAGACACAGTCATAAATTAAAGAGAAGAATGCCACAAGGATCTCCCGGTCGTCGATTTCATCTGCACTTTTGGGGCGATTTTCGTACCACCCGACAAAAATGGGCCGAAATAGATATTTTCGGGCCAGACGATGGCTAGGGTTTGAAATCCGACACGGAACCCGAGACACAGTCATAAATTGAGGAGAAGAATGCTATAAGGATCTCGAGGTCGTCGATTTAATCTGCACTTTTCGGGCGATTTTCGTACCACCCGACAAAAATGGGCCGAAATCGGTATTTTCGGGCCAGACGATGGCTAGGGTTTGAAATCCGACACGGAACCCGAGACACAGTCATAAATTTAGGAGAAGAATGCTACAAGGATCTCGCGGTCGTCGATTTCATCTGCACTTTTCGGGCGATTTTCATACCACCCGACAAAAATGTGCCGAAATCGGTATTTTCGGGCCAAACAATGGCTAGGGTTTGAAATCCGACACGGAACCCGAGAAACAGTTATAAATTTAGGAGAAGAATGCTACAAGGATCTCGCGGTCGTCGATTTCATCCACACTTTTCGGGCGTTTTTCGTACCACCCGACAAAAATGGGCCGAAATCGGTATTTTCGGGCCAGACGATGGCTAGGGTTTGAAATCCGACACGGAACCCGAGACACAGTCATAAATTTAGGAGAAGAATGCTACAAGGATCTCGCGGTCGTCGATTTCATCTGGACTTTACGGGCGATTTTCGTACCACCCGACAAAAATGGGCCGAAATCGGTATTTTCGGGCCAGACGATGGCTAGGGTTTGAAATCCGACACGGAACCCGAGACACAGTCATAAATTTAGGAGAAGAATGCTACAAGGATCTCGCGGTCGTGGATTTCATCTGGACTTTTCGGGCGATTTTCGTACCACCCGACAAAAATGGGCCGAAATCGGTATTTTCGGGCCAGACGATGGCTAGGGTTTGAAATCCGACACGGAACCCGAGACACAGTCATAAATTTTGAAGAAGAATGCCACAAGGATCTCGCGGTCGTCGATTTCATCTGGACTTTTCGGGCGATTTTCGTACCACCCGACAAAAATGGGCCGAAATCGGTATTTTCGGGCCAGGCGATGGCTAGGGTTTGAAATCTGACACGGAACCTGAGACACAGTCATAAATTTAGGAGAATAATGCTACAAGGATCTCGCAGTCGTCGATTTCATCTGCACTTTTCGGGCGATTTTCGTACCACCCGACAAAAATGGGCCGAAATTAGTATTTTCGGGCCAAACGATGGCTAGGGTTTGAAATCCGACACGGAACCCGAGACACAGTCATAAATTTAGGAGAAGAATGCTACAAGGATCTCGCGGTCGCCGATTTCATCTGCACTTTTCGGGCGATTTTCGTACCACCCGACAAAAATGGGCCGAAATCGGTATTTTCGGGCCAGACGATGGCTAGGGTTTGAAATCCGACACGAAACCCGAGACAAAGTCATAAATTGAGGAGAAGAATGCTACAAGGATCTCGCGGTCGTCGATTTCATCTGCACTTTTCGTGCTATTTTCGTACCACCCGACAAAAATGGCCCGAATTCGGTATTTTCGGGCCAGACGATGGCTAGGGTTTGAAATCCGACACAGAACCCGAGACAAAGTCATAAATTTAGGAGAAGAATGCTACAACGATCTCGCGGTCGTCAATTTCATCTGCACTTTTCGGGCGATTTTCGTACCACCCGACAAAAATGGGCCGAAATCTGTATTTTCGGGAAAGACGATGGCTAGGGTTTGAAATCCTACACGAAACCCGAGACACAGTCATAAATTTAGGAGAAAAATGATACAAGAATCTCGCGGTCGTCGATTTCATCTGCACTTTTCGGGCGATTTTCGTACCACCCGACAAAAATGCGCCGAAATCAGTATTTTCGGGCCAGATGATGGCTAGGGTTTGAAATCCGACACGGAACCCGAGACACAGTCATAAATTGAGGAGAAGAATGCTATAAGGATCTCGCGGTCGTCGATTTCATCTGCACTTTTCGGGCGATTTTCGTACCACCCGACAAAAATAAGCCGAAATCGGTATTTTCGGGCCAGACGATGGCTAGGGTTTGAAATCCTACACGGAACCCGAGAACGAGAAGAATGCTACAAGGATCTCGCGGTCGTCGATTTCATCTACACTTTTCGGGCGATTTTCGTACTACCCGACAAAAATTGGCCGAAATCGATATTTTCAAGCCAGACGATGGCTAGGGTTTGAAATCCGACACGAAACCCGAGACACAGTCATAAATTTAGGAGAAGAATGCTACAAGAATCTCGCGTTCGTTGATTTCATCTGCACTTTTCGGGCGATTTTCGTACCACCCGACAAAAATGGGCCGAAATCGGTATTTTCGGGCCAGACGATGGCTAGGGTTTGAAATCCGACACGAAACCCAAGACACAGTCATAAATTGAGGAGAAGAATGCTACAAGGATCTCGCGGTCGTCGATTTCATCTGCACTTTTCGGGCGATTTTCGTACCACCCGACAAAAATGGGCCGAAATCGGTATTTTCGGGCCAGATGATGGCTAGGGTTTGAAATCTGACACAGAACCCGAGACACAGTCATAAATTGAGGAGAAGAATGCTATAAGGATCTCGCGGTCGTCGATTTCATTTGCACTTTTCGGGCGATTTTCGTACCACCCGACAAAAATAAGCCGAAATCGGTATTTTCGGGCCAGACGATGGCTAGGGTTTGAAATCCTACACGGAACCCGAGACACAGTCATAAATTTTGGAGAAGAATGCTACAAGGATCTCGCGGTCGTCGATTTCATCTGGACTTTTGGGGCAATTTTCGTACCACCCGACAAAAATGGGCCGAAATCGGTATTTTCGGGCCAGACGATGGCTAGGGTTTGAAATCCGACACGGAACCCGAGACACATTCATAAATTTAGGAGAAGAATGCTACAAGGATCTCGCGGTCGTCGATTTCATCTGCACTTTTCGGGCGATTTTCGTACCACCCGACAAAAATGGACCGAAATCGGTATTTTTGGGGCAGACGATGGCTAGGGTTTGAAATCCGACACGAAACCCGAGACACAATCATAAATTTAGGAGAAGAATGCTACAAGAATCTCGCGGTCGCCGATTTCATCTGCACTTTTCGGGCGATTTTCGTACCACCCGACAAAAATGGGCCGAAATCGGTATTTTCGGGCCAGACGATGGCTAGGGTTTGAAATCCGACACGAAACCCGAGACAAAGTCATAAATTGAGGAGAAGATTGCTACAAGGATCTCGCGGTCGTCGATTTCATTTGCACTTTTCGTGCTATTTTCGTACCACCCGACAAAAATGGCCCGAAATAGGTATTTTCGGGCCAGACGATGGCTAGGGTTTGAAATCCGACACAGAACCCGAGACAAAGTCATAAATTTAGGAGAAGAATGCTACAACGATCTCGCGGTCGTCAATTTCATCTGCACTTTTCGGGCGATTTTCGTACCACCCGACAAAAATGGGCCGAAATCGGTATTTTCGGGCCAGACGATGACTAGGGTTTGAAACTTGACACGGAACCCGAGACACAGTCATAAATTAAGGAGAAGAATGCTACAAGGATCTCGCAGTCTTCGATTTCATCTACTCTTTTCGGGCGATTTTCGTACTACCCGACAAAAATTGGCCGAAATCGGTATTTTCGGGCCCAGCGATGGCTAGGGTTTGAAATCCTACACGGAACCCGAGACACAGTCATAAATTTTGGAGAAGAATGCTACAAGGATCTCGCTGTCGTCGATTTCATCTGGACTTTTCGGGCAATTTTCGTACCACCCGACAAAAATGGGCCGAAATCGGTATTTTCGGGCCAGACGATGGCTAGGGTTTGAAATCCGACACGGAACCCGAGACACATTCATAAATTTAGCAGAAGAATGCTACAAGGATCTCGCGGTCGTCGATTTCATCTGGAATTTTCGGGCGATTTTCGTACCACCCGACAAAAATGGGGTGAAATCAGTATTTTCGGGCCAGACGATGGCTAGGGTTTAAAATCCGACACAAAACCCGAGACACAATAATAAATTTAGGAGAAGAATGCTACAAGAATCTCGCGGTCGCCGATTTCATCTGCACTTTTCGGGCGATTTTCGTACCACCCGACAAAAATGGGCCGAAATCAGTATTTTTGGGCCAGACGATGGCTAGGGTTTGAAATCCGACACGAAACCCGAGACAATGTCATAAATTGAGGAGAAGAATGCTACAAGGATCTCGCGGTCGTCGATTTCATCTGCACTTTTCGGGCGATTTTCGTACCAACCGACAAAAATGGCCCGAAATCGGTATTTTCGGGCCAGACGATGGCTAGGGTTTGAAATCCGACACAGAACCCGAGACAAAGTCATAAATTTAGGAGAAGAATGCTACAAGGATCTCGCGGTCGTAGATTTCATCTGCACTTTTCGGGCGATTTTCGTACCACCCGACAAAAATGGGCCGAAATCGGTATTTTCGGGCTAGACGATGACTAGGGTTTGAAATCTGACACGGAACCCGAGAACGAGAAGAATGCTACAAGGATCTCGCGGTCGTCGATTTCATCTACACTTTTCGGGCGATTTTCGTACTACCCGACAAAAATTGGCCGAAATCGATATTTTCAAGCCAGACGATGGCTAGGGTTTGAAATCCGACACGAAACCCGAGACACAGTCATAAATTTAGGAGAAGAAT
>JBBPBP010009779.1:68582622-68594818 GCA_037974735.1 Cicer chorassanicum
CAGACGATGGCTAGGGTTTGAAATCCGACACGAAACCCGAGACACAATCATAAATTTAGGAGAAGAATGCTACAAGAATCTCGCGGTCGCCGATTTCATCTGCACTTTTCGGGCGATTTTCGTACCACCCGACAAAAATGGGCCGAAATCGGTATTTTCGGGCCAGACGATGGCTAGGGTTTGAAATCCGACACGAAACCCGAGACAAAGTCATAAATTGAGGAGAAGATTGCTACAAGGATCTCGCGGTCGTCGATTTCATTTGCACTTTTCGTGCTATTTTCGTACCACCCGACAAAAATGGCCCGAAATAGGTATTTTCGGGCCAGACGATGGCTAGGGTTTGAAATCCGACACAGAACCCGAGACAAAGTCATAAATTTAGGAGAAGAATGCTACAACGATCTCGCGGTCGTCAATTTCATCTGCACTTTTCGGGCGATTTTCGTACCACCCGACAAAAATGGGCCGAAATCGGTATTTTCGGGCCAGACGATGACTAGGGTTTGAAACTTGACACGGAACCCGAGACACAGTCATAAATTAAGGAGAAGAATGCTACAAGGATCTCGCAGTCTTCGATTTCATCTACTCTTTTCGGGCGATTTTCGTACTACCCGACAAAAATTGGCCGAAATCGGTATTTTCGGGCCCAGCGATGGCTAGGGTTTGAAATCCTACACGGAACCCGAGACACAGTCATAAATTTTGGAGAAGAATGCTACAAGGATCTCGCTGTCGTCGATTTCATCTGGACTTTTCGGGCAATTTTCGTACCACCCGACAAAAATGGGCCGAAATCGGTATTTTCGGGCCAGACGATGGCTAGGGTTTGAAATCCGACACGGAACCCGTGACACATTCATAAATATAGCAGAAGAATGCTACAAGGATCTCGCGGTCGTCAATTTCATCTGCACATTTCGGGCGATTTTCGTACCACCCGACAAAAATGGGCCGAAATCGGTATTTTCGGGAAAGACGATGGCTAGGGTTTGAAATCCTACACGAAACCCGAGACACAGTCATAAATTTAGGAGAAGAATGATACAAGAATCTCGCGGTCGTCGATTTCATCTGCACTTTTCGGGCAATTTTCGTACCACCCGACAAAAATGGGCCGAAATCGGTATTTTCGGACCAGATGATGGCTAGGGTTTGAAATCCGACACGAAACCCGAGACACAGTCATAAATTGAGGAGAAGAATGCTATAAGGATCTCGCGGTCGTCGATTTCATCTGCACTTTTCGGGCGATTTTCGTACCACCCGACAAAAATGGGCCGAAATCGGTATTTTCGGGCCAGACGATGGCTAGGATTTGAAATCCGACACGGAACCCGAGACACAGTCATAAATTTAAGAGAAGAATGCTACAAGGATCTCGCAGTTGGTGATTTCATCTGGACTTTTCGTGCGATTTTCGTACCACCCGACAAAAATGGGCCGAAATTGGTATTTTCGGGCCAGACGATGGCTAGGGTTTGAAATCCGACACGGAACCCGAGACACAGTCATAAATTTTGGAGAAGAATGCCACAAGGATCTCGCGGTCGTCGATTTCATCTGGACTTTTCGGGCGATTTTCGTACCACCCGACAAAAATGGGCCGAAATCGGTATTTTCGGGCCAGGCGATGGCTAGGGTTTGAAATCTGACACGGAACCTGAGACACAGTCATAAATTTAGGAGAATAATGCTACAAGGATCTCGCAGTCGTCGATTTCATCTGCACTTTTCGGGCGATTTTCGTACCACCCGACAAAAATGGGCCGAAATTAGTATTTTCGGGCCAAACGATGGCTAGGGTTTGAAATCCGACACGGAACCCGAGACACAGTCATAAATTTAGGAGAAGAATGCTACAAGGATCTCGCGGTCGCCGATTTCATCTGCACTTTTCGGGCGATTTTCGTACCACCCGACAAAAATGGGCCGAAATCGGTATTTTCGGGCCAGACGATGGCTAGGGTTTGAAATCCGACACGAAACCCGAGACAAAGTCATAAATTGAGGAGAAGAATGCTACAAGGATCTCGCGGTCGTCGATTTCATCTGCACTTTTCGTGCTATTTTCGTACCACCCGACAAAAATGGGCCGAAATCGGTATTTTCGGGCCAGACGATGGCTAGGGTTTGAAATCCTACACGGAACCCGAGAACGAGAAGAATGCTACAAGGATCTCGCGGTCGTCGATTTCATCTACACTTTTCGGGCGATTTTCGTACTACCCGACAAAAATTGGCCGAAATCGATATTTTCAAGCCAGACGATGGCTAGGGTTTGAAATCCGACACGAAACCCGAGACACAGTCATAAATTTAGGAGAAGAATGCTACAAGAATCTCGCGTTCGTTGATTTCATCTGCACTTTTCGGGCGATTTTCGTACCACCCGACAAAAATGGGCCGAAATCGGTATTTTCGGGCCAGACGATGGCTAGGGTTTGAAATCCGACACGAAACCCAAGACACAGTCATAAATTGAGGAGAAGAATGCTACAAGGATCTCGCGGTCGTCGATTTCATCTGCACTTTTCGGGCGATTTTCGTACCACCCGACAAAAATGGGCCGAAATCGGTATTTTCGGGCCAGATGATGGCTAGGGTTTGAAATCTGACACAGAACCCGAGACACAGTCATAAATTGAGGAGAAGAATGCTATAAGGATCTCGCGGTCGTCGATTTCATTTGCACTTTTCGGGCGATTTTCGTACCACCCGACAAAAATAAGCCGAAATCGGTATTTTCGGGCCAGACGATGGCTAGGGTTTGAAATCCTACACGGAACCCGAGACACAGTCATAAATTTTGGAGAAGAATGCTACAAGGATCTCGCGGTCGTCGATTTCATCTGGACTTTTGGGGCAATTTTCGTACCACCCGACAAAAATGGGCCGAAATCGGTATTTTCGGGCCAGACGATGGCTAGGGTTTGAAATCCGACACGGAACCCGAGACACATTCATAAATTTAGGAGAAGAATGCTACAAGGATCTCGCGGTCGTCGATTTCATCTGCACTTTTCGGGCGATTTTCGTACCACCCGACAAAAATGGGCCGAAATTGGTATTTTCGGGCCAAACGATGGCTAGGGTTTGAAATCCGACACGGAACCCGAGACACAGTCATAAATTTAGGAGAAGAATGCTACAAGGATCTCGCGGTCGTCGATTTCATCTGGACTTTTCGGGCAATTTTCGTACCACCCGACAAAAATGGGCCGAAATCGGTATTTTCGGGCCAGACGATGGCTAGGGTTTGAAATCCGACACGGAACCCGAGACACATTCATAAATTTAGCAGAAGAATGCTACAAGGATCTCGCGGTCGTCGATTTCATCTGGAATTTTCGGGCGATTTTCGTACCACCCGACAAAAATGGGGTGAAATCAGTATTTTCGGGCCAGACGATGGCTAGGGTTTGAAATCCGACACAAAACCCGAGACACAATAATAAATTTAGGAGAAGAATGCTACAAGAATCTCGCGGTCGCCGATTTCATCTGCACTTTTCGGGCGATTTTCGTACCACCCGACAAAAATGGGCCGAAATCAGTATTTTTGGGCCAGACGATGGCTAGGGTTTGAAATCCGACACGAAACCCGAGACAATGTCATAAATTGAGGAGAAGAATGCTACAAGGATCTCGCGGTCGTCGATTTCATCTGCACTTTTCGGGCGATTTTCGTACCAACCGACAAAAATGGCCCGAAATCGGTATTTTCGGGCCAGACGATGGCTAGGGTTTGAAATCCGACACAGAACCCGAGACAAAGTCATAAATTTAGGAGAAGAATGCTACAAGGATCTCGCGGTCGTAGATTTCATCTGCACTTTTCGGGCGATTTTCGTACCACCCGACAAAAATGGGCCGAAATCGGTATTTTCGGGCTAGACGATGACTAGGGTTTGAAATCTGACACGGAACCCGAGAACGAGAAGAATGCTACAAGGATCTCGCGGTCGTCGATTTCATCTACACTTTTCGGGCGATTTTCGTACTACCCGACAAAAATTAGCCGAAATCGATATTTTCAAGCCAGACGATGGCTAGGGTTTGAAATTCGACACGAAACCCGAGACACAGTCATAAATTTAGGAGAAGAATGCTACAAGAATCTCGCGTTCGTTGATTTCATCTGCACTTTTCGGGCGATTTTCGTACCACCCGACAAAAATGGGCCGAAATCGGTATTTTCGGGCCAGACGATGGCTAGGGTTTGAAATCCGACACGAAACCCGAGACACAGTCATAAATTGAGGAGAAGAATGCTACAAGAATCTCGCGGTCGTCGATTTCATCTGCACTTTTCGGGCGATTTTCGTACCACCCGACAAAAATGGGCCGAAATCGGTATTTTCGGGCTAGACGATGGCTAGGGTTTGAAATCCGACACGGAACCCGAGACACATTCATAAATTTAGGAGAAGAATGCTACAAGGATCTCGCGGTCGTCGATTTCATCTGCACTTTTCGGGCGATTTTCGTACCACCCGACAAAAATGGGCCGAAATCAGTATTTTTGGGCCAGACGATGGCTAGGGTTTGAAATCCGACACGAAACCCAAGACACAGTCATAAATTGAGGAGAAGAATGCTACAAGGATCTCGCGGTCGTCGATTTCATCTGCACTTTTCGGGCGATTTTCGTACTACCCGACAAAAATTGGTCGAAATCGGTATTTTCGGGCCATGCGATGGCTAGGGTTTGAAATCCTACACGAATCCTGAGACACAGTCATAAATTGAGGAGAAGAATGCTACAAGGATCTCGCGGTCGTCGATTTCATCTGCACTTTTCGGGCGATTTTCGTACCAACCGACAAAAATGGCCCGAAATCGGTATTTTCGGGCCAGACGATGGCTAGGGTTTGAAATCTGACACAGAACCCGAGACCAAGTCATAAATTTAGGAGAAGAATGCTACAAGGATCTCGCGGTCGTAGATTTCATCTGCACTTTTCGGGCGATTTTCGTACCACCCGACAAAAATGGGTCGAAATCGGTATTTTCGGGCTAGACGATGACTAGGGTTTGAAATCTGACACGGAACCCGAATACGAGAAGAATGCTACAAGGATCTCGCGGTCGTCGATTTCATCTACACTTTTCGGGCGATTTTCGTACTACCCGACAAAAATTAGCCGAAATCGATATTTTCAAGCCAGACGATGGCTAGGGTTTGAAATCCGACACGAAACCCGAGACACAGTCATAAATTTAGGAGAAGAATGCTACAAGAATCTCGCGTTCGTTGATTTCATCTGCACTTTTCGGGCGATTTTCGTACCACCCGACAAAAATGGGCCGAAATCGGTATTTTCGGGCCAGACGATGGCTAGGGTTTGAAATCCGACACGAAACCCAAGACACAGTCATAAATTGAGGAGAAGAATGCTACAAGGATCTCGCGGTCGTCGATTTCATCTGCACTTTTCGGGCGATTTTCGTACCACCCGACAAAAATGGGCCGAAATCGGTATTTTCGGGCCAGATGATGGCTAGGGTTTGAAATCTGACACAGAACCCGAGACACAGTCATAAATTGAGGAGAAGAATGCTATAAGGATCTCGCGGTCGTCGATTTCATTTGCACTTTTCGGGCGATTTTCGTACCACCCGACAAAAATAAGCCGAAATCGGTATTTTCGGGCCAGACGATGGCTAGGGTTTGAAATCCTACACGGAACCCGAGACACAGTCATAAATTTTGGAGAAGAATGCTACAAGGATCTCGCGGTCGTCGATTTCATCTGGACTTTTGGGGCAATTTTCGTACCACCCGACAAAAATGGGCCGAAATCGGTATTTTCGGGCCAGACGATGGCTAGGGTTTGAAATCCGACACGGAACCCGAGACACATTCATAAATTTAGGAGAAGAATGCTACAAGGATCTCGCGGTCGTCGATTTCATCTGCACTTTTCGGGCGATTTTCTTACCACCCGACAAAAATGGGCCGAAATCGGTATTTTCGGGCCAGACGATGGCTAGGGTTTGAAATCCGACACGGAACCCGAGACACAGTCATAAATTTAGGAGAAGAATGCTACAAGGATCTCGCGGTCGTCGATTTCATCTGCACTTTTCGGGCCATTTTCGTACCACCCGACAAAAATGGGCCGAAATCGGTATTTTCGGGCCAGACGATGGCTAGGGTTTGAAATCCGACACGGAACCCGAGACACATTCATAAATTTAGGAGAAGAATGCTACAAGGATCTCGCGGTCGTCGATTTCATCTGTACTTTTCGGGCGATTTTCGTACCACCCGAAAAAAATGAGTCGAAATCGGTATTTTTGGGCCAGACGATGGCTAGGGTTTGAAATCCGACACGGCACCCAAGGTAGAGTCATAAATTTTGGAGAAGAATGCTACAAGGATCTCGCGGTCGTCGGTTTCATCTGGACTTTTCGGGCCATTTTCGTACCACCTAACAAAAATGGGCCGAAATCGGTATTTTCGGGACACACGATGGCTAGGGTTTGAAGTCCGACACGGAACTCGACACACATTCATAAATTTAGGAGAAGAATGCTACAAGGATCTCGCGGTCGTCGATTTCATCTGTACTTTTCGGGCAATTTTTGTACCACCCGACAAAAATGGGCCGAAATCGGTATTTTCGGGCCAGACGACGGCTAGGGTTTGAAATTCGACACGAAACCCGTGGCAGAGTCATAAATTTTGGAGAAGAATGCTACAAGGATCTCGCGGTCGTCGGTTTCATCTGGACTTTTCGGGCCATTTTCGTACCACCTAACAAAAATGGGCCGAAATCGGTATTTTCGGGCCAAACGATGGCTAGGGTTTGAAATCCGACACGGAACCCGACACACATTCATAAATTTAGGAGAAGAATGCTACAAGGATCTCGCGGTCGTCGATTTCATCTGCACTTTTCGGGCGATTTTTGTACCACCCGACAAAAATGGGCCGAAATCGGTATTTTCGGGCTAGACGATGGCTAGGGTTTGAAATCTGACACGAAACCCGAGACACAGTCATAAATTTAGGAGAAGAATGCTATAAGAATCTCGCGGTCGTCGATTTCATCTGCACTTTTCGGGCGATTTTCCAACCACCCAACAAAAATGGGCCGAAATCGGTATTTTCGGGCCAGACGATGGCTAGGGTTTGAAATCCGACACGGAACCCGAGACACATTCATAAATTTAGGAGAAGAATGCTACAAGGATCTCGCAGTCGTCGATTTCATCTGGACTTTTCGGGCGATTTTCGTACCACCCGACAAAAATGGGCCGAAATCGGTATTTTCGGGCCAGACGATGGCTAGGGTTTGAAATCCTACACGGAACCCGAGACACAGTCATAAATTTTGGAGAAGAATGCTACAAGAATCTCGCGGTCGTCGATTTAATCTGCACTTTTCGGGCGATTTTCGTACCACCCGACAAAAATGGGCCGAAATCGCTATTTTCGGTTCAGACGATGGCTAGGGTTTGAAATCCGACACGGAACCCGAGACATAGTCATAAATTGAGGAGAAGAATGCTACAAGGATCTCGCGGTCGTCGATTTCATCTGCACTTTTCGGGCGATTTTCGTACCACCCGACAAAAATGGGCCGAAATCGGTATTTTCGGGCCAGACGATGGCTAGGGTTTGAAATCCGACACGAAACCCGAGACAAAGTCATAAATTGAGGAGAAGAATGCTACAAGGATCTCGCGGTCGTCGATTTCATCTGCACTTTTCGTGCTATTTTCGTACCACCCGACAAAAATGGGCCGAAATCGGTATTTTCGGGCCAGACGATGGCTAGGGTTTGAAATCCTACACGGAACCCGAGAACGAGAAGAATGCTACAAGGATCTCGCGGTCGTCGATTTCATCTACACTTTTCGGGCGATTTTCGTACTACCCGACAAAAATTGGCCGAAATCGATATTTTCAAGCCAGACGATGGCTAGGGTTTGAAATCCGACACGAAACCCGAGACACAGTCATAAATTTAGGAGAAGAATGCTACAAGAATCTCGCGTTCGTTGATTTCATCTGCACTTTTCGGGCGATTTTCGTACCACCCGACAAAAATGGGCCGAAATCGGTATTTTCGGGCCAGACGATGGCTAGGGTTTGAAATCCGACACGAAACCCGAGACACAGTCATAAATTGAGGAGAAGAATGCTATAAGGATCTCGCGGTCCTCGATTTCATCTGAACTTTTCGGGCGATTTTCGTACCACCTGACAAAAATAGGGCGAAATCGGTATTTTCGGGCCAGACGATGGCTAGGGTTTGAAATCCTACACGGAACCCGAGACACAGTCATAAATTTAGGAGAAGAATGCTACAAGGATCTCGCGGTCGTCGATTTCATCTGGACTTTTCGGGCGATTTTCGTACCACCCGACAAAATGGGCCGAAATCGGTATTTTCGGGCCAGACGATGGCTAGGGTTTAAAATGCGACACGAAACCCGAGACACAGTCATAAATTGAGGAGAAGAATGCTACAAGGATCTCACGGTCGTCAATTTCATCTGCACTTTTCGGGCGATTTTCCTACCACCCGACAAAAATGGGCCGAAATCGGTATTTTCGGGCCAAACGATGGCTAGGTTTTGAAATCCGACACGGAACCCGAGACATAGTCATAAATTGAGGAGAAGAATGCTACAAGGATCTCGAGGTCGTCGATTTCATCTGCACTTTTCGAGCAATTTTTGTACCACCCGATAAAAATGGGCCGAAATCGGTATTTTCGGGCCAGACGATGGCTAGGGTTTGAAATCCGACACGGAACCCAAGGCAGAGTCATAAATTTTGGAGAAGAATGCTACAAGGATCTCGCGGTTGTCGGTTTCATCTGGACTTTTCGGGCCATTTTTGTACCACCTAACAAAAATGGGCCGAAATCGGTATTTTCGGGCCAGACGATGGCTAGGGTTTTAAATCCGACACGGAACCCGAGGCAGAGTCATAAATTTTGGAGAAGAATGCTACAAGGATCTCGCGGTCGTCGGTTTCATCTGGACTTTTCGGGCCATTTTCGTACCACCTAACAAAAATGGGCCGAAATCGGTATTTTCGAGCCAGACGATGGCTAGGTTTTGAAATCCGACACGGAACATGACACACATTCATAAATTTAGGAGAAGAATGCTACAAGGATCTCGCGGTCGTCGATTTCATCTGCACTTTTCGGTCGATTTTTGTACCACCCGACAAAAATGGGCCGAAATCGGTATTTTCGGGCTAGACGATGGCTAGGGTTTGAAATCTGACACGAAACCCGAGACACAGTCATAAATTTAGGAGAAGAATGCTATAAGAATCTCGCGGTCGTCGATTTCATCTGCACTTTTTGGGCGATTTTCCAACCACCCGACAAAAATGGGCCGAAATCGGTATTTTCGGGCCAGACGATGGCTAGGGTTTTAAATCCGACACGGAACCCGAGACACAGTCATAAATTTTGGAGAAGAATGCTACAAGGATCTCGCGGTCGTCGATTTCATCTGGACTTTTCGGGCCATTTTCGTACCACCCGACAAAAATGGGCCGAAATCGGTATTTTCGGGCCAGACGATATTTAGGGTTTGAATCCGACACGGAACGCGAGACACAATCATATATTTAGGAGAAAAATGCTACAAGGATCTCGCGGTCGTCGATTTCATCTGCACTTTTCGGGCGATTTTAGTACCACCCGACAAAAATGGGCCGAAATCGGTATTTTCAAGCCAGACGATGGCTAGGGTTTGAAATCCGACACGGAACCCGAGACACATTCATAAATTTAGGAGAACAATGCTACAAGGATCTCGCGGTCGTCGATTTCATCTGGACTTTTCGGGCGATTTTCGTACCACCCGACAAAATGGGCCGAAATCGGTATTTTCGGGCCAGACGATGGCTAGGGTTTAAAATGCGACACGAAACCCGAGACACAGTCATAAATTGAGGAGAAGAATGCTACAAGGATCTCGCGGTCGTCAATTTCATCTGCACACAAGGATCTCGCGGTCGTCAATTTCATCTGGACTTTTCGGGCCATTTTCGTACCACCCGACAAAAATGGGCCGAAATCGGTATTTTCGGGCCAGACGATGGCTAGGGTTTGAAATCCGACACGGAACCCGAGACACATTCATAAATTTAGGAGAAGAATGCTACAAGGATCTCGCGGTCGTCGATTTCATCTGCACTTTTCAGGCGATTTTCGTACCACCCGACAAAAATGGGCCGAAATCGGTATTTTCGGGCCAGACGATGGCTAGGGTTTGAAATCCGACACGAAACCCGAGAACACAGTCATAAATTGAGGAGAAGAATGCTATAAGGATCTCGCGGTCGTCGATTTCATCTGCACTTTTCGGGCGATTTTCGTACCACCCGACAAAATTGGGCCGAAATCGGTATTTTCGGGCCAGACGATGGCTAGGGTTTGAAATCTGACACGGAACCCGAGACACAGTCATAAATTTAGTAGAAGAATGCTACAAGAATCTCGCGGTCGTCGATTTCATCTGCACTTTTCGGGCGATTTTCGTACCACCCGACAAAAATGGGCCGAAATCGGTATTTTCGGGCCAGACGATGGCTAGGGTTTGAAATCCGACACGAAACCCGAGACAAAGTCATAAATTGAGGAGAAGAATGCTACAAGGATCTCGCGGTCGTCGATTTCATCTGCACTTTTCGTGCTATTTTCGTACCACCCGACAAAAATGGCCCGAATTCGGTATTTTCGGGCCAGACGATGGCTAGGGTTTGAAATCCGACACAGAACCCGAGACAAAGTCATAAATTTAGGAGAAGAATGCTACAACGATCTCGCGGTCGTCAATTTCATCTGCACTTTTCGGGCGATTTTCGTACCACCCGACAAAAATGGGCCGAAATCTGTATTTTCGGGAAAGACGATGGCTAGGGTTTGAAATCCTACACGAAATCCGAGACACAGTCATAAATTGAGGAGAAGAATGCTATAAGGATCTCGCGGTCGTCGATTTCATCTGCACTTTTCGGGCGATTTTCGTACCACCCGACAAAAATAAGCCGAAATCGGTATTTTCGGGCCAGACGATGGCTAGGGTTTGAAATCCGACACGGAACACGAGACACATTCATAAATTAAGGAGAAGAATGCTACAAGGATCTCGCAGTCGTCGATTTCATCTGCACTTTTCGGGCGATTTTCGTACCACCCGACAAAAATGGGCCGAAATCGGTATTTTTGGGCCAGACGATGGCTAGGGTTTGAAATCCGACACAAAACCCGAGACACAATAATAAATTTAGGAGAAGAATGCTACAAGAATCTCGCGGTCGCCGATTTCATCTGCACTTTTCGGGCGATTTTCGTACCACCCGACAAAAATGGGCCGAAATCGGTATTTTCGGGCCAGACGATGACTAGGGTTTGAAATTTGATACGGAACCCGAGACACAGTCATAAATTAAGGAGAAGAATGCTACAAGGATCTCGCGGTCGTCGATTTCATCTACACTTTTCGGGCGATTTTCGTACTACCCGACAAAAATTGGCCGAAATCGGTATTTTCGGGCCAGGCGATGGCTAGGGTTTGAAATTCTACACGAATCCTAAGACACAGTCATAAATTTTGGAGAAGAATGCTACAAGGATCTCGCTGTCGTCGATTTCATCTGGACTTTTCGGGCAATTTTCGTACCACCCGACAAAAATGGGCCGAAATCGGTATTTTCGGGCCAGACGATGACTAGGGTTTGAAATCTGATACGGAACCCGAGACACAGTCATAAATTAAGGAGAAGAATGCTACAAGGATCTCGCGGTCGTCGATTTCATCTACACTTTTCGGGCGATTTTCGTACTACCCGACAAAAATTGGCCGAAATCGGTATTTTCGGGCCAGGCGATGGCTAGGGTTTGAAATCCTACACGAATCCTGAGACACAGTCATAAATTTTGGAGAAGAATGCTACAAGGATCTCGCTGTCGTCGATTTCATCTGGACTTTTCGGGCAATTTTCGTACCACCCGACAAAAATGGGCCGAAATCGGTATTTTCGGGCCAGACGATGGCTAGGGTTTGAAATCCGACACGGAACCCGTGACACATTCATAAATATAGCAGAAGAATGCTACAAGGATCTCGCGGTCGTCAATTTCATCTGCACATTTCGGGCGATTTTCGTACCACCCGACAAAAATGGGCCGAAATCGGTATTTTCGGG
>JBBPBP010009779.1:68611527-68624843 GCA_037974735.1 Cicer chorassanicum
CGATTTTCGTACCACATGACAAAAATGGGTCGAAATCGGTATTTTCGGGCCAGACGATGGCTAGGGTTTGAAATTTGACACGGAAACCGAGAAACAGTCATAAATTTAGGAGAAGAATGCTACAAGGATCTCGCCGTCGTCGATTTCATGTACACTTTTCGGGCGATTTTCGTACCACCCGACAAAAAAGGGTCGAAATCGGTATTTTAGGGCCAGATGATGGCTAAGGTTTTAAATCCAACACGAATCCCCAGACACAGTCATAAATTTAGGAGAAGAATGCTACAAGAATCTCGCGGTCGTCGATTTCATCTGCACTTTTCGGGCGATTTTCGTACCACCCGACAAAAATGGGCCGAAATCGGTATTTTCGGGCCAGACGATGGCTAGGGTTTGAAATCTGACACGAAACCCGAGACACAGTCATAAATTTAGGAGAAGAATGCTACAAGGATCTCGCGGTCGTCGATTTCATCTGCACTTTTCGGGCGATTTTCGTACCACCCGACAAAAATGGGCCGAAATCGGTATTTTCGTGCCAGACGATGGCTAGGGTTTGAAATCCGACACGAAACCCGAGACACAGTCATAAATTTAGGAGAAGAATGCTGCAAGAATCTCGCGGTCGTCGATTTCATCTGCACTTTTCGGGCCATTTTCGTACCACCCGACAAAAATGGGCCGAAATCGGTATTTTCGGGCCAGACGATGGCTAGGGTTTGAAATTTGACACGTAACCCGAGACACAGTCATAAACTTAGGAGAAGAATGCTGCAAGAATCTCGCAGTCGTCAATTTCATCTGCACTTTTCGGGCGATTTTCGTACCACCTAACAATAATGGGCCGAAATCGGTATTTTCGGGCCAGACGATGGCTAGGGTTTGAAATCCGACACGGAACCCGAGACACAGTCATAAATTGAGGAGAAGAATGCTACAAGGATCTCGCGGTCGTCGATTGTATCTGCTCTTTTCGGGCGGTTTTCGTACCACCCGACAAAAATGGGCCGAAATCGGTATTTTCGGGCCAGCCGATGGCTAGGGTTTGAAATCCAACACAGAACCCGAGACACAGTCATATATTTTGGAGAAGAATGCTATAAGGATCTCGCGGTCGTCGATTTCATCTGCACTTTTCGGGCAATTTTCGTACCACTTGACAAAAATGGTTCGAAATCGGTATTTTCGGGCCAGACGATGGCTAGGGTTTGAAATCCTACACGGAACCCGAGACACAATCATAAATTTTGGAGAAGAATGCTACAAGGTTCTCCCGGTCGTCGATTTCATCTGGACTTTTCGGGCGATTTTCGTACCACCCGACAAAAATGGGCCGAAATCGGTATTTTCGGGCCAGACGATGGCTAGGGTTTGAAATCCGACACGAAACCCGAGAAACAGTCATAAATTTAGGAGAAGAATGCTTCAAGGATCTCGCCGTCGTCGATTTCATCTGCACTTTTCGGGCGATTTTCGTACCACCCGACAAAAAAGGGCCGAAATTGGTATTTTCGGGCCAGACGATGGCTAAGGTTTGAAATCCAACACGAAACCCGAGACACAGTCATAAATTTAGGAGAAGAATGCTACAAGAATCTCGCGGTCGTCGATTTCATCTGCACTTTTCGGGCGATTTTCGTACCACCCGACAAAAATGGGCCGAAATCGGTATTTTCGGGCTTGACGATGGCTAGGGTTTGAAATCCGACACGAAACCCGAGACACAGTCATAAATTTAGGAGAAGAATGCTACAAGAATCTCGTGGTCGTCGATTTCATCTGCACTTTTCGGGCGATTTTCGTACCACCCGACAAAAATGGGCCGAAATCGGTATTTTCGGGCCAGACGATGGCTAGGGTTTGAAATCCTACACGGAACCCGAGACACAGTCATAAATTTTGGAGAAGAATGCTACAAGGATCTCGCGGTCGTTGATTTCATCTGGACTTTTCGGGCCATTTTCGTACCACCCGACAAAAATGGGCCGAAATCGGTATTTTCGGGCCAGACGATGGCTAGGGTTTGAAATCCGACACGGAACCCGAGACACATTCATAAATTTAGGAGAAGAATGCTACAAGGATCTCGCGGTCGTCGATTTCATCTGCACTTTTCGGGCGATTTTCGTACCACCCAACAAAAATGGGCCGAAATCGGTATTTTCGGGCCAGACGATGGCTAGGGTTTGAAATCCGACACGTAACCCGAGACACAGTCATAAATTTAGGAGAAGAATGCTACAAGAATCTCGCGGTCGTCGATTTCATCTGCACTTTTCGGGCGATTTTCGTACCACTCGACAAAAATTGGCCGAAATCGGTATTTTCGGGCCAGACGATGGCTAGGCTTTGAAATCCGACACGGAACCCGAGACACAGTCATAAATTGAGGAGAAGAATGCTACAAGGATCTCGCGGTCGTCGATTTCATCTGCTCTTTTCGGGCGGTTTTCGTACCGCCCGACAAAAATGGGCCGAAATCGGTATTTTCGGGCCAGCCGATGGCTAGGGTTTGAAATCCAACACGGAACCCGAGACACAGTCATATATTTTGGAGAAGAAAGCTATAAGGATCTCGCGGTCGTCGATTTCATCTGCACTTTTCGGGCGATTTTCGTACCACCCGACAAAAATGGGCCGAAATCGGTATTTTCGGGCCAGACGATGGCTAGGGTTTGAAATCCTACACGGAACCCGAGACACAGTCATAAATTTTGGAGAAGAATGCTACAAGGATCTCCCGGTCGTCGATTTCATCTGGACTTTTCGGTCGATTTTCGTACCACATGACAAAAATGGGTCGAAATCGGTATTTTCGGGCCAGACGATGGCTAGGGTTTGAAATTTGACACGGAAACCGAGAAACAGTCATAAATTTAGGAGAAGAATGCTACAAGGATCTCGCCGTCGTCGATTTCATGTACACTTTTCGGGCGATTTTCGTACCACCCGACAAAAAAGGGTCGAAATCGGTATTTTAGGGCCAGATGATGGCTAAGGTTTTAAATCCAACACGAATCCCCAGACACAGTCATAAATTTAGGAGAAGAATGCTACAAGAATCTCGCGGTCGTCGATTTCATCTGCACTTTTCGGGCGATTTTCGTACCACCCGACAAAAATGGGCCGAAATCGGTATTTTCGGGCCAGACGATGGCTAGGGTTTGAAATCCAACACGGAACCCGAGACACAGTCATAAATTGAGGAGAAGAATGCTACAAGGATCTCGCGGTTGTCAATTTCATCTGCACTTTTCGGGCGATTTTCGTACCACCCGACAAAAATGGGCCGAAATCGGTATTTTCGGGCCAGACAATGGCTAGGGTTTGCAATCCGACACGGAACCCGAGACACAGTCATAAATTTTGGAGAAGAATGCTACAAGGATCTCGCGGTCGTCGATTTCATCTCGACTTTTCAGGCCATTTTCGTACCACCCGACAAAAATGGGCCGAAATCGGTATTTTCGGGCCAGACGATGGCTAGGGTTTGAAATCCTACACGGAACCCAAGACACAGTCATAAATTGAAGAGAAGAATGCTACAAGGATCTCGCGGTCGTCAATTTCATCTGGACTTTTCGGGCGATTTTCGTACCACCCGACAAAAATGGGCCGAAATCAGTATTTTCGGGCCAGACGATGGCTAGGGTTTGAAATCCGACACGGAACCCGAGACACATTCATAAATTTAGAAGAAGAATGCTACAAGGATCTCGCGGTCGTCGATATTATCTGCACTTTTCGGGCGATTTTCGTAACACTCGACAAAAATTGGCCGAAATCGGTATTTTCGGGCCAGACGATGGCTAGGGTTTAAAATCCGACACGGAACCCGAGACACAGTCATAAATTGAGGAGAAGAATGCTACAAGGATCTCGCGGTCGTCGATTTCATCCGCACTTTTCGGGCGATTTTCGTACCACCCGACAAAAATAGGTCGAAATCGGTGTTTTCGGGCCAGACGATGGCTAGGGTTTGAAATCCAACACGGAACCCGAGACACAGTCATAAATTTTGGAGAAGAATGCTACAAGGATCTCGCAGTCATCGATTTCATCTGGACTTTTCGGGCAATTTACGTACCACCCGACAAAAATGGGCCGAAATCGGTATTTTCGGGCCAGACGATGGCTAGGGTTTGAAATCCGACACAGAACCCGAGACACATTCATAAATTTAGGAGAAGAATGCTACAAGGATCTCGCGGTCGTCGATTTCATCTGCACTTTTCGGGCGATTTTCGTACCACCCGACAAAAATGGGCCGAAATCGGTATTTTCGGGCTTGACGATGACTAGGGTTGGAAATCCTACACGTAACCCGAGACACAGTCATAACTTTTGGAGAAGAATGCTACAAGGATCTCGCGGTCGTCGATTTCGTCTAGACTTTTCGGGCGATTTTCGTACCACCCGACAAAAATGGGCCGAAATCGGTATTTTCGGGCCATACGATGGCTAGGGTTTGAAATCCGACACGAAACCCGAGACACAGTCATAAATTTAGGAGAAGAATGCTACAAGAATCTCGCGGTCGTCGATTTCATCTGCACTTTTCGGGCGATTTTCGTACCACCCGACAAAAATGGGCCGAAATCGGTATTTTCGGGCCAGACGATGGCTAGGGTTTGAAATCCGACACGGAACCCGAGACACATTCATAAATTTAGGACAAGAATGCTACAAGGATCTCGCAGTCGTCGATTTCATCTGAACTTTTCGGGCGATTTTTGTACCACCCAACAAAAATAGGCCGAAATCGGTAATTTCGGGCCAGACGATGGCTAGGGTTTGAAATCCGACACGAAAGCGGAGATATATTCATAAATTTAGGAGAAGAATGCTACAAGAATCTCGCGGTCGTCGATTTCATCTGCACTTTTCGGGCGATTTTCGTACCACCCGACAAAAATGGGCCCAAATCGGTATTTTCAGGCCAGACGATGGCTAGGGTTTGAAATCCGACACGAAACCCGAGACACAGTCATAAATTTTGGAGAAGAATGATACAAGGATTTCGCGGTCGTCGATTTCATTTGGACTTTTTGGGCCATTTTCGTACCACCCTACAAAAATGGGCCGAAATCCGACACGGAACCGGAGATACATTCATAAATTTAGGAGAAGAATGCTACAAGGATCTCACGGTCGTCGATTTCATCTGGACTTTTCGGGCGATTTTCGTTCCACCCGACAATAATGGGCCGAAATCGGTATTTTCGGCCCAGACGATGGCTAGGGTTTGTAATCCGACACGAAACCTGAGACATAGTCATAAATTTAGGAGAAGAATGCTACAAGAATCTCGCGGTCGTCGATTTCATCTGCACTTTTCGGGCGATTTTCGTACCACCCGACAAAAATGGGCCGAAATCGGTATTTTCGGGCCAGACGATGGCTAGGGTTTGAAATCCAACACGGAACCCGAGACACAGTCATAAATTGAGGAGAAGAATGCTACAAGGATCTCGCGGTCGTCGATTTCATCTGCACTTTTCGGGCGATTTTCGTACCACCCGACAAAAATGGGCCGAAATCGGTATTTTCGGGCCAGACGATGGCTAGGGTTTGAAATCCGACACGGAACCCGAGACACATTCATTAATTTAGGAGAAGAATGCGACAAGGATCTCGCGGTCGTCGATTTCATCTGCACTTTTCAGGCGATTTTCGAACCACCCGACAAAAATGGGCCGAAATCGGTATTTTCGGGCCAGACGATGGCTAGGGTTTGAAATCCTACACGGAACCCGAGACACAGTCATAAATTTAGGAGAAGAATGCTACAAGGATCTCGCGGTCGTCGATTTCATCTGGACTTTTCGGGCGATTTTCATACCACCCAACAAAAATGGGTCGAAATTGGTATTTTTGGGCCAGACGATGGCTAGGGTTTGAAATCTGACACGGAACCCGAGACACAGTCCTAAATTTAGGAGAAGAATTATACAAGGATCTCGCGATCGTCGATTTCATCTGGACTTTTCGGGCGATTTTCGTACCACCCGACAAAAATGGGTCGAAATCGGTAATTTTGGGCCAGACGATGGCTAGGGTTTGAAATCTGACACGGAACCCGAGACACAGTCCTAAATTTAGGAGAAGAATGTTAGAAGGATCTCGCGGTCGTCGATTTCATCTGGACTTTTCGGGCCATTTTCGTACCACCTGACAAAAATGGGCCGAAATCGGTATTTTCGGGCCAGACGATGGCTAGGGTTTGAAATCCGACACGGAACCCGAGACACAGTCATAAATCTAGGAGAAGAATGCTATAAGGATCTCGCGGTCGTCGATTTCATCTGCACTTTTCGGGCGATTTTCGTACCACCCGACAAAAATGGGCCGAAATCGGTATTTTCGGGCCAGACGATGGCTAGGGTTTGAAATCCAACACGGAACCCGAGACACAGTCATAAATTTAGGAGAAGAATGCTACAAGGATCTCGCGGTCGTCGATTTCATCTGCACTTTTCGGGCGATTTTCGTACCACCCGACAAAAATGGGCCGAAATCGGTATTTTCGGGCCAGACGATGGCCAGGGTTTGAAATCCGACACGGAACCCGAGACACAGTCATAAATTTAAGAGAAGAATGCTACAAGGATCTCGCGGTCGTCGATTTCATCTGTACTTTTCGGGCGATTTTTGTACCACCCGACAAAAATGGGCCGAAATCGGTATTTTCAGGCTAGACGATGGCTAGGGTTTGAAATCCGACACGGAACCCGAGACACATTCATAAATTTAGGAGAAGAATGCTACAAGGATCTCGCGGTCGTCGATTTCATCTGCACTTTTCGGGCGATTTTCGTACCACCCGACAAAAATGGGCTGAAATCGGTATTTTCGGGCAAGACGATGGCTAGGGTTTGAAATCCGACACGAAACCCGAGACATAGTCATAAATTTAGGAGAAGAATGCTGCAAGAATCTCGCAATCGTCGATTTCATCTGCACTTTTCGGGCGATTTTCGTACCAATCGACAAAAATGGGCCGAAATCGGTATTTTCGGGCCAGACGATGGCTAGGGTTTGAAATCCGACACGGAACCCGAGACACAGTCATAAATTGAGGAGAAGAATGCTACAAGGATCTCGCGGTCGTCGATTTCATCTGCTCTTTTCGGGCGGTTTTCGTACCACCCAACAAAAATGGGCCGAAATCGGTATTTTCGGGCCAGCCGATGGCTAGGGTTTGAAATCCAACATGGAACCCGAGACACAGTCATATATTTTGGAAAAGAATGCTACAAGGATCTCGCGGTCGTCGATTTCATCTACACTTTTCGGGCAATTTTCGTACCACCCGACCAAAATGGGCCGAAATCGGTATTTTTGGGCCAGACAATGGCTAGGGTTTGCAATCCACACGGAACCCAAGACACAATCATAAATTTTGGAGAAGAACGCTACAAGGATCTCGCAGTCGTCGATTTCATCTGGACTTTTCAGGCCATTTTCGTACCACCCGACAAAAATGGGCCGAAATCGGTATTTTCGGGCCAGACGATGGCTTGGGTTTGAAATCCGACACAGAACCCGAGACACAGTCATAAATTGAGGAGAAGAATGCTATAAGGATCTCGCGGTCGTCGATTTCATCTGCAATTTTCAGGCGATTTTCGTACCACCCGGCAAAAATGGGCCGAAATCGGTATTTTCGGGCCAGACAATGGCTAGGGTTTGCAATCCGTCACGGAACCCGAGACACAGTCATAAATTTTGGAGAAGAATGCTACAAGGATCTCGCGGTCGTCGATTTCATCTGGACTTTTAAGGCCATTTTCATACCACCCGACAAAAATGGGCCGAAATCGGTATTTTTGAGCCAGACAATGGCTAGGGTTTGAAATCCGACACAGAACCCGAGACACATTCATAAATTTAGGAGAAGAATGATTCAAGGATCTCGCGGTCGTCGATTTCATCTGCACTTTTCGGGCGATTTTCGTACCACCCGACAAAAATGGGCCGAAATCGGTATTTTTGGGCCAGACGATGGCTAGGGTTTGAAATCCGACACGTAACCTGAGACACAGTCATAAATTGAGGAGAAGAATGCTACAAGGATCTCGCGGTCGTCGATTTCATCTGCACTTTTCGGGCGATTTTCGTACCGCCCGACAAAAAGAGGCCGAAATCGGTATTTTCGGGCCAGACGATGACTAGGGTTTCGAATCCTACACGGAACCCGAGACACAGTCATAAAATTTGGAGAAGAATGCTACAAGGATCTCGCGGTCATCGATTTTATCTGGACTTTTCAGGCCATTTTCGTACCACCCGACAAAAATGGGCCGAAATCGGTATTTTCGGGCCAAACGATGGCTAGGGTTTGAAATCCGACACGGAACCCGAGACACATTCATAAATTTAGGAGAAGAATGCTTCAAGGATCTCGCGGTCGTCGATTTCATCTGCACTTTTCGGGCGATTTTCGTACCACCCGACAAAAATGGGCCGAAATCGGTATTTTTGGGCCAGACGATGGCTAGGGTTTGAAATCCGACACGTAACCCGAGACAAAGTCATAAATTTAGGAGAAGAATGCTACAAGAATCTCGCGGTCGTCGATTTCATCTGCATTTTTCGGGCGATTTTCGTACCACTCGACAAAAATTGGCCGAAATCGGTATTTTCGGGCCAGACGATGGCTAGGGTTTGAAATCTGACACGGAACCTGAGACACAGTCATAAATTGACGAGACGAATGCTACAAGGATCTCGCGGTCGTCGATTTCATCTGCACTTTTCGGGCGATTTTCGTACCACCCGACAAAATAGGCCGAAATCGGTATTTTCGGGCCAGACGATGGCTAGGGTTTGAAATCCGACACGGAACCCGAGACACAGTCATAAATTGAGGAGAAGAATGCTACAAGGATCTCGCGGTCGTCGATTGTATCTGCTCTTTTCGGGCGGTTTTCGTACCACCCGACAAAAATGGGCCGAAATCGGTATTTTCGGGCCAGCCGATGGCTAGGGTTTGAAATCCAACACAGAACCCGAGACACAGTCATATATTTTGGAGAAGAATGCTATAAGGATCTCGCGGTCGTCGATTTCATCTGCACTTTTCGGGCAATTTTCGTACCACTTGACAAAAATGGTTCGAAATCGGTATTTTCGGGCCAGACGATGGCTAGGGTTTGAAATCCTACACGGAACCCGAGACACAATCATAAATTTTGGAGAAGAATGCTACAAGGTTCTCCCGGTCGTCGATTTCATCTGGACTTTTCGGGCGATTTTCGTACCACCCGACAAAAATGGGCCGAAATCGGTATTTTCGGGCCAGACGATGGCTAGGGTTTGAAATCCGACACGAAACCCGAGAAACAGTCATAAATTTAGGAGAAGAATGCTTCAAGGATCTCGCCGTCGTCGATTTCATCTGCACTTTTCGGGCGATTTTCGTACCACCCGACAAAAAAGGGCCGAAATTGGTATTTTCGGGCCAGACGATGGCTAAGGTTTGAAATCCAACACGAAACCCGAGACACAGTCATAAATTTAGGAGAAGAATGCTACAAGAATCTCGCGGTCGTCGATTTCATCTGCACTTTTCGGGCGATTTTCGTACCACCCGACAAAAATGGGCCGAAATCGGTATTTTCGGGCCACACGATGGCTACAGTTTGAAATCCGACACGAAACCCGAGACACAGTCATAAATTTAGGAGAAGAATGCTACAAGAATCTCGCGGTCGTCGATTTCATCTGCACTTTTCGGGAGATTTTCGTACCACCCGACAAAAATGGGCCGAAATCGGTATTTTCGGGCCAGACGATGGCTACGGTTTGAAATTTGACACGGAACCCGAGACACAGTCATAAATTTAGGAGAAGAATGCTACAAGGATCTCGCGGTCGTCGATTTCATCTGCACTTTTCGGGCGATTTTCGTACCACCCGACAAAAATGGGCCGAAATCGGTATTTTCGGGCCAGACGATGGCTAGGGTTTGAAATACGGCACGGAACCCGAGACACATTCATAAATTTTGGAGAAGAATGCTATAAGGATCTCGCGGTCGTCGATTTCATCTGCACTTTTCGGGCGATTTTCGTACCACCCGACAAAAATGGGCCGAAATCGGTATTTTCGGGCCAGACGATGGCTAGGGTTTGAAATCCTACACGGAACCCGAGACACAGTCATAAATTTTGGAGAAGAATGCTACAAGGATCTCCCGGTCGTCGATTTCATCTGGACTTTTCGGTCGATTTTCGTACCACATGACAAAAATGGGTCGAAATCGGTATTTTCGGGCCAGACGATGGCTAGGGTTTGAAATTTGACACGGAAACCGAGAAACAGTCATAAATTTAGGAGAAGAATGCTACAAGGATCTCGCCGTCGTCGATTTCATGTACACTTTTCGGGCGATTTTCGTACCACCCGACAAAAAAGGGTCGAAATCGGTATTTTAGGGCCAGATGATGGCTAAGGTTTTAAATCCAACACGAATCCCCAGACACAGTCATAAATTTAGGAGAAGAATGCTACAAGAATCTCGCGGTCGTCGATTTCATCTGCACTTTTCGGGCGATTTTCGTACCACCCGACAAAAATGGGCCGAAATCGGTATTTTCGGGCCAGACAATGGCTAGGGTTTGAAATCCGACACGGAACCCGAGACACAGTCATAAATTGAGGAGAAGAATGCTACAAGGATCTCGCGGTCGTCGATTTCATCTGCAATTTTCGGGCGATTTTCGTACCACCCGACAAAAATGGGCCGAAATCGGTATTTTCGGGCCAGACAATGGCTAGGGTTTGCAATCCGACACGGAACCCGAGACACAGTCATAAATTTTGGAGAAGAATGCTACAAGGATCTCGCGGTCGTCGATTTCATCTGCAATTTTCGGGCGATTTTCGTACCACCCGACAAAAATGGGCCGAAATCGGTATTTTCGGGCCAGACAATGGCTATGGTTTGCAATCCGACACGGAACCCGAGACACAGTCATAAATTTTGGAGAAGAATGCTACAAGGATCTCGCGGTCGTCGATTTCATCTGGACTTTTCAGGCCATTTTCATACCACCCGATAAAAATGGGCTGAAATTGGTATTTTCGGGCCAGACGATGGCTAGGGTTTGAAATCCGACACAGAACCCGAGACACATTCATAAATTTAGGAGAAGAATGCTTCAAGGATCTTGCGGTCGTCGATTTCATCTGCACTTTTCGGGCGATTTTCGTACCACCTGACAAAAATGGGCCGAAATCGGTATTTTTGGGCCAGACGATGGCTAGGGTTTGAAATCCAACACTTAACCCGAGACACATTCATAAATTTAGGAGAAGAATGCTACAAGAATCTCGCGGTCGTCGATTTTTATCTGCACTTTTCGGGCGATTTTCGTACCACCCGACAAAAATGGGCCGAAATCGGTATTTTCGGGCCAGACAATGGCTAGGGTTTGCAATCCGACACGGAACCCGAGACACAGTCATAAATTTTGGAGAAGAATGCTACAAGGATCTCGCGGTCGTCGATTTCATCTCGACTTTTCAGGCCATTTTCGTACCACCCGACAAAAATGGGCCGAAATCGGTATTTTCGGGCCAGACGATGGCTAGGGTTTGAAATCCTACACGGAACCCAAGACACAGTCATAAATTGAAGAGAAGAATGCTACAAGGATCTCGCGGTCGTCAATTTCATCTGGACTTTTCGGGCGATTTTCGTACCACCCGACAAAAATGGGCCGAAATCAGTATTTTCGGGCCAGACGATGGCTAGGGTTTGAAATCCGACACGGAACCCGAGACACATTCATAAATTTAGAAGAAGAATGCTACAAGGATCTCGCGGTCGTCGATATTATCTGCACTTTTCGGGCGATTTTCGTAACACTCGACAAAAATTGGCCGAAATCGGTATTTTCGGGCCAGACGATGGCTAGGGTTTAAAATCCGACACGGAACCCGAGACACAGTCATAAATTGAGGAGAAGAATGCTACAAGGATCTCGCGGTCGTCGATTTCATCCGCACTTTTCGGGCGATTTTCGTACCACCCGACAAAAATAGGTCGAAATCGGTGTTTTCGGGCCAGACGATGGCTAGGGTTTGAAATCCAACACGGAACCCGAGACACAGTCATAAATTTTGGAGAAGAATGCTACAAGGATCTCGCGGTCATCGATTTCATCTGGACTTTTCGGGCAATTTACGTACCACCCGACAAAAATGGGCCGAAATCGGTATTTTCGGGCCAGACAATGGCTAGGGTTTGAAATCCGACACAGAACCCGAGACACATTCATAAATTTAGGAGAAGAATGCTACAAGGATCTCGCGGTCGTCGATTTCATCTGCACTTTTCGGGCGATTTACGTACCACCCGACAAAAAAGGGCCGAAATCGGTATTTTCGGGCCAGACGATTGCTAAGGTTTGAAATCCAACACGAAACCCGAGACACAGTCATAAATTTAGGAGAAGAATGCTAAAAGAATCTCGCGGTCGTCGATTTCATCTGCACGTTTCGGGCGATTTTCGTACCACCCGACAAAAATGGGCCGAAATCGGTATTTTCGGACCAGCCGATGGCTAGGGTTTGAAATCCAACATGGAACCCGAGACACAGTCATATATTTTGGAAAAGAATGCTACAAGGATCTCGCGGTCGTCGATTTCATCTACACTTTTCGGGCAATTTTCGTACCACCCGACAAAAATGGGCCGAAATCGGTATTTTCGGGCCAGACGATGGCTTGGGTTTGCAATCCACACGGAACCCAAGACACAGTCATAAATTGAGGAGAAGAATGCTATAAGGATCTCGCAGTCGTCGATTTCATCTGCAATTTTCAGGCGATTTTCGTACCACCCGACAAAAATGGGCCGAAATCGGTATTTTCGGGCCAGACGATGGCTAGGGTTTGCAATCCGTCACGGAACCCGAGACACAGTCATAAATTTTGGAGAAGAATGCTACAAGGATCTCGCGGTCGTCGATTTCATCTGGACTTTTAAGGCCATTTTCGTACCACCCGGCAAAAATGGGCCGAAATCGGTATTTTCGGCCAGACAATGGCTAGGGTTTGAAATCCGACACAAAACCCGAGACACATTCATAAATTTAGGAGAAGAATGCTTCAAGGATCTCGCGGTCGTCGATTTCATCTGCACTTTTCGGGCGATTTTCGTACCACCCGACAAAAATGGGCCGAAATCGGTATTTTTGGGCCAGACGATGGCTAGGGTTTGAAATCCGACACGTAACCCGAGACACAGTCATAAATTTAGGAGAAGAATGCTACAAGAATCTCGCGGTCGTCGATTTCATCTGCA
>JBBPBP010009779.1:68631829-68646031 GCA_037974735.1 Cicer chorassanicum
GTCGTCGATTTCATCTGCACGTTTCCGCCGATTTTCGTACCACCCGACAAAAATGGGCCGAAATCGGTATTTTCGGGCCAAACGATGGCTAGGGTTTGAAATCCTACACGGAACCCGAGACACAGTCATAAATTTTGGAGAAGAATGCTACAAGAATCTCGCGATCGTCGATTTCATCTGCACTTTTCGGGCGATTTTCGTACCACCCGACAAAAATGGGCCGAAATCGGTATTTTCAGGCCAGACGATGGCTAGGGTTTGAAATTTGACACGGAACCCGAGAAACAGTCATAAATTTAGGAGAAGAATGCTACAAGGATCTCGCCGTCGTCGATTTCATCTCCACTTTTCGGGCGATTTTCGTACCACCCGACAAAAATGGGCCGAAATCGGTATTTTCGGGCCAGACGATGGCTAAGGCTTGAAATCCAACATGAAACCCGAGACACAGTCATAAATTTAGGAGAAGAATGCTACAAGAATCTCGCGATCGTCGATTTCATCTGCACTTTTCGGGCGATTTTCGTACCACCCGACAAAAATGGGCCGAAATCGGTATTTTCGGGCCAGACGATGGCTAGGGTTTGAAATCCGACACGGAACCTGAGACACAGTCATAAATTTAGGAGAAGAATGCTGCAAGAATCTCGCAGTCGTCGATTTCGTTTGCACTTTTCGGGCGATTTACGTACCACCCGACAAAAATGGGCCGAAATCGGTATTTTCGGGCCAGCCGATGGCTAGGGTTTGAAATCCAACACGGAACCCGAGACACAGTCATATATTTTGGAGAAGAATGCTATAAGGATCTCGCGGTCGTCGATTTCATCTGGACTTTTCAGGCCATTTTCGTACCACCCGACAAAAATGGGCCGAAATCGGTATTTTCGGGCCAGACGATGGCTAGGTTTTGAAATCCTACACGGAACCCGTGACACAGTCATAAATTTTGGAGAAGAATGCTACAAGGATCTCGCGGTCATCGATATCATATGCACTTTTCGGACTATTTTTATACCACCCGACAAAAATGGGCCGAAATCGGTATTTTCGGGCCAGACAATGGCTAGGGTTTGCAATCCACACGGAACCCGAGACACAGTCATAAATTTTGGAGAAGAATGCTACAAGGGTCTCGCGGTCGTCGATTTCATCTGGACTTTTCAGGCCATTTTCGTACCACCCGACAAAAATGGGCCGAAATCGGTATTTTCGGGCCAGACGATGGCTAGGGTTTGAAATCCGACACGGAACCCAAGACACATTCATAAATTTAGGAGAAGAATGCTTCAAGGATCTCGCGGTCGTCGATTTCATCTGCACTTTTCGGGCCATTTTCGGACCACCCGACAAAAATGGGCCGAAATCGGTATTTTCGGGCCAGACGATGGCTAGGGTTTGAAATTTGACACGTAACCCGAGACACAGTCATAAACTTAGGAGAAGAATGCTGCAAGAATCTCGCAGTCGTCGATTTCATCTGCACTTTTCGGGCGATTTTCGTACCACCCGACAAAAATGGGCCGAAATCGGTATTTTCGGGCCAGACGATGGCTAGGGTTTGAAATCCGACACGGAACCCGAGACACAGTCATAAATTGAGGAGAAGAATGCTATATGGATCTCGCGGTCGTCGATTTCATCTGCACTTTTCGGGCGATTCTCGTACCACCCGACAAAAATGGGCCGAAATCGGTATTTTCGGGACAGACGATGGCTAGGGTTTGAAATCCTACACGAACCCGAGACACAGTCAGAAATTCAGGAGAAGAATGCTACAAGAATCTCGCGGTCGTCGATTTCATCTGCACTTTTCGGGCGATTTTCGTACCACCCGACAAAAATGGGCCGAAATCGGTATTTTCGGGCCAGACGATGGCTAGGGTTTGAAATCCTACACGGAACCTGAGACACAGTCATAAATTTAGGAGAAGAATGCTACAAGGATCTCGCGGTCGTCGATTTCATCTGCACTTTTCGGGCGATTTTCGTACCACCCGACAAAAATGGGCCGAAATCGGTATTTATGGGCCAGACGATGGCTAGGGTTTAAAATCCGACACGAACCCCGAGACACAGTCATAAATTTAGGAGAAGAATGCTACAAGAATCTCGCGGTCGTCGATTTCATCTGCACTTTTCGGGCGATTTTCGTACCACCCGACAAAAATGGGCCGAAATCGGTATTTTCGGGCCAGACGATGGCTAGGGTTTGAAATCCGACACGGAACCCGACACACATTCCTAAATTTAGGAGAAGAATGCTACAAGGATCTCGCGGTCGTCGATTTCATCTGGACTTTTCGGGCCATTTTCGTACCACCCGACAAAAATGGGCCGAAATCGGTATTTTCGGGCCAGACGATGGCTAGGGTTTGAAATCTGACACGGAACCCGAGACACAGTCATAAATTTAGGAGAAGAATGCTACAAGAATCTCGCGGTCGTCGATTTCATCTGCACTTTTCGGGCGATTTTCGTACCACCCGACAAAAATGGGCCGAAATCGGTATTTTCGGGCCAAACGATGGCTAGGGTTTGAAATCCGACACGAAACCCGAGACACAGTCATAAATTTAGGAGAAGAATGCTGCAAGGATCTCGCGCTCGTCGATTTCATCTGGACTTTTCAGGCCATTTTCGTACCACCCGACAAAAATGGGCCGAAATCGGTATTTTCGGGCCAGACGATGGCTAGGGTTTGAAATCCGACACGGAACCCAAGACACATTCATAAATTTAGGAGAAGAATGCTTCAAGGATCTCGCGGTCGTCGATTTCATCTGCACTTTTCGGGCCATTTTCGTACCACCCGACAAAAATGGGCCGAAATCGGTATTTTCGGGCCAGACGATGGCTAGGGTTTGAAATTTGACACGTAACCCGAGACACAGTCATAAACTTAGGAGAAGAATGCTGCAAGAATCTCGCAGTCGTCGATTTCATCTGCACTTTTCGGGCGATTTTCGTACCACCTACCAATAATGGGCCGAAATCGGTATTTTCGGGCCAGACGATGGCTAGGGTTTGAAATCCGACACGGAACCCGAGACACAGTCATAAATTGAGGAGAAGAATGCTACAAGGATCTCGCGGTCGTCGATTGTATCTGCACTTTTCGGGCGATTTTCGTACCACCCGTCAAAAATGGGCCGAAATCGGTATTTTCGGGCCAAACGATGGCTAGGGTTTGAAATCCGACACGGAACCCGAGACACAGTCATAAATTGAGGAGAAGAATGCTAATAGGATCTCGCGGTCGTCGATTTCATCTGCACTTTTCGGGCGATTTACGTACCACCCGACAAAAATGGGCCGAAATCGGTATTTTCGGGTCAGCCGATGGCTAGGGTTTGAAATCCAACATGGAACCCGAGACACAGTCATATATTTTGGAGAAGAATGCTATAAGGATCTCGCGGTCGTCGATTTCATCTGGACTTTTCCGGCCATTTTCGTACCACCCGACAAAAATGGGCCGAAATCGGTATTTTCGGGCCAGACGATGGCTAGGGTTTGAAATCCGACACGAAACCCGAGAAACAGTCATAAATTTAGGAGAAGAATGCTTCAAGGATCTCGCCGTTGTCGATTTCATCTGCACTTTTCGGGCGATTTTCGTACCACCCGACAAAAAAGGGCCGAAATCGGTATTTTCGGGCCAGACGATGGCTAGGGTTTGAAATCCGACACGGAACCCGAGACACATTCATAAATTTAGGAGAAGAATGCTTCAAGGATCTTGCGGTCGTCGATTTCATCTGCACTTTTCGGGCGATTTTCGTACCACCTGACAAAAATGGGCCGAAATCGATATTTTTGGGCCAGACGATGGCTAGGGTTTGAAATCCAACACTTAACCCGAGACACATTCATAAATTTAGGAGAAGAATGCTACAAGAATCTCGCGGTCGTCGATTTTTATCTGCACTTTTCGGGCGATTTTCTTACCACTCGACAAAAACGGCCGAAATCGGTATTTTCGGGCCAGACGATGACTAAGGTTTGAAATCCAACACGGAACCCGAGACACAGTCATAAATTTAGGAGAAGAATGCTACAAGAATCTCGCGGTCTTCGATTTCATCTACACTTTTCGGGCAATTTTCGTACCACTCGACAAAAGTAGGCCGAAATCGGTATTTTCAGGCCAGACGATGGCTAGGGTTTGAAATCCTACACGGAACCCAAGACACAGTCATAAATTGAAGAGAAGAATGCTACAAGGATCTCGCGGTCATCGATTTTATCTGGACTTTTCGGGCAATTTACGTACCACCCGACAAAAATGGGCCGAAATCAGTATTTTCGGGCCAGACGATGGCTAGGGTTAGAAATCCGACACGGAACCCGAGACAAATTCATAAATTTAGGAGAAGAATGCTACAAGGATCTCGCGGTCGTAAATTTCATCTGCACTTTTCGGGCGATTTTCGTACCACCCGACAAAAATGGGCCGAAATCGGTATTTTCGTGCCAGACGATGGCTAGGGTTTGAAATCCGACACGAAACCCGAGACACAGTCATAAATTTAGGAGAAGAATGCTGCAAGAATCTCGCGGTCGTCGATTTCATCTGCACTTTTCGGGCCATTTTCGTACCACCCGACAAAAATGGGCCGAAATCGGTATTTTCGGGCCAGACGATGGCTAGGGTTTGAAATTTGACACGTAACCCGAGACACAGTCATAAACTTAGGAGAAGAATGCTGCAAGAATCTCGCAGTCGTCAATTTCATCTGCACTTTTCGGGCGATTTTCGTACCACCTAACAATAATGGGCCGAAATCGGTATTTTCGGGCCAGACGATGGCTAGGGTTTGAAATCCGACACGGAACCCGAGACACAGTCATAAATTGAGGAGAAGAATGCTACAAGGATCTCGCGGTCGTCGATTGTATCTGCTCTTTTCGGGCGGTTTTCGTACCACCCGACAAAAATGGGCCGAAATCGGTATTTTCGGGCCAGCCGATGGCTAGGGTTTGAAATCCAACACAGAACCCGAGACACAGTCATATATTTTGGAGAAGAATGCTATAAGGATCTCGCGGTCGTCGATTTCATCTGCACTTTTCGGGCAATTTTCGTACCACCTGACAAAAATGGTTCGAAATCGGTATTTTCGGGCCAGACGATGGCTAGGGTTTGAAATCCTACACGGAACCCGAGACACAGTCATAAATTTTGGAGAAGAATGCTACAAGGTTCTCCCGGTCGTCGATTTCATCTGGACTTTTCGGGCGATTTTCGTACCACCCGACAAAAATGGGCCGAAATCGGTATTTTCGGGCCAGACGATGGCTAGGGTTTGAAATCCGACACGAAACCCGAGAAACAGTCATAAATTTAGGAGAAGAATGCTTCAAGGATCTCGCCGTCGTCGATTTCATCTGCACTTTTCGGGCGATTTTCGTACCACCCGACAAAAAAGGGCCGAAATTGGTATTTTCGGGCCAGACGATGGCTAAGGTTTGAAATCCAACACGAAACCCGAGACACAGTCATAAATTTAGGAGAAGAATGCTACAAGAATCTCGCGGTCGTCGATTTCATCTGCACTTTTCGGGCGATTTTCGTACCACCCGACAAAAATGGGCCGAAATCGGTATTTTCGGGCTAGACGATGGCTAGGGTTTGAAATCCGACACGAAACCCGAGACACAGTCATAAATTTAGGAGAAGAATGCTACAAGAATCTCGCGGTCGTCGATTTCATCTGCACTTTTCGGGCGATTTTCGTACCACCCGACAAAAATGGGCCGAAATCGGTATTTTCGGGCCACACGATGGCTAGGGTTTGAAATCCGACACGAAACCCGAGACACAGTCATAAATTGAATAGAAGAATGCTACAAGGATCTCGCGGTCGTCGAATTCATATGCACTTTTCGGGCGATTTTCGTACCACCCGACAAAAATGGGCCGAAATCGGTATTTTCGGGCCACACGATGGCTAGGGTATGAAATCCCACACGGAACCCAAGACACAGTCATAAATTTAGGAGAAGAATGCTACAAGAATCTCGCGGTCGTCGATTTCATCTGCACTTTTCGGGCGATTTTGGTACCACCCGACAAAAAAGGGCCAAAATCGGTATTTTCAGGCCACACGATGGCTAGGGTTTGAAATCCGACACGAAACCCGAGACACAGTCATAAATTTAGGAGAAGAATGCTACAAGAATCTCGCGGTCGTCGATTTCATCTGCACTTTTCGGGCGATTTTCGTACCACCCGACAAAAATGGGCCGAAATCGGTATTTTCGGGCCAGACGATGGCTAGGGTTTGAAATTTGACACGGAACCCGAAATACAATCATAAATTTAGGAGAAGAATGCTAAAAGAATCTCACGGTCGTCGATTTCATCAGCACTTTTCGGGCGATTTTCGTACCACCAGACAAAAATGGGCCGAAATCGGTATTTTCGGGCCACACGATGGCTAGGGTATGAAATCCGGCACGGAACCCAAGACACAGTCATAAATTTAGGAGAAGAATGCTACAAGAATCTCGCGGTCGTCGATTTCATCTGCACTTTTCGGGCGATTTTCGTACCACCCGACAAAAATGGGCCGAAATCGGTATTTTCGGGCCAGACGATGGCTAGAATTTGAAATCCGACACGAAAACCGAGACACGGTCATAAATTTAGGAGAAGAATGCTACAAGAATCTCGCGGTCGTCGATTTCATCTGCACTTTTCGGGTGATTTTCGTACCACCCGACAAAAATGGGCCGAAATCGGTATTTTCGGGCCAGACGATGGCTAGGGTTTGAAATCCGACACGGAACCCGAGACACAGTCATAAATTGAGGAGAAGAATGCTACAAGGATCTCGCGGTCGTCGATTTCATCTGCACTTTTCGGGCGATTTACGTACCACTCGACAAAAATGGCCCGAAATCGGTATTTTCGGGCCAGCCGATGGCTAGGGTTTGAAATCCAACACGGAACCCGAGACACAGTCATATATTTTGGAGAAGAATGCTATAAGGATCTCGCGGTCGTTGATTTCATCTAGACTTTTCGGGCAATTTACGTACCACCCGACCAAAATGGGCCGAAATCGGTATTTTCGGGCCAAACGATGGCTAGGGTTTGAAATCCGACACGGAACCCGATACACATTCATAAATTTAGGAGAAGAATGGTACAAGGATCTCGCCGTTGTCGATTTCATCTGCACTTTTCGGGCGATTTTCGTACCACCCGACAAAAATGGGTCGAAATCGGTATTTTCGGGCCAGACGATGGCTAGGGTTTGAAATCCGACACGAAACCCGAGACAAAGTCATAAATTTAGGAGAAGAATGCTGCAAGAATCTCGCAGTTGCGATTTCATCTGCACTTTTCAGGCGATTTTCGTACCACCCGACAAAAATGGGCCGAAATCGGTATTTTCGGGCCAGACGATGGCTAGGGTTTGAAATCCTACACGGAACCCGAGACACAGTCATAAATTGTGGAGAAGAATGCTATAAGCATCTCGCGGTCGTCGATTTTATCTGCACTTTTCGGGCGATTTTCGTACCACCCGACAAAAATGGAACGGAATCGGTATTTTCGGGACAGACGATGGCTAGGGTTTGAAACCCTACACAGAATCCGAGACACATTCATAAATTTTGGAGAAGCATGCTACAAGGATCTCGCGGTCGTCGATTTCATCTGCACTTTTCGGGCGGTTTTCGTACCACCTGACAAAAATGGGCCGAAATCGGTATTTTCGGGCCAGCCGATGGCTAGGGTTTGAAATCCGACACGGAACCCGAGACACAGTCATAAATTGAGGAGAAGAATGCTACAAGGATCTCGCGGTCGTCGATTGTATCTGCACTTTTCGGGCGATTTTCGTACCACCCGTCAAAAATGGGCCGAAATCGGTATTTTCGGGCCAAACGATGGCTAGGGTTTGAAATCCGACACGGAACTCGAGACACAGTCATAAATTTAGGAGAAGAATGCAACAAGAATCTCGCGGTCGTCGAATTCATCTGGACTTTTCGGGCGATTTTCGTACCACCCGACAAAAATAGGCCGAAATCGGTATTTTCGGGCAAGACGATGGCTAGGGTTTGAAATCTGACACGGAACCCGAGACACAGTCATAAATTTAGGAAAAGAATGCTACAAGGATCTCACGGTCGACGATTTCATCTGCACTTTTCGGGCGATTTTCGTACCACCCGACAAAAATGGGCCGAAATCGGTATTTTCGGGCCAGACGATGGCTAGGGTTTGAAATCCGACACGAAACCCGAGACAAAGTCATAAATTTAGGAGAAGAATGCTACAAGAATCTCGCGGTCGTCGATTTCATCTGCACTATTCGGGCGATTTTCGTACAACGCGACAAAAATGGGCCGAAATCGGTATTTTCGGGCCAGACGATGGCTAGGGTTTGAAATCTGACACGAAACCCGAGACACAGTCATAAATTTAGGAGAAGAATGCTACAAGAATCTCGCGGTCGTTGATTTCATCTGCACTTTTCGGGCGATTTTCGTACCACCCGACAAATATGGGCCGAAATCGCTATTTTCGGTCCAAATGATGGCTAGGGTTTGAAATCCGACACGGAAAATAAATTTAGGAGAAGAATGCTAGAAGAATCTCGCGATCGTCGATTTAATCTGCACTTTTCGGGCGATTTTCGTACCACCCGACAAAAATGGGCCGAAATCGGTATTTTCGGGCCAGACGATGGCTAGGGTTTGAAATCCGACACGAAACCCGAGACACAGTCATAAATTTAGGAGAAGAATGCTGCAAGAATCTCGCAGTCGTCGATTTCATCTGCACTTTTCAGGCGATTTTCGTACCACCCGACAAAAATGGGCCGAAATCGGTATTTTTGGGCCAGACGATGGCTAGGGTTTGAAATCCTACACGGAACCCGAGACACAGTCATAAATTGTGGAGAAGAATGCTATAAGCATCTCGCGGTCGTCGATTTTATCTGCACTTTTTGGGCGATTTTCGTACCACCCGACAAAAATAGGCCGAAATTGGTATTTTCGGGCCAGACGATGGCTAGGGTTTGAAACCCTACACGGAATCCGAGACACATTCATAAATTTTGGAGAAGCATGCTACAAGGATCTCGCGGTCGTCGATTTCATCTGGACTTTTCGGGCAATTTACGTACCACCCGACAAAAATGGAACGAAATCGGTATTTTCGGGCCATACGATGGCTAGGGTTTGAAATCCAACACGGAAAATAAATTTAGGAGAAGAATGCTACAAGGATCTCGCGGTCGTCGATTTCATATGCACTTTTCGGGCGATTTTCGTACCACCCGACAAAAATGGGCCGAAATTGGTATTTCGGGCCAGACGATAGCTATGGTTTGAAATCCGACACGAAACCCGAGACACAATCATAAATTTACGAGAAGAATGCTACAAGAATCTCGCGGTCGTCGATTTCATCTGCACTTTTCAGGCGATTTTCGTACCACCCGACAAAAATGGGCCGAAATCGGTATTTTCGGGCCAGACGATGGCTAGGGTTTGAAATCCGACACGAAACCCGAGACACAGTCATAAGTTTAGGAGAAGAATGCTACAAGAATCTCGCGGTCGTCGATTTCATCTGCACTTTTCGGGCGATTTTCGTACCACCCGACAAAAATGGGCCGAAATTGGTATTTTCGGGCCAGGCGATGGCTAGGGTTTGAAATCCGACACGGAACCCGAGACACAGTCATAAATTTAGGAGAAGAATGCTACAAGGATCTCGCGGTCGTCGATATTATCTGGACTTTTTAGGCCATTTTCGTACCACCTGACAAAAATGGGCCGAAATCGGTATTTTCGGGCCAGACGATGGCTAGGGTTTGAAATCCAACACGGAAAATAAATTTAGGAGAAGAATGCTACAAGGATCTCGCGGTCGTTGATTTCATCTGCACTTTTCGGGCGATTTTCGTACCACCCGACAAAAATGGGCCTAAATCGGTATTTCCGGCCAGACGATGGCTATGGTTTAAAATCCGACACGAACCCGAGACACAGTCATAAATTTAGGAGAAGAATGCTACAAGAATCTCGCGGTCGTCGATTTCGTCTGCACTTTTCGGGCGATTTTCGTACAACTCGACAAAAATTGGCCGAAATCGGTATTTTCGGGCCAGACGATGGCTAGGGTTTGAAATTCGACACGGAACCCGAGACACAATCATAAATTGAGGAGAAGAATGCTATAAGGATCTCGCGGTCGTCGATTTCATCTGCACTTTTCGGGCGATTTTCGTACCACCCGACAAAAATAGGCCGAAATCGGTATTTTCGGGCCAGACGATGGCTAAGGTTTGAAATCCTACACGGAACCCGAGACACAGTCATAAATTTTGGAGAAGAATGCTACAAGGATCTCGCGGTCGTCGATTTCATCTGGACTTTTCGGGCAATTTATGTACCACCCGACAAAAATGGAACGAAATCGGTATTTTTGGGCCATACGATGGCTAGGGTTTGAAATCCGACACGGAACCCGAGACACATTCATAAATTGAGGAGAAGAATGCTACAAGGATCTCGCGGTCGTCGATTTCAGCTGCACTTTTCGGGCGGTTTTCGTACCACCTGACAAAAATGGGCCGAAATCGGTATTTTCGGGCCAGCCGATGGCTAGGGTT
The DNA here is from genome assembly GCA_037974735.1 of Cicer chorassanicum. Classification (NCBI taxonomy): domain Eukaryota; kingdom Viridiplantae; phylum Streptophyta; class Magnoliopsida; order Fabales; family Fabaceae; genus Cicer; species Cicer chorassanicum. The sequence goes on from JBBPBP010009779.1 coordinate 68,642,476, forward strand.
TGAAATCCAACACGGAACCCAAGACACAGTCATATATTTTGGAGAAGAATGCTATAAGGATCACGCGGTCGTCGATTTCATCTGCACTTTTCCGGCGATTTTCGTACCACCCGACAAAAATAGGCCGAAATCGGTATTTTCGGGCCAGACGATGGCTAGGTTTTGAAATCCGACACGAAACTCGAGACACAGTCATAAATTTAGGAGAAGAATGCTACAGGAATCTCGCGGTCGTCGAATTCATCTGGACTTTTCGGGCGATTTTCGTACCACCCGACAAAAATAGGCCGAAATCGGTATTTTCGGGCAAGACGATGGCTAGGGTTTGAAATCTGACACGGAACCCGAGACACAGTCATAAATTTAGGAAAAGAATGCTACAAGGATCTCACGGTCGACGATTTCATCTGCACTTTTCGGGCGATTTTCGTACCACCCGACAAAAATGGGCCGAAATCGGTATTTTCGGGCCAGACGATGGCTAGGGTTTGAAATCCGACACGAAACCCGAGACACAGTCATAAATTTAGGAGAAGAATGCTACAAGAATCTCGCGGTCGACGATTTCATCTGCACTTTTCGGGCGATTTTCGTACAACGCGACAAAAATGGGCCGAAATCGGTATTTTCGGGCCAGACGATGGCTAGGGTTTGAAATCCGACACGAAACCCGAGACACAGTCATAAATTTAGGAGAAGAATGCTACAAGAATCTCGCGGTCGTCGATTTCATCTGCACTTTTCGGGCGATTTTCGTACAACCCGACAAAAATGGGCCGAAATCGGTATTTTCGGGCCAGACGATGGCTAGGGTTTGAAATCCGACACGGAACCCGAGACACATTCATAAATTTAGGAGAAGAATGCTACAAGGATCTCGCGGTCGTCGATTTCATCTGCACTTTTCGGGCGATTTTCGTACCATCTGACAAAAATGGGCCGAAATCGGTATTTTCGGGCCAGACGATGGCTAAAGTTTGAAATCAGACACGGAACCCAAGACAAATTCATAAATTTAGGAGAAGAATGCTACAAGGATCTCGCGGTCGTCGATTTCATCTGCACTTTTCGGGTGATTTTTGTACCACCCGACAAAAATGGGCCGAAATCGGTATTTTCGGGCCAGACGATGGCTAAGGTTTGAAATCCTACACGGAACCCGAGACACAGTCATAAATTTTGGAGAAGAATGCTACAAGGATCTCGCGGTCGTCGATTTCATCTGGACTTTTCGGGCAATTTATGTACCACCCGACAAAAATGGAACGAAATCGGTATTTTTGGGCCATACGATGGCTAAGGTTTGAAATCCGACACGGAACCCGAGACACATTCATAAATTGAGGAGAAGAATGCTACAAGGATCTCGCGGTCGTCGATTTCATCTGCACTTTTCGGGCGGTTTTCGTACCACCCGACAAAAATGGGCCGAAATCGGTATTTTCGGGCCAGCCGATGGCTAGGGTTTGAAATCCAACACAGAACCCGAGACACAGTCATATATTTTGGAGAAGAATGCTATAAGGATCTCGCGGTCCTCGATTTTATCTGCACTTTTCGGGCGATTTTCGTACCACCCGACAAAAATAGGCCGAAATCGGTATTTTCGGGCCACACGATGGCTAGGGTTTGAAATCCGACACGAAACCCGAGACACAGTCATAAATTTAGGAGAAGAATGCTACAAGAATCTCGCGGTCGTCGATTTCATCTGGACTTTTCGGGCGATTTTCGTACCACCCGACAAAAATAGGCCGAAATCGTTATTTTCGGGCAAGACAATGGCTAGGGTTTGAAACCTGACACGGAACCCGAGACACAATCATAAATTTAGGAAAAGAATGCTACAAGGATCTCACGGTCGTCGATTTCATCTGCACTTTTCGGGCGATTTTCGTACCACCTGACAAAAATGGGCCGAAATCGGTATTTTCGGGCCAGGCGATGGCTAGGGTTTGAAATCCGACATGGAACCCGAGACACAGTCATAAGTTTAGGAGAAGAATGCTACAAGAATCTCGCGGTCGTCGATTTCATCTGCACTTTTCGGGCGATTTTCGTACCACCTGACAAAAATGGGCCGAAATCGGTATTTTCGGGCCAAGCGATGGCTAGGGTTTGAAATCCGACATGGAACCCGAGACACAGTCATAAATTTAGGAGAAGAATGCTACAAGGATCTCGCGGTCGTCGATTTCATCTGGACTTTTTAGGCCATTTTCGTACCACCCGACAAAAATGGGCCGAAATCGGTATTTTCGGGCCAGACAATGGCTAGGGTTTGAAATCCAACACGGAAAATAAATTTAGGAGAAGAATGCTACAAGGATCTCGCGGTCGTCGATTTCATCTGCACTTTTCGGGCGATTTTCGTACCACCCGACAAAAATGGGCCGAAATCGGTATTTCGGGCCAAACGATGGCTATGGTTTGAAATCCGAAACGAAACCCGAGACACAGTCATAAATTTAGGAGAAGAATGCTACAAGAATCTCGCGGTCGTCGATTTCGTCTGCACTTTTCGGGCGATTTTCGTACAACTCGACAAAAATTGGCCGAAATCGGTATTTTCGGGCCAGACGATGGCTAGGGTTTGAAATTCGACACGGAACCCGAGACACAATCATAAATTGAGGAGAAGAATGCTATAAGGATCTCGCGGTCGTCGATTTCATCTGCACTTTTCGGGCGATTTTCGTACCACCCGACAAAAATAGGCCGAAATCGGTATTTTCGGGCCAGACGATGGCTAAGGTTTGAAATCCTACACGGAACCCGAGACACAGTCATAAATTTTGGAGAAGAATGCTACAAGGATCTCGCGGTCGTCGATTTCATCTGGACTTTTCGGGCAATTTATGTACCACCCGACAAAAATGGAACGAAATCAGTATTTTTGGGCCATACGATGGCTAGGGTTTGAAATCCGACACGGAACCCGAGACACATTCATAAATTGAGGAGAAGAATGCTACAAGGATCTCGCGGTCGTCGATTTCATCTGCACTTTTCGGGCGGTTTTCGTACCACCCGACAAAAATGGGCCGAAATCGGTATTTTCGGGCCAGCCGATGGCTGGGGTTTGAAATCCAACACAGAACCCGAGATACAGTCATATATTTTGGAGAAGAATGCTATAAGGATCTTGCGGTCCTCGATTTCATCTGCACTTTTCGGGCGATTTTCGTACCACCCGACAAAAATAGGCCGAAATCGGTATTTTCGAGCCAGACGATGGGTAGGGTTTGAAATCCGACACGGAACCCGAGACACAATCATAAATTGAGGAGAAGAATGCTATAAGGATCTCGCGGTCGTCGATTTCATCTGCACTTTTCGGGCGATTTAAGTACCACCCGACAAAAATAGGCCGAAATCGGTATTTTCGGGCCAGACGATGGCTAGGTTTTGAAATCCGACACAAAACTCGAGACACAGTCATAAATTTAGGAGAAGAATGCTACAAGAATCTCGCGGTCGTCGAATTCATCTGGACTTTTCGGGCAATTTTCGTACCACCCGACAAAAATAGGTCGAAATTGGTATTTTCAGGCAA